>OX328125.1:7203737-7803737 GCA_946811695.1 Gonocerus acuteangulatus
TGCTGCCTTAGGAGAAACATTTATTATCTTAGTACAAGTACAAGTTGCTGCCACTAAAACATACATGCCTTCTTTGACTTCCTTACAATGAAATACCACTAGACAAATGTTTGGCTAGCTAGGAAGGGAAGGTTTTCTAGGAACCCTCGAGCAGGTCTAGCTCCGGCGATCCTTCACTCGTTCCTCTTGGAGACCGCAGGATACGGGAGAGTATACTATAAATGTAAATTATTTTATACGCAGATGTGCCAAAAATGGCATGCTTTGTGCTGAAAAATAAACTCACATGTCGTATGGATACTATGGTAACGGAGGAAAAAAAAATTATGAAAATTTCGGGGGGCTGCAGGCCCCTCAGCCCCACCCCTTATATACGCCCATGACATCCTGTATAGAAGGTCCCAGGTCGACATGGAAAGTCGATACCTGGGCTTTAGTAAAGATGGCCTCCTGTTATCCCCCCTCCCTATTTCTAATTACCCTACGTCATCCTATTAGGCTTCAAGCTAATACCCTCCTTAAATACCTGTCAGTATCGGGTATTATATCATGGATGGTATCGCAGAGAAACTCGCCATAAATCTTGTGTACATGTATACAGAATGAAGTATTGGCAAAATAAACTAAATCTATCCATTCTGGATGGAGGTAACATGTAAAACCATATTTTTACTTTATCCGTTTCGTTTAGGCCGTTAAACTTAACTTTTTCATTTGTTCCATTTTTTTTTTAATTATTATTGTATTTAACAGCAAATGAGTATGAGTGCTGTACATTGTATAGAAACATTGTCACATAGGGCCCACCAAGAGTATTGTATATTTTCAAGAAGCGTTGTTGCGTAGTGCCTAAAAATCAGCGTTGCATTCCGCCTACCAAGACTGTTGTATATTTTCTAGAAGCAGTTTTGCATAGTGATGACCCAGATTGTTTTCTATTTTCTAGAAGCATTGTTCCATAGGGCCTAGAAACAGTGTCGGATAGCACTTACCAAGAGTGATGTATATCCCAAAAAAACATAAATGTCAAATAGAGTCCAAGTTCCTCCCCCCACAAAGAAACACTCCCTTCCCCAAAAGCGAGAAATATCTCCTCCTAAAACCCCCCAAAAACGCCTTACCATCCTACACTCCAAAAAATTAGTATGAGTTAGTGTATTAAGTGCACCATATTTTCAACCAAAAATATTTGCCAATACAAGAGATGATACAAGAAAGAAATGTCCAAGTTCATTAAGACCTCATAGTTACTTACTAAGAACAGTAAAGACACTTCAACTGACTTTTAAAAACAACAATAAAAATACTTATATCCAGTTACTAAAATATCACATTCCTCAACCAGGTATATTCTTAAACTTGGGAATGTTTAGTTTTCTCTCTAAAGATAATTTCGGCGCAAATAAAACATTGCCAAGTTTAAGAATATACCTGGTTGAGGAAAGTGATATTTTAGTAACTGGATATAAGTATTAACAGTAACAGATTTCTTTCTGAAAGTCTGACGTTTTTCTCCTAGCCGAATCCCAACTATACCTTGTCTTCGTATTTTATTGTTGTTTTTAAAGGTCAGTTGAAGTGTCTTTACTGTTCTTAGTAAGTAACTATGAGGTCTTCCAAGTAAATGAACTTGGACATTTCTTTCTTGTATCATCTCTTGTATTGGCAAATATTTTTGGTTGAAAATATGGTGCTCTTAATACACTAACTCATACTACTTTTTTGGAGTGTAGGATGGTAAGGCGTTTTTTGGGGGTTTTACGAGGAGATATTTCTCCCTTTTGGGGGAAGGGAGTGTTTCTTTGTGGGGGGGAGGAACTTGGCCTCTATTTCACATTTATGTTTTTTTGGGATCTCATTACTTTTTTCTAAGTATTAATTAAAATATAGTTGCCGCATACCTACTGGCTTTTGTACTTCATATAAAACCAGGGTCTTTGGATTCTGCATAAGGTTCTCCTTACTGCTTGATATTTGATACCAATAATCAACCTACATACATCTAATCACTAGACTAGAAAAGTTAGAAGCTCTATTACACTGTAAAACACAGGAACCTCATCCCGAGGATAAAGATCACAATAGGAAAGTGTAGAAGGCCTTCAAATATAGGTTCTCTTTACCAAGACGATTCATTTGATACCACACATGATGGGTTTCAGAAGGAATGATGGCTTTCCGATGGAACAAAAAGTACAAAACGTCATAGGTAATATGACACTCCCGTATCAAGACCTACCTGCGTGCCAAGTTTTGTCAAAATAGGTCAAACGGTGTGAATTTGTATAAGGAACAAACAGACAGACAGACAGCTGATAGACAATGAAACCTAGCCAATGATTCTACCCGTATCAAGACCCATCTGTGTCCCAAGTTTGGTCAAGATGGGTCAAACGGTACGGATTTGTATAAGGAACAAACATACAGACAGACAGCTGGTATAAGATTTTTACCGAGCCTATATGCGTCTAATTGTTACTTAAAACATCAAATATAGGTTCTTCATTCCGAGACGATTCATTTGATACCCCCACATCATGGGTTTCGGACGGAATGACGGGTTTCCGAAGGAAGTACAAAACTGGCACGCCCCCGCCCCGGAAGCGGAGTCAAACACAAATTTTCAGGATTTTTCGATTTTTTCCTTTAATAACACCCTCATATCTATCAAAATTCAAAATTTCAAGTCTCTAGCATCATAGGAAGTGCCTAATAATTTTGATGAGTGAGTGAGTGAGTCCTATAAATCCCGATTTTCGATCGCTTATATCTCAGAAACTATTCGAGGTAGAATTTCCAGTTTTACTCACATCTAGTAGTATAATTTCTGTGTAAAATTTCATAACTTTATCTTTACCTGGTTGAAAGTTATGAGAGGGTAAAAATCGGCTCTAAGACCTCCTGTAATATACACACAGTATGCTTAGGCCGGAACTTGCCATGGCGCACTGCCGTGCGCCTAGATTTTCTAGAAGCAGTGCTGCGTAGTGCCTAACATCTGTGTTGCATAATGCTAACCAAGATTGTTGTATATTTTCTAGAAACAGTGTTCTATAGGGCCTAGAAGCAGTGTCCTCCAGCGCCTACCAAGAGAGTTGTATATTTTCTAGGAGCAGTGTTCCATAGGGCCTAGGAACAGACTTGTATAGTGCCTACCGAGAGTGTTGTATATTTTCTAGAAGTAGTGCGCCAGAGGGCCTAGAAACAGTGTCCCTTAGCGCCTACCAACAGTGTTGTATATTTTCTAGAAGTAGTGCCGCGGAGGGCCTAGAAACAGTGTGCCTTAGTGCTTACCAAGAGTGTTGTATATTTTCTAGAAGTAGTGCTGCAGTGGGTCTAGAAACAGTGTCCCATTGCGCCTACCAACAGTGTCCCATAGCGCCTACCAACAGTGTTGTATATTTTCTAGAAGTATGAATGAATGAATGAAAAGTTTTATTCTTATTCCGGGGCAGAAGTCCCATAGGAATAATTTTGAAATTACAAAATAATTTTGAATTTTACGTATAAACTTATAAATGCTATCAGTATCAGTATATAGTGTACAGCTTCAATATAGACTAGGGGTTGGGTAAAACTTGGAGGGATAGAAGGTGGTGGAAGAGTCGGGATTTAAAGGTTTGAAGGTTGGTAGAATGGCGGACAGACAGAGGTAAGGAATTCCATAGCGAGGTGGCACGGGTAACGAATGATTTTTCGAATATTGCTGTTCGGTGGGAAGGAATATAAAGATCGGAAGGACGAGATCGGGTGTTACGGGAGTGAACCGAGGATTTAAATTTAAGAAGTTGAAAAATATAACAAGGTCTACGGGATTGAATTACTTGGTAAAGGACTGAGCCGAGGAAGTACTGACGACGATAAAGAGGGAATAGCCAATTTAGCTCCTGGTAGAAATGTGATATGTGGGAGTCTCTGGGGATCCCGAGGATAAAACGAAAGAAACAGTTCATGAGGCGTTTGAGTTTTGCCTCGAGATCGCCAGAAAGTCCACCGTACACCAAACAACCATAGTCAAACTGGGGGAATAATAGGGAAGTTACGAGGAGTTGACGGTTCTTTGTTGGCAGGAGATGGCGGGAGAGGTTGAGCTGTCTCAGGATAAATATGGACCGACGGGAAATTTGGGAAATATGATTTTTCCAGGAAAGGTTCTGATCAAATATGATCCCAAGATTTTTAACTGATTTACAATATTTTATAGGGATGCTGTTAAGGTAAAGGGCTGGAAAAGGGGAAGTAGAACTTATGAGGGATTGGGAGCCTATAACAATGGCTTTGGATTAGTCTGGATTCAGGGAAAGCTTATTAGCTGCAGCCCAAGCATTGATGTTGTTAAGATCTACTTGCAGCTTGTCTACAGCATCTCGTAGCAAAGAGGGCTTAAAGGATAGGTAGATTTGGGTATCGTCAGCGTAAAGATGAAACTTGGAATGAACTATGGAAAGAGGAAGATCATTGATGTAAACAGAAAATAGAGTTGGGGATAACGAGGAGCCCTGCGGTACACCACGGGAAAGAGGAAGAGGAAGTAGTTCCGCAGAGGGCCTAGAAACAGTGTCCCATAGCGCCTACCAACAGTGTTGTATATTTTGTAGAAGTAGTGCTGCAGTGGGTCTAGAAACAGTGTCCCATTGCGCCTACCAACAGTGTTGTATATTTTGTAGAAGTAGTGCTGCAGTGGGTCTAGAAACAGTGTCCCATTGCGCCTATCAACAGTGTTGTATATTTTGTAGAAGTAGTGCTGCCGTGGGTCTAGAAACAGTGTCCCATTACGCCTACCAACAGTGTCCCATAGCGCCTACCAACAGTGTTGTATATTTTCTAGAAGTAGTGCCGCAGAGGGCCTAGAAACAGTGTCCCATTGCGCCTACGCACAGTGTCCTATTGCGCCTACCAACAGTGTTGTATATTTTCTAGAAGTAGTGCCGCAGAGGGCCTAGAAACAGTGTCCTTTAGCGCTTACCAAGAGTGTTGTATATATTCTATAAGTAGTGCTGCATAGAATCTAGGTAAATTCCTAGCTGCATACTAGCTAGAAACATCAAACTCCATCCATAATATGCTGATCCCTAGCCGAAACCCCACCCGGTCCTGGTAATCCTCCGCCAGCTTTTAGCCTAAGTCTAAAGATAACTAAAACACTTGACGGGAAAGGCCCAGCCCTTAAGACCTAGCCTTCTCTCTAACTAACTCTCATGGTTTCAGCTTTAACTATTTAACCCTTTAGACTCATCAGAAGCCGAATTTAACTCGACAACTTTAAATTGCTCCATTTTCACTAACGGTTTAAAAGCAAGTCGATTACAGAAGAGCCATTATAAATTCATGGCTCCCCTAATACAGCTTCCAATACCCCCCTCCCCTTCCCTAATTCTACCCCCTCCCCCTCCGTTTCAATTTTAATGGTCCATTACGGGAAATTCATCAAAATGTAACAAATATTAGTGATAATGAAATATCAGTCAGCCACAGACATTGTCAATTTATTTTCATGATATTCAAATATCAACATGACACGTTGTTAATTAACGCCTAAATTAGAATTATTTCGCCAATGGTTTTACCACATTTTAATGCAACCCGTCGTGCCTAAATATTTGGAATTAATAAGGCACATGTACATTTTCATGTACAGATTAAAGTAATGAATGAGTGTTTCCCTAGTTTCATATCGCCTTTCTGCCTTCCCTAGTTTCATCCAGACGTGCTGGGCAAATCATTTCGGGTGAATGAAACTAGGGAATTCAGTACGGTAGGGTGAAACTGGTGAAGTCAGCACGGCTGGGTGAAACTAGGAAGTCAGCACGGCTGGACGGAACTAGGCAAGTAAATACGGTTGGATGAAACTAGGCAGGTCAGAACGGCTGGATGACGCTAGGCAAGTCAGTACGGCCGGATGAAACTAGGGATGTAATTTCGGTTTGTTAAAACCATGCAAGTTAAGTTTCATCTAGCCGTACTGACTTGCCTAGCGTCACCCAGCGGTACTGACTTGCCTAGTTTCATCTAGTCGTACTGACTTGCCTAGTTTTATCTAGCCGTACTTACTTGCCTAGCGTCACCCAGCGGTACTGACTTGCCTAGTTTCATCTAGCCGTACTGACTTGCCTAGTTTTATCTAGCTGTACTGACTTGCCTAGTTTCATCCTCTTCAGTGTTTCGCTCGCTCTTTCTTTCCCATTCACTCTCCTCCCCGTATATATGTGTTGATAATGTGTTGTGTAGTTTTGTAATTAACTTCATATTTTATGACTGGAGAACTCCGGTACATCGTAAACTGAGGGATAGGAATTTTAAGAAATATAGTTAAAAATAGTTGAATTGGAATATTGTAACAGAAAGATTGTACACAAACTACTCGAGAACTTATAAGTCACAGGTTGTGTCACAATGGAGAGATACTCTCAGATGGACATACATGTTTCACAGAGAAAGAGGGAGTGAAAGGGAGTACGTAGGTGAGAGAGAGAGAGAGAGAGAGAGAGAGAGAGAGAGAGAGAGAGAGAGAGAGAGAGAGAGAGAGAGATTCTGGATATAATCTAGGGGCCTGTGAACTATTTCATCCCCATACCAACCCCTTGTTAGCGGTAGCCCTTTGACCACCCTCTCCCCACAATTCCATTCTCTCTCTCTCTCTCTCTCTCTCTCTCTCTCTCTCTCTCTCTCTCTCTCTCTCTCTCTCTCTCTCTCTCACTCTCTCTCTCTCACTCTCTCTCTCACTCTCACTCACTTTCTCTCTTATGACCCTCTTTTCCACTCTTCTATCTTTCCATACATTTGTCCTCACTCTTGTCTATACTTCTGTCTTAGCCCTATCCTAATTATTGTTAGAATAAGATTGCCGATGCCTCCTCGTTGTTTATCATCCCTGGATATGGAGATATTCCCCTGAAACGAAGAGCACCGGGCAGAAATAAGAAGCTATTCTATATGAACCAATCCCTGCCCTTGAAGGAGAGCTGTAAAAGTAAATCCCCGGGAAACGGGATGAAGGGATCGGGCTAATCCTGGGATATCCCGCCTTGGGATTAGTGCATCCCTATCCCCTATTAACCTATTATATAAAGCCTCTTATTGCTACTTTCAGCTAAGCGTACCCCCCCCCTTCCTCTCGCTTTAATGTCTGCTTTCATTCTAAGCGCTAAATTCCAAGCAAACCAAAATAACCTGGAATTATTTTTAGCGCGGTTCCTCCCTCCTTTCATAGGGAGGAACCCCGCTTAAAAGGTTGATCTCATGAAACTATCCGGAAGTGCTGACTAGAAAATTTTGCGTTTCAGAACCCCTAGAGACCGAAAATGACGGTGGTTCAAATTTGTATATATATACATTTATTTATTTATATATATATATATATACATATATATATATATATATATATATATATATATATATATATATATATTTGTCTGCTCGCGGGATAGCTCAGAGAGTAATGGTCCGATTTTGATGAAATTTCGTACAAAAATCTTTCGTCTAATTTTAAAGGTCGAGTACGTTAACCAGCAGAATCCGCCCACTGGAAGATGGCGTTTGGGGCGAAATTCGCGCAAAAAAAATCGTACCGGTTACGCTTTTGAGTTCATAAGCTTGTAAGTACTCTTTTTATAGGCTTCTTGGGCTAGGAAAACGAATGAAACCATTTTCAAGGCGATAGCTTGAACCGTTTTCGGAAAATTGGAAAAATAGTTTTTGAATACCGTTTTTGGTTTGGGTACTTAGAATCATGGGATTCAGTTGAAACATTTTCTGCATGTTCTTTCATTGAAACTAATATTTTGAAATTTGTGTTACGTTTGGAGTTAAGGAAGGGTTAGAATAAAATATTTTATTAACAGACATAAAAAGTTTTGGTAACTTTGTATACTTTCCTTAATATCTCGAAAAAGGTTGAGAATCATGGCAAACGAAAGCTTACTAAATGCTCTACAAAAAAGGTTCATATAAAAGTTTTGAATAAGCGATGTCAATTGGAGAAATAACTGCTTAAACTTTGAAGTAATTGATTTCGTTTATTCGAACGGTTCTTTTTGTATGTTTTTATTCCTTGTTATTTTTTAATAGCTTATAGTTGGATAATATATTTGACAATAAAACAGATTAAGTGAAATAATAAAAACATTTCATTGTTAGAAATATCGCTTGCCAAGAGACAGAGATTCGATTACGTCTTTTGAATATTTTCAATTGCCTTTATGCTGTTGGTTTTTTTTTTTTTTTTTTAATTGTTTAATTGATTTTATTTGTAGAATTATTACTATAGTAGAAAACACAAGAAAATTTTGATATTTTTCAATGCATTCAAACATGAATGCATTGTATGAAATAAGTATCTGTAGAAGAGGATTCTAGGGTCTGGCGGACCCGACCAGGTAAAGCCATAAAACCCTTTGAACAAAGGCCGAACAAAATATTATCTGTTTCTATTCTAAGCTTTTCTAATGACAATAGGGATATGGACGGAACCGCGCTAAGATGATGCAGTTCCTGCGAGTCGGACTTTTATGCTATAGAAAATGTCATAACTATGTCACTCTAATTGGGAATAATAGAAGAGAGGAAGTTGTCTTCCTTCAACATTTGAAAAAATCGGTGCTGAGGACGCTCTCCTTCAGTTTTACCAAATCGGTGCTGAGGACGCTCTCCTTCAGTTTTACCAAATCGGTGCTGAGGACGCTCTCCTTCAGTTTTACCAAATCGGTGCTGATGACGCTCTCCTTCAGTTTTACCAAATCGGTGCTTAGGACGCTCTCCTTCAGTTTTACCAAATCGGTGCTGAGGACGCTCTCCTTCAGTTTTACCAAATCGGTGCTGAGGACGCTCTCCTTCAGTTTTACCAAATCGGTGCTGATGACGCTCTCCTTCAGTTTTACCAAATCGGTGCTGATGACGCTCTCCTTCAGTTTTACCAAATCGGTGCCTAGGACGCTCTCCTTCAGTTTTACCAAATCGGTGCTGAGGACGCTCTCCTTCAGTTTTACCAAATCGGTGCTGAGGACGCTCTCCTTCAGTTTTACCAAATCGGTGCTGATGACGCTCTCCTTTAGTTTTACCAAATCGGTGCTTAGGACGCTCTCCTTCAGTTTTACCAAATCGGTGCTGAGGACGCTCTCCTTCAGTTTTACCAAATCGGTGCTGAGGACGCTCTCCTTCAGTTTTACCAAATCGGTGCTGAGGACGCTCTCCTTCAGTTTTACCAAATCGGTGCTGAGGACGCTCTCCTTCAGTTTTACCAAATCGGTGCTTAGGACGCTCTCCTTCAGTCTTTCCAAAGAAGCTAAACAGTTTGAGATTTCCTTTTACACGAAAGATCAATTCCTCTCAAGAAATGCTTCAAATATTTTACTAAATGCACTAGGAATATGAACGGAATCCTGCGAGTCCGACAGTTTTGGCATGAAACTTCTAAAATAATTCAATGGAATAATTTAATGGACTTGGTTATTATTTCTGTACTTAGCTACTAGTTGGACCGATCTCAGAACTGGCTCCCGTTCAGGTTCCCAGTCAGTGATCCGGATCAGGCAATATGGCGACCAATTATGGCACCAAGACCATGTATTAATATTAACAACGAGTTGTGTTGACTAGAGTTTCGATATAACCTTGAGCGAGGGGAAACGCATAGCAATTATGCCATTAACATAAGTGCTACTGCTTTCCTAAATTATATACCATTAGCACATAAGTTATTTTCATAATTGCTATGCGTTTCCGCTCGCTCAAGGTTATATCGAAACTCTAGTTAATCCAACTCGTTGATAATATAGATAGGTAACTGGTTTTCCGGTGGAAAATGAGTTGATATGCAATTTAACATTGCTTGAAAAGGATCTCTATTCTCGTTGCTATTTCCTTGTTGTCATATCGGACACATATTCGTTATCGCACAAAGGACACAAATACAAACACACTAAAACACAAACAACACTAAGAACTGAAAGAATAAATTTTAAAAAAACAGCAAGTGGACACAAAACAATAAACACTAGAATGGATGAAGGAACAACCAATGAAATTGCCCCTAGGGATGAACCAATAGAAATGCGCTGATAATGGAGATAAGTTCATTTGAGTTGTCATTTCATGATCTGGATCACTAAGCGTGAGCCTGAACGGGAGCCAGTTCTCGAGATCGGGTCCAACTAGTACGCACAAGTACCATTATTTACACTTAAGAAAACTATTAACACTATTGTCACAGACAATATTTAAATTTACTTACAAACACCTCCAACTTGTCATATTGATAATAGCGTTGTTGTTTACAGAACGACTTCGACGTGCGCTGGCCTCCAGCTACTGTAGGCCTAAACCCTCTGGGTATACAGACCTACCCGGAACAGGAAGTTACAGCGAGGTTAGGTTATCTACCAACGAGGTGTGAACCAGCTCTCATGACGGACGAACCAGAAACCTGGCTGGATCTATTCTATTGCGGGCACTCGGCGGTAGGCTGCACTCAGGCCAATGCAACACACAAACAGGTAAAGTATGCTCAAGATTTGGGTTCTTCTTAATCAATCAATGTAGATATTCAGATTGCGCTCATCGAAAAATGGTTGAAATATATTATGTGTGCGTTTTAGCGCGGTTCCTCCCTCCCTTCATAGGGAGAAACCCCGCTTATAAGGTTGATCTCATGAAACAATCCGCAAGTGCCGACTAGAAAATATTGCGTTTCAGAACCCCTAGAGACCGAAAATAACGGTGGTTCAAATTTATATATATATATATATATATATATATATATATATACATATATTTATATATCTGTATATATATATATATATATATATATATATATATATATATATATATATATATATATATGTATATATATATATATATATATCTGTTCGCTAATGGTCCGATTTTGATGAAATTTGGTACAAAAATCGTTCGTCTAATTTGAAAGGTCAAGTTCATTAACCAGCGGAATCCACCGACCGGAACATTGTTTTTGGAGCGAATGTCGCGCGAAAAAAATCGTTCCGCTTACTTCATATGCTTGCAAGTACTCGTTTTATAGGCTTCTTGGCATAAGAAAACGAATGAAACCATTTTTAAGGCGATAGCTTTAACCGATTTTGCGAGAAAATTGGAGAATTATTTGTTGATTAACGTTTTTGGTTTGGGTACTTAGAATTGTGGGATTCAGTTGAAACATTTTCTGCATGTTCGAATTACATTAAAACTATTATGTTGAAGTTTTGGCTACGTTTGGAGTTAAGGAAGGGTTAGAATAAAATATTTTATTAACAGACATGAAAAGTTTTGATAACTTTGTATACTTTCGTTAATATCTCGAAAACTGTTAACAATCTTGGGAAGCGGAAGGTTAGCATTCGAAAGCTTACTAAATGCTCTACAAAAAAGGCTGTGACGAAAGTTCTAATTAGGCTATGTCAATCGGAGAAATAAGTGCTTAAAACATTAAAGTAATTGATTTCGTTTATTCGAACGTTTTTTATTGTTTGTTTTATTCCTTGTTATTTTATGATTGCTTATAGTTGGATAATGTATTTGACAATAAAACAGGTTAAGTAAAATAACAAAAACAATTTATTGTTAGAAATATAGATTTCCAAGATTCCAAACACTAGCTGTAGCTAGCGGGACCGTTTCTAGTGTTAGCCGACCCTTCCAGGTAAGATCGTAAATCAAGACCTTTCAAGACTGGTGGAACCAAAATAATAACTGCTTCTATTTTAATCTTTCCAAATTAGACTAGGGATAAGAACGGAACCGCGCTAAGATGATGCAGTTTCTGCGAGTCGGACTTTTTTATATTAGTTTCCTCTTTGCAGTAACCCTGCAAAAAGACCGTATATTTTATGCTACATGTTCCCTACTCTATGTATATAACATGTATAATTTTTTATTATATAGTACATTCATGATTCCACATTACATTGAAAAGATAACATATACATTTTTTTTAAAAAAATTCATAAAATAAATATAAATTTCATTCAAATTTCATTCTTAGTTTCTTTTTTTTTTGTTTTTTTTTAATTCAACTCCTTTTAGAAGAGCAATTGTCTTTAAGGTAAGACATGTTCTCTTTGAAAAACCTCTGAAGCTTGAATAATGTTTATCAAACCTCTGAAGCTTGAATAATGTTTATCAAACCTCTGAAGCTTGAATAATGTTTATCAAACCTCTGAAGCTTGAATAATGTTTATCAAACCTCTGAAGCTTGAATAATGTTTATCAAACCTCTGAAGCTTGAATAATTTTTATCAAACCTCTGAAGCTTGAATAATGTTTATCAAACCTCTGAAGCTTGAATAATGTTTATCAAACCTCTGAAGCTTGAATAATGTTTATCAAACCTCTGAAGCTTGAATAATGTTTATCAAACCTCTGAAGCTTGAATAATTTTTATCAAACCTCTGAAGCTTGAATAATGTTTATCAAACCTCTGAAGCTTGAATAATGTTTATCAAACCTCTGAAGCTTGAATAGTGTTTATCAAACCTCTGAAGCTTGAATAATGTTTATCAAACTGCTCTTTTTCCATAATGGGCCTATTTTTTAAAATTTATTTTAAATTGTTTCTCCATCTTCTAGAAGTAAATCTCAGACGTGTCTTATTTTTTCACAATCGGCCACCATTTGTCAATTTCAATTGACGTCGTTAATGGTCATTTTGACCATAAAGAGTCATTTCTGACCTATGGTGACGTTGACTTTTTTCTTCCTCATGACTCGTATATTCAAAATTTGCAGACAAAAAAATTGACCTTAAATAACATTTCAAGGTCAATTTTTCGGGGGTCAATATGGGAGTTGTTTTTTCCGATCTCTCATTGGAGAATCATTTGGCCAACGGATGACCATTATTTTTGGATGGCACTCTGTACTTCCACTAATTGCCAGTTGTCACTAAATTTTACGCGTTCCGAAAGCGCTTGGATGTAAACAACTCAAATAGAAGTAAGTCCATTCATTCATCAATTGAAGGGCTCAATTCCAAAGGTGACTAAACCACAAGTTTAACAAATTTGTGTTTTCACTTCTCCTGATAGAGAATTTTAGCACTTTCCTCCGAAGGAAAGTAGCTATTGAGGTTGGACTCATGACGGAATTTTTGAAAAATTTCTTCAAATCTTTATCGATCCAACCTAGTAGACACTGAAAATGACCCCCGATAAAATTTATATATATATATATATGTGTGTGTGTGTGTGTGTGTGTGTGTGTGTATGTGTGTCTGTTAACACGATAGCGGCCAGAGTTTTTGTTTTTTCGTCACGAAACTGGGCATATAGCATTCGATTAGCAAACGATTGAACGAGTTCGTTGACCACCAAAATCGGTCCACCGGAAGGGGGGGGGGTTTACCCCGAACCCAAAACACTAATTTGACCATGTCAGCCGTAATATTTGTTATATTTCAACGAAACTTGGTATTCGTAGTGGTACTATAGAGAGAAGAGTGAGATATAAAAACGAACTAAATCGGTTCATTAGGAGGGGGGTTTACTCTGTCCCACAATACCAATTTGCCACTACCAGCCGTGATTTTTAGTATATTTCGACGAAACTCGGTATTCGTAGTGGTAATCTACAGGTAAATATGTGTTGTAAAAATAAACTGAATCGGTTCATTAGGAGGGGGGGGGGGGTTACTCCGGTCCCACAATACCAATTCGCCACTACCAGCCGTGATTTTTGGTATATTTCGAAGTAACTCGGTATTCGTAGTGGTAATCTACAGGTAAATATGTGTTGTAAAAATAAACTAAATCGGTTCATTAGGAGGGGGGTTTACTCCGGACCCAAATTACTCATATACTCATACCGGTCGTAATTTCTGCTGTATTGTAACGATACGCGGTATACGTCTTGGGTAACTCATGAGAAAGATGTGTTGTAAAAATGAGCTGAATCAGTCAGGGGGGTTTACTTTGAAATGTATTTCAATAGAAAAGCCCGCCAGACGTAGGTTCACAAAGCCGCCGCAAGGAGCGCTTTCTACCACTAGAGGGACTGTATCCTGTTCCTGCGTTAGATCAAAATACGATAATATGAGGTTTTTTGTATTTATTACGTAGTGTCGTAGGTACCATGTGTAAACATAACTCTGGAAGCAAATTAATAATTGATGAGTTACTCATTACAAAATTAAAAGAGAATTATTCATGTTTTTATTTTATTTAAAAAAAAAAAAAATCAGTCCCGTAACAGGCCACGAGGGCCCAGAGGGGCAGATACTATAGAGGTATCTGATTCTTGACCATACGGCACACTAGGGAGATAGTGTGGTCATTACTATGCTCCGGCCGCCTGATTTTCCCCTTGGCTGCTTCGACTGCTAGAGTCATTAGCACCAACCAAGGTACCCATCATTAAATTAATTAAAGGCTGGGTTGGCCTAGGGACGGTCAGGGAGGCCGAATTCAACCGGTGAACGAAGACACTAGAAGAAAAAATCTTTAGTGCTTGCTTGGGATTTGAACTCAGGACCTCCAGCTTATTAGTCCAGTGCTCTACCACTGAGCTAACCTCACCCCCTTTTATTTTATTTTATTTATGTAGGATATTTTAAGCAAATTGTTCTGGAAAGCAGTCTACACTACCCAAATTCTGAGGAAAGTGCTTAGTTATGCAGCTCCTGCGTGACAGACTTTAAATGTTATTATTGCTAGAAATGCCCAGCCTTTACACCTCAGTGATTAGTACTGACTTCTGTTAGTTTGTTTTGGAACTTACTGGAAAGCTAAATCATGTGAGAGACAGACTTGACCAACCCACACTAGGGATGGCTTTGTTAATGATAAGCAGCAACATGAGTGATATAGTTGAAGCTTCTGATGACTCTGTGGCAGATCCTGTCTATGAACCATCAAGAGCCCTATTACGCTGGAACAGCAACATTGCAACCCCAACTTCTAACATACTCAGTAATTTGTTGCTAATTTGTTGCTAATTTGTTACACTATTTTCAAATTTGTTGCTCCGGCCGTTTCTGAGAAAACGTGGCTGTGCTAGCGTAATATTACGCCAGCACAGCCACCCCCGTAACTTTTGATCTAATTGTCTGACGAAATTTAGATTGGTACCAGAATTTGTTGCTAATTTGTTGCTCTAGAATGACACCAACCACGAATTTGTCGCTCCAGCCGTTTCCGAGAAAACGTGGCTGTGCTAGCGTAATATTACGCCAGCACAGCCACCCTTGTAACTTTTGATCTAATTGTCTGACGAAATTCAGATTGGTACGAGAATTTGTTGCTAATTTGTTGCTCTAGAATGACACCAATCACGAATTTGTCGCTCCAGCCGTTTCCGAGAAAACGTGGCTGTGCTAGCGTAATATTACGCCAGCACAGCCACCCCCGTAACTTTTGATCTAATTGTCTCACGAAATTCAGATTGGTACGAGAATTTGTTGCTAATTTGTTGCTCTAGAATGACACCAATCACGAATTTGTCGCTCCAGCCGTTTCCGAGAAAACGTGGCTGTGCTAGCGTAATATTACGCCAGCACAGCCACCCCCGTAACTTTTGATCTAATTGTCTCACGAAATTCAGATTGGTACGAGAATTTGTTGCTAATTTGTTGCTCTAGAATGACACCAATCACGAATTTGTCGCTCCAGCCGTTTCCGAGAAAACGTGGCTGTGCTA
Organism: Gonocerus acuteangulatus; assembly: GCA_946811695.1. Lineage (NCBI taxonomy): Eukaryota > Metazoa > Arthropoda > Insecta > Hemiptera > Coreidae > Gonocerus > Gonocerus acuteangulatus. The sequence continues at coordinate 7,219,380 of OX328125.1, forward strand.
CCGTAATATTACGCCAGCACAGCCACCCCCGTAACTTTTGATCTAATTGTCTCACGAAATTCAGATTGGTACGAGAATTTGTTGCTAATTTGTTGCTCTAGAATGACACCAATCACGAATTTGTCGCTCCAGCCGTTTCCGAGAAAACGTGGCTGTGCTAGCGTAATATTACGCCAGCACAGCCACCCCCGTAACTTTTGATCTAATTGTCTCACGAAATTCAGATTGGTACGAGAATTTGTTGCTAATTTGTTGCTCTAGAATGACACCAATCACGAATTTGTCGCTCCAGCCGTTTCCGAGAAAACGTGGCTGTGCTAGCGTAATATTACGCCAGCACAGCCACCCCCGTAACTTTTGATCTAATTGTCTCACGAAATTCAGATTGGTAGGAGAATTTGTTGCTAATTTGTTGCTCTAGAATGACACCAATCACGAATTTGTCGCTCCAGCCGTTTCCGAGAAAACGTGGCTGTGCTACCGTAATATTACGCCAGCACAGCCACCCCCGTAACTTTTGATCTAATTGTCTGACGAAATTCAGATTGGTACGAGAATTTGTTGCTAATTTGTTGCTCTAGAATGACCCAGTATTAGATACCTGGATTAATAAATTCAAAATAAATGTGTATTTTATTTATTTACTGTTTTAGAATATACAATATCTTTCTTTTGGTAAGATATACATACTTACATTCAATCATTTTTACGTTTACTCCCAACTAGTCATATAGTAAATTTACTCAGCTTTCGATTGGTTTCACTCCCTTTCTAGTAGAATCACCTGGGACGGAGCTACAAGGATTATTTTTCCAAAAACCACGTTTGTCTCGAAAAAACAATAAAAGGACGATTTCTCCCATATAGGTGAGAATTCGGGAAATCGTTATAGAACATTTTTTGTTCCCCCAAGGGTCCTCTATCACCCCTCACAATATGACTAGACATTTACGGGACACCCTGTGTATATATATATATATATACAGGGTGTTCAAAACTCGATTGACACCCCCCTTTTTTCCACAATTTTTTATATTTAAAAGCAAAACTTGGTGGGTATTAACGTGGTCGAATGTACATTCATTGGACCCAATGCACGACCCCTCAACTTTCTCCAGCAACCCTAACTCTGGAATCTTCAATGGAAGGGGGTTATTTTTATGACGGATTATTGTAGAGAATTGAATTTTAGGTCGATTTTATATCGGTCATTTTTTCGCTAAAGCGCACCAATGAGTAACAAATTGCCAAAAACCGTTAAAACCCTTGTTTTTTGTCACTTTTCTGCCAATAACGCAGAAAGTATGTCCGTAATGGAAAAAGTAATTGTTATAAACGTTGCAGAGGATTAAATTTTCTTTCCAAAAAGTACCTTTAAATGCCTAAAACGTAAATAGGAATGGGGCAAAACACACTTTTGTTTTTGAAGTTTTCAGAAAAGTTTATGATCAACGTGGTCTACGCTTCCGTAAAACTTAATAAACGTTTTCTAAACTTTTTGCTCCACCTAAAAATCAAATTCAATTAATTTATAAAGGCATTAAAATAATAAATTTAAAGCAATAGAACTCACCTAATGATTAGAATTTCGTAGCAATTATTTTTGTGTTGGACGATTTATTTATTTTTTACGGCGTCTTGACATCTAGGCCATTAGTGCCGACATCCAGGGTGCAGCGAGGAATTTCCTAAATAATAAAAGTTGAGGGGTCGTGCATTGGGTCCAATGAATGTACATTCCACCACGTTAATACCCACCAAGTTTCACTTTTAAATATCAAAAATTGTGGAAAAAAGGTGGGTGTCAATCGAGTTTTGAACACCCTGTATATATATATATATATATATATATATACATATATATATATATATATATATATATATATATATATATATATATATATATATATAAATTTGAACCACCATTATTTTCGATCTCTAGGGGATCTGAAACGCAAAATTTTCTAGTCGGCACATCATCACATCACCTGTGTGACTAGGTGTCGTCAGTGTGTTTTGCAAGGAAGCCTTTTGTAAAAACGTTCATAATTTTCGATCTATTTGTTCTGTAATTAACTTTTATGCAAGAATTAATATCAAGAATAATTTTCATTTAATTTTGATGATATCACAAAAAAAACACAAATTACTCTTATTTATTTGCTGTTTTTTTTATTCTAGAATTTCAATTACATTATGAAATTGAGAGATAATCTCCGTTTTGAGTATTCCTTTGGAAATTTGATTAAATAAAACAACTTTTGTGTGATTCGGCAGTCTGGAGGATTTATTTTCGAAGAGTAGTGATTTTCGATACGTTATCTCTAACCAGAAGTTTATATTATATTATAGTTCTGCAACAGAGGCGAAAAACTCTTTAAATGTCAGTCGTCAACTTCAAATGTGATATATATGTATATAAGAACATATGAAGAAATAAACTTGAAAAAGAAAGAAGAAAAAAACAAACAAAAAAAAATAAAATAATCAAAACAGACAAAATTTAGTAAATTAAATTTTTGTGTATAATAAAAAGTTTTTTAAATGTTTGAGTAATGCATTGATGTGTGGGCTACCTTCTGTCAGTATTTCGTGTAAGTCGTAAGGTATGGTCAGGTTATTGCGTTGTCTGCAGTTGGTAAGTATATGTTTAACGGTCAGAGTCTCGTTACAATATCTACAAGTTGGTCTGTCCTTTCTGTCTAGTAGGTAGGAGTGGGTAAGTAAGGTATGGTCAGGTTATTGCGCTGTCTGCAGTTGGTAAGTATATGTTTAACGGTCAGAGTCTCGTTACAATATCTACAAGTTGGTCTGTCCTTTCTGTCTAGTAGGTAGGAGTGGGTAAGTAAGATATGGTCAGGTTATTGCGTTGTCTGCAGTTGGTAAGTATATGTTTAACGGTCAGAGTCTCGTTACAATATCTACAAGTTGGTCTGTTCTTTCTGTCCAGTCAGAAGGAATGGGTAAGTAAGGTATGGTCAGGTTATTGCGCTGTCTGCAGTTGGTAAGTATATGTTTAACGGTCAGAGTCTCGTTACAATATCTACAAGTTGGTCTGTCCTTTCTGTCCAGTCAGAAGGAATGGGTAAGTAAGGTATGGTCAGGTTATTGCGCTGTCTGCAGTTGGTAAGTATATGTTTAACGGTCAGAGTCTCGTTACAATATCTACAAGTTGGTCTGTCCTTTCTGTCTAGTAGGTAGGAGTGGGTAAGTAAGGTATGGTCAGGTTATTGCGCTGTCTGCAGTTGGTAAGTATATGTTTAACGGTCAGAGTCTCGTTACAATATCTACAAGTTGGTCTGTCCTTTCTGTCTAGTAGGTAGGAGTGGGTAAGTAAGATATGGTCAGGTTATTGCGTTGTCTGCAGTTGGTAAGTATATGTTTAACGGTCAGAGTCTCGTTACAATATCTACAAGTTGGTCTGTTCTTTCTGTCCAGTCAGAAGGAATGGGTAAGTAAGGTATGGTCAGGTTATTGCGCTGTCTGCAGTTGGTAAGTATATGTTTAACGGTCAGAGTCTCGTTACAATATCTACAAGTTGGTCTGTCCTTTCTGTCCAGTCAGAAGGAATGGGTAAGTAAGGTATGGTCAGGTTATTGCGCTGTCTGCAGTTGGTAAGTATATGTTTAACGGTCAGAGTCTCGTTACAATATCTACAAGTTGGTCTGTCCTTTCTGTCTAGTAGGTAGGAGTGGGTAAGTAAGGTGTGTCCAATACGAAGCCTGGATAGGATGACTTCGTCCCGGCGGGACAACTCCGTCCCGGAGGAACTGTGTCATCTTAGCGCGGTTACGTACATCTTGAAGAAATGGAATAGATTAGCATCACAAATCACAGGAAACTGACAGCCACTGCCATCATGATTACCACAGCCACTCCAAACTTATTACCAATACCTTTCACTGTTTGTTAGCTTATTTTACTACAATACTAATTTTACTGATAAATGCAATTTAAAACTAGAAACAACCAATTAAAAAGTGAGATAAAGAAAGAGAAAAACCATTTCAAAACAAACACTTTTTAAGTTTTAAGCGCTTATATCTCTCATTGACTTTGTCCCATCGAATATTGCTTCAGAACATTTTTTGTAGAGAATTTAGTAAGCATTCGAATGGTCATTTTCCACTTACCACGATTTCCCAACCGGTATCGAGATATTTACGAAAAATGTATGGAAATCCGAACATTTTTCACGTCTAATGATAAAATATTTTTTTTCGCATACTTCCTTAACTTCAAATATAACCAAAATTTAATCATCTTAGTTGGGATTAATTTCCAAGATGTAGAAAATATTTCAATTGAATCCCGCGATTCTAAGTGCTCACAAAAAAATAATGACCTACAAAAACATTGATTCCACTTTTCTCAGAAACGGTTACGGTACTTACGTATTAGCGTCAAAGCAGGTTAAAGAGCCGGGTCTCAGAGAACTGGATCTACACCGTGACAGAGATATGGATCAAGGAGTCAAATCAGATTTCGCCAATATGGCGACGGAATTATCAACGATTTAGGTTAACTAGAGTTATGATATAACCTTTAGCTAGCGAAAACGCGTAGCACTTATATTAATACCATAATTGCTATGCGTTTCCGCTCGCTCAAGATTATATCTAAACTCTAGTCAATCCAACTCGTTGATAATATAGATCAAGGATGGTTTTTCGCTAGATAATGGACTGATAAACAATTTGGCATCGCTTCGAAAAAGTAGCTTTCATCCTAGCTATTCTGATGTCGCTATCTCGCACAGAAACTGAAATCACGTAACAAAAAAAAAAACAACAACAATTGCATGGGTAAATAAAGCACAAATGAATTTCGTTAAAAAGACAGAGGGAACAAGATGGCTACTATAAACACAATAGATGATGATATCTCTGATAGGGATTGACCAATAGAAATGCGTTATCCATTATCCAGATCTCTGAACGAGACCCGCATCTTTAACCTGCTTTGACGCTAATACGTAAGTACCACAGTTACAGATATCGCCTTAAAAATGGGTTCATTCGTTCTCTTATGTTAACAAACCTATAAAACAAGTACCTGTAAGCATATAAACTCAAAAACGTAAGAGTTACGATTTTTTTTGCGCGAATTTCGCCCCAAATACTATCTTCAAGTGGGCGGATTCTGCTGGTTAACGAACTTGACCTTTCAAATTAAAAGACAGATTTTTGTGCCAAATTACATCAAAATCGGACCATTTTTGAGCCGTCAGGAGCGCGAACAGACAAGCATATATATAAATATATATATATATATATATATATATATATATATATATATATATATATATATATATATACATACAAATTTTATCCACCTATATTTTCGTGATCTATAGGGTCTGAAACGTGAATGTTTCTAGTCAGCACTTCCGGATTGCGTCATGAGGTCAACCTCATAAGCGGGTTCTCCTTATGGAGATAGGGAGTAACCGCGCTAAAAAGAGTATTTTTAAACATAACATCACTTGGACGAGTTAAGAGAGTTAAGAATGAGGGAGGAAGCGGTGAATTTCCTGTAGCTACTAGGTACTGTCAGATTCCTGTGAAGGCTGATTCTTATAATCTCCCGTTCTCCGGTATGACATTGCGTCGGTGTTTTAATTTTTCTCAAAATACCAAAACATAATATTAACCTTTAAGTAGAGATGTGGGGAGTTTTCAGCACCCCATGACTTAATTAGCAATATATTTTGAATTTAAAAATTTACAATCCATTTCATCGCTTTGGTACCTTCATAAATAGTAGTTCTGTTCACATTGAGGTTGCATTCGCATAAAAAAAAACATTATTTGTTTATTTTCTGGGCCTTTTACTGGCTTAGGGTGTTCACAACACCCTACTTACGTAACAAAAATTTAAAATATAATGTCTTCTTTCGACCGCCGTTTGACATTTTATATGAAGAGAATCAAGAAATAATGAAGAGGCGTTTTAAGTAAATGTGTGAAAATGATGGAGAAGATGAGTCTATTGATTCGGACGATGAGGAAAGAGATAGGTATTTTTGAAAAATCTACTATATATTTGTCAAATACCACTCACTCACTTACTGACCTATCATCCCCTAGCCCAAACCACACGACAGAAAATTTTAAAATTTTGCATGGACACTCCCTATAGAACGTAGGCGCTCGCTAAGAAAGGATTTTTTGATATTTGAATTTTTATGTATTTTTAGAGGGGTTTAAACTCTTAGATGTTTAGAACATGCAAGCCTAGGCAGCAAGCGTTGCTAGGACGATAACAGAACAGCTGTTACTATACTGTATCTATTTCATAGTATTATTTTTAATTGAGGTTAATTTCAACTATCATGGCAGACCTTGAATTACTAAAACTGAGAAATAAAATGTGAATTTTTCCCTCAAAGAGTTTCCGCCCTTGACACAAAAATTTGAAATTTTGCACGGGCCATCCGTTTAGAGTGTAAACACTCGCTAAGAAAGGTTTTTTATTTTTATATTCAAACGTTTAAGTACTATTAGGGGGGTTTGAATTATTAAGAAGAAAATGGTTCAATTTTGATAACATTTGGTACAAAGTCTCATCTCAGGGCTCGCTGAGAAAATTCCTGGTTACACCCTGGAGGCCCGGCGCTAATGGCCAAGATTTGTCGATGCGCCGTAAAAAAAAAAAAAAAAAAAAAAAAAAAAAAAAAAAAAAAAAAAAATTTGGTACAAAAATCTATCTTCTTAGTTAAAAGTTTATGTTCATTAACCACCAATTTGTGCTGGCGTAATATTACGCTAGCTCAGCCACGTTTTCTCGGAAACGGCTGGAGCGACAAATTCGTGGTTGGTTTCATTCTAGAGCAACAAATTAGCAACAAATTCTGGTACCAATCTAAATTTCGTCAGACAATTAGATCAAAAGTTACGGGGGTGGCTGTGCTGGCGTAATATTACGCTAGCACAGCCACGTTTTCTCGGAAACGGCTGGAGCGACAAATTCGTGATTGGTGTCATTCTAGAGCAACAAATTAGCAACAAATTCTCGTACCAATCTGAATTTCGTCAGACAATTAGATCAAAAGTTACAAGGGTGGCTGTGCTGGCGTAATATTACGGTAGCACAGCCACGTTTTCTCGGAAACGGCTGGAGCGACAAATTCGTGATTGGTGTCATTCTAGAGCAACAAATTAGCAACAAATTCTCGTACCAATCTGAATTACGTCAGACAATTAGATCAAAAGTTACGGGGGTGGCTGTGCTGGCGTAATATTACGCTAGCACAGCCACGTTTTCTCAGAAACGGCTGGAGCGACATATTCGTGATTGGTGTCATTCTAGAGCAACAAATTAGCAACAAATTCTCGTACCAATCTGAATTTCGTCAGACAATTAGATCAAAAGTTACGGGGGTGGCTGTGCTGGCGTAATATTACGCTAGCACAGCCACGTTTTCTCAGAAACGGCTGGAGCGACAAATTCGTGATTGGTGTCATTCTAGAGCAACAAATTAGCAACAAATTCTCGTACCAATCTGAATTTCGTCAGACAATTAGATCAAAAGTTACAAGGGTGGCTGTGCTGGCGTAATATTACGCTAGCACAGCCACGTTTTCTCGGAAACGGCTGGAGCGACAAATTCGTGGTTGGTGTCATTCTAGAGCAACAAATTAGCAACAAATTCTCGTACCAATCTGAATTTCGTCAGACAATTAGATCAAAAGTTACAAGGGTGGCTGTGCTGGCGTAATATTACGCTAGCACAGCCACGTTTTCTCGGAAACGGCTGGAGCGACAAATTCGTGGTTGGTGTCATTCTAGAGCAACAAATTAGCAACAAATTCTGGTACCAATCTAAATTTCGTCAGACAATTAGATCAAAAGTTACGGGGGTGGCTGTGCTGGCGTAATATTACGCTAGCACAGCCACGTTTTCTCAGAAACGGCCGGAGCAACAAATTTGAAAATAGTGTAACAAATTAGCAACAAATTAGCAACAAATGTTAGAAGTTGGGGTTGCAATGTTGCTGTTCCAGCGTAATAGGGCTACCATCAAGGAATGTTCATGTACTACGCTTGTCGAGGACAAAACCCCAATATTAAGATTGCTCTGTTCCTGTCCAACATACTACACAACTCATCTAAAGTGGAAATCATTGTTTTGTTAAATTATTGATACATAATCATAGAAATCTAAAGGAAAATAATTTTTCATTAATTATTAATCTCCGGATATCGGAGCTATTTTTAAATCTCAGAGCCGAACATGACTATACTTTTAGCTTTTCTTGATCATGTCTAAGTATAAACTTTTGATTATTATGGTATATTGATAAGAATTTTTTGTATCTAACGAATAGAGACCAATTAAAATTATTTCTGTTACCAATGCTAATTTTTTCCAAAGTCTTCTAAACTTTAACCCTTATTTTCTCAGTTTGTTCTAATTGTGGGTTAGTCACCTTTGGCACTGAGCCCACCAATTGACCTTAACAATATTTTCCCCCGGATTGTGGAAGTCTAGAATTCCTGCTCGTTAGTAAGAGAAGGACCCGGACAAGAGGGAAGTCTGGAGAGGAAAGCTACTGGATAGAGATGGATGTCGGGGAGTTCGTTATGTCCTCGGTCGCCGGAAGTAACAGGAGGAAGTGGGTCATTTGTTAGCAGCTAGGAGAGGAAATTGGAGGAGGATGGGTGACCGGAAGTCTCCCGTCATCCACTTCTCCTTTCTATAGTCCATTACAGCTCTGACAAGACATAAATATCCCTAGATGGAGACATCACTCTGGACTTAGTGAGGTTCTGGATTACTGACATACACTCCTTGAAGGCAGTAACTGTAGCATTTTATAAAGCAGGCTCCTCTCCTCAATGAATTAATCAGAAATATCTTTATTTTTTTATGATAAATAGTCTTCGATCCTAAATACGTGAGTCCGAAATTGCCTCTCGTTAATATATATATATATATATATATATATATATATATATATATATATATATATATATATATATATATGTATATATAGGTAAGTGGACCCAGACCCTTCGTGAGACGATGGTTTTGGCCAAAACAAACAATTTTAAGTCCATATAGCCTTATCCCAAAGTTACCCCTTTTCAAGATATTTAATATTTTAAGCTTTGGGGTCTTTTTTACTTTACCCACGCCAGTTACTTTTATTAAACTAAAACAGTTATTTATCGTATCATTAAGTTAATAGTTATGAAGAACAGGTGTTTAAACTAATAATTAGTTTAAATAAATTATTTATTCAACAAATGTAAATAATGGGGCTCTTTTCTTTGGAAATACAAGCTTCATGAAATGCCCTCTTCTACACTTCCGCGTTTTAGGCAGATCTCCATACTTTTGTAATGCTCTATACGCTACTTCTTCCGATTTCAACACACGACTCAGTTTAATCAAATTCATTATTTGACAACTTCAACACAGTACAACAAACACAACTTCAACACAGCACAACAAACACAACTTCAACACAGCACAACAAACACAACTTCAACACAGCACAACAAACACAACTTCAACACAGCACAAAAAACACAACTTCAACACAGCACAACAAACACAACTTCAACACAGCACAACAAACACAACTTCAACACAGCACAACAAACACAACTTCAACACAGCACAACAAACACAACTTCAACACAGCACAACAAACACAACTTCAACACAGCACAACAAACACAACTTCAACACAGCACAACAAACACAACTTCAACGTGTCTTATAATCTATAACCTCTTTCATGTATAAACTTTATGTAGCCTGGGAACACCTGTTACAATATTGTAACAAAATATTATGATTATTATTCTAAAGACTAACTGGCGTGGGTAAAGTAAAAAAGACCCAAGTTTTTTTGTTTTTTTTTTTAAGAAAGTCAATGTTTCTTCGACTTTGGATATTTTTTTTTAAATTCTAGCATTTTGGGAGAAAGTTTTTATTGTTTTTGTATTTAAGACATTCACAAGAAACTATTAATTATATTAAACTATCAAATTTTTACGAGATAACGGATGGTACGAGTCAATAACTAAAATTTACATGTTTTTACCCCTAAAACCTGTAAATTCTACTGTACCTCTCTTAAAAAAATATGTGTTGCTATTCCTGCAAGTGACATCAAAAACACCTCTGATTATTAAGCTGCACAAAAAGCTATAATAGTCAGGTAAAAGGTAAAATGTTTATAAGTCTTAAAAAATGTGTGCAAACGTGGAAGGGAAGAATTTCTAGGAGATCCGTCACTCATTCCGCCGGATTAGAGAGAGCGACAGATAAGGGAGAGTCTACTGTGTGTGTGTATGTGTGTGTGTGTGTGTGTGTGTGTGTGTGTGTGTGTGTATATATATATTAACGAGAGACAATTTCGGACTCACGTATTTAGGATCGAAGAACATTTATCATAAATAAATAAAGATATTTCTGATTAATTATTTCACGAGGGGAGCCTGCTTTATAAAATGCTGCAGTTCCTGCCTTTCCAACGTGTGTTCTGAGAGAAGCGACGAAGTTTGAGACTGAGGCAGAAGTTGTATGCTACGGAATGTTGTATGTAAGGAAGAGAGATGTCAAAACTGTGGGGGACTTGGGACGAATCAAAGAGGTGCCTTTTAATGGCTAAATATACTCAAACTCCAAGAGGAAATATTTAACACTTCTAAATAAATCTCAACAGATTAAACATATGTGTTCCATCATCAACGTCAGCCACAGATATCAGAACTTTAGTTCCCCTTCTATAGGGGGAGGAATATCGCTAGAGGCAGAACATCGTCCACGTAGGAAAAGGGAGAGGAATATAGCTGGAACCAGAACATCATCCACGTAGTGAAGAGGGAAAGGGAAATAACAGAATCCAGAACATCATCTACGAAGGGAAGAGTCAGAGGAATATACCTGGAACCAGAACGTCATCCACGTAGGGAAGAGGGAAAGGGAAATAGCAGAAACCAGAACATTATCCACATAGGGAAGAGGGAAAGGGAAATAACAGAAACCAGAACATCATCCACGAAGGGAAGAGTCAGAAGAATACAGCTGGAACCAGAACGTCATCCAGGTAGGGAAGAGGGAAAGGGAAATAGCAGAAACCAGAACATTATCCACGTAGTGAAGAGGGAAAGGGAAATAGCAGAAACCAGAACAATATCCACGTAGGGAATAGGGAAAGGGAAATAACAAAAACCAGAACATCATCCACGAAGGGAAGAGTCAGAAGAATACAGCTGGAACCAGAACATCATCCACGTATATTAGATAACGGGTGCCCGGATCAGTCCGAGAAACCGCACTTACAAGTCCTATTGTGCCACCCGACGTGTAGGTTTGTTATAATATCAGACCCTTGTCAGAAATGAACCTCCTTAGGGTCGTAAGGTTCAGTTCTGGTACCCTCCTCGGATTATCAATAGTCCCAGCCCCGAAGTGCAGGCACCTCTTGGCTGCCAGTGTCATTCATCTGCATACGATGTGGTATGGAGTTTCTTCATCTTCAGTCGGCACCATGTCGAGTTGCTGAGTCCTAAGGAATAGAGCCTATGTCTTTATGTCCCGGTATCCAATCAAAGTCTGGCATGACAATGATTTGTCTTTAAATAGAAGAGACCAAGTTGTCCTGACCAGGCTAAGAATTGGACACTCACTTATAACACATTCATACTTAATGGAAAGACAAGACAGACCCGTGTGCTCCCTGTGTAATGTTCCCCTGACGATAAAACACATACTGACAGACTGCAGAAGACGAGAGAATTTACTCATGCCACACGACTTACACACATTACTCGCAGAAGGAAGCCCACACATCAACACTATATTACATTACTTAAAGAACAATAATTTATACAAAAAAATCTAGCCAATCTCCCTTCTTTTCTTTGTGCTTTCGATTTTAATAGTTTACTTTAATAACCTATAGATCTGATTTAATTAAGCTAATGTACCTTATTTTAGTTATTTTGTGTATTATATTTTCATTGTAACTACAAATGAATTGTGGTTTATATTTGTATTTGTTATCTTTATTCATATGAAGATGTTTGTTTTGTCGCCTATATTGCGAAAACATTAATAAATAAATATTCATATGAATCTTGTGGTATATGCATGTATGTGTGTATATGCTATATTTTGTGTATAAATGTATGTGTATGTATGTATGTACGTGTGTGTGTGTATATATTTATATGTGTATAATGTTTGTATATATATATATGTATATATCTTATTTAAGTATAAATGTAAATCGTATCAAAGTGTAAAAAAATTGTATATATTTTATAATCTGTATTAGGGCTCATAGCCATAGTTGCGGAGCTCTTATAATGAAATAAATAAAAAAAAAAAAAAAAAAGGAATAGAGATGTCGGCGAACTTTACAGTGCCCTTTAAGGAGGCCTCTTAGCAGTTTCACCTTGCTTCTCCAGAGATTAAGAAGTGTTTCTGTTCTCTCCTCTCTCTCTCTCCCTCTGGGTGGTACATTGACACCTCTTCCTCTTATGTTCAGCTTCGGCCCATCTACCAATGCTCAGTCCGGCAACTGCCGGTGCAATACCACATAATGGTGCAATACCACATAATGGTTAGATAGGTCTCGTAAATGCCCCAATGTCTGCCAACTCATCAGCTCTTTTATTTCCAGGTATGCCAGAGTGCCCTGGAACCCAATCCAGTTTGACCTCGTTTCTTCATCCCTAGTTATTCAGGCTATCCTTACAGTCTTGTACAACCTTCGATTTTATCCTATTCGCAGATAGAGCCCTTATAGCAGCTTGGCTGTCCGAGAATATGGTAAAGCGTCTTTCTCTGGGACCCCCGTTATTCATGATGTCTGCTCACTTGTTTATGGCTATAACCTCAGCTTGAAACTCTGTATCGTATTTGCTTAGTGGTATATAGAGACTCCAACTACGTAGGGAAGAGATATAACTGGAGGCAGAACATCGTCCATGTGGGGATGAGGGAGAGAGATATAACTGGAGGAAGAACATCGTCCATGTGGGGATGAGGGAGAGAGATATAGCTGGAACCAGAACATCGTCCATGTAGGGAAGAGGGAGAATGATATCGCTGGAACCAGAACATCGCCCACGTAAGGATGGGATATAGCTGGAACCAGAACATCACCCACGTAAGGATGGGATATAGCTGGACCAGAACATCATCCACGTGGGGATGGGATATAGCTGGAACTAGTTTGACAAATTCGAGTTAAGCCGAGTCCGGGCATTTAGGGAGTCCGACCCGCCACAATTTGCTGGAGTTGAACAGAGGAATGGGAGTTGGGAACAATATTATCTCCAGCCCAACTAATTATATAGAGGAGGATAAGTTCTACACCCTGGATTCAGTTATCCTCTCATAGCTCATCCTCTCTACCACATAACCTATCTACTCTCTCTCTCTCTCTCTCTCTCTCTCTCTCTCTCTCTCTCTCTCTCTCTCTCTCTCTCTCTCTCTCTCTCTCTCTTTCTCACTTTCTGTCTTTCTTGCTCCTAGTGAACACAAACCAACACAACCAACTCGTTCAACTTCAGAAAGTCCTGGAAAATGTTCCTTCTGTGAAAGGCAAAAAAAGAACACGAGAGGAAACCAAATGTGTCTTCCATCCAATAAAATTATTTGTGTTGACCACCAAGAGCTGTATGTCCGTCCTGCCTTGCAAGAGATTAAAAAATATATTGAGAGGAGATGGTTGACCTTTGATAATGCAAAGGTAGGAATTGTCGGGGTTCGGTCATTGCTTCTTAATAAATTACATTTTACAAGTGAAAATGGTTTTATTGTGCCGACGTTTCGGCTTGAAATTCAAGCCTTCATCAGGGCTGTAAAAACAAGCAGGACAGATTTAATACTAACATATACATATATGTATACATACATATATATATATATATATATATATATATATATATATATATATATGAAAAAAACATAATATATAGCTATAAAAACAATATGAGCTTAGATTAGAGGTACATGGGAACAGATATAAGGATAACAAGATGGGCTTACCGATGAGAAGAATGAGAACTATGCCTCACGGATGCGGGATCATTTCTGACTGTTGATACAAGGAAACTTAGGGGAAAGGAGTTGGTGAGGGGGGAAAGGGGGGGTACTGGACCACTCAATGAGTTGGCTACATTAGAGATGAAAGAAAGAGCGGCGTCGTAAAGTCACATGTCATAAAATGTTGTGTTGATGGAAGGGAGGCGGGTATGAAGGACTATATTGAAGGCGGTATAGAGTTTTAGGAAGAAGCTTTTAATAAATGGAAATGGGATAAAAAAGATACTGTTTGTTCTTTTGAGAAAATGATTTTTGTAACCCCTTATAACTATAATCATAATAAATATGCCATTTTTTTATTTAACTTGTACTCATTTTAACCCAATTAACATAGTTATTTGGAAAATAAAGTAATTGTTTATACTTTGTGTCGTATCTGACACCGCCTTGTGCACTTAAAAACACCTTGTGGGAGGAGAGTTAAGGACCTCCTGGAGTTAGAAAGGAGAGAATGAGCAATTAATGATAATGTGCAAAAGCTGGACAGAAAGGATTTGATAATTCCTGCATGAGTTTGGCGATGCAGAGAGGATGGAAGGAAGAGACGTTTGGGGAGGATGTATATTTTGTTGTCTATTAAAAAAAAAAAAAAAATCTTGTTTCGAAATAACTCGACAAAACTATGTACGTTTTAAATTTTTGTTTTCAGTTGGTGTACTCCGAGCAAATCCGCGGCTACCCGAGACTCCGTGTGATGCGACTCAAGTGTGACCTATTCGGAATGGCTGGGCACTACGCCCTCGCCTTAAGGGCCAGCATACAGGACCCTGGAGAACCCATAGCATTCACAAAACCAGAGAAGTCACTCAAGGTAAGAACCTGCTTGTTGTGTTACTTTTGGTAGTTAGGTTATGCAAGTGGATGAAACAGGAATGGCTGGGCACTACGCACTCGCCTTAAGACCCAGCATACAGGATGCTGGAGAAACCATAGCATTAACTAAACCAGAGAAGTCACTCAAGGTAAGAACCTGCTTGTTGTGTTTCGTTTGATAGTTAGGTTATGCAAGTGGATGAAACAGGAATGGCTGGGCACTTCGCCCTCCCCTTAAGACCCAGCATACAGGACCCTGGAGAACCCATAGCATTCACTAAACCAGAGAAGTCACTCAAGGTAAGAACCTGCTTGTTGTGTTTCGTTTGATAGTTAGGTTATGCAAGTGGATGAAACAGGAATGGCTGGGCACTACACCCTCCCCTTAAGACCCAGCATACAGGACCCTGGAGAACCCATAGCATTCACTAAACCAGAGAAGTCACTCAAGGTAAGAACCTGCTTGTTGTGTTTCGTTCGGTAGTTAGGTTATGCAAGTGGATGAAACAGGAATGGCTGGGCACTACGCCCTCGCCTTAAGACCCAGCATACAGGACCCTGGAGAACCCATAGCATTCACTAAACCAGAGAAGTCACTCAAGGTAAGAACCTGCTTGTTGTGTTTCGTTTGATAGTCTTATGCAACAGTATTAAATAGGTTATAATGTTCGGTGAGGTTATGATCGCTTATTATTTCATTGCAATGACTACTGTAATTTTGCATTAAATGTTATCTATTATCTCAACAGAGCCAAATATCTACTTCCTTTTGTTGTCGTTTGATCTGGGGCAGACAACACATCGCTTCCTTTTCCTTCTCCTGATGGGATTTGTTACATCGTCTTGAGCAGTTTCTTCAGCATCAATTATTAATACCCCTTTTTCCACCAGATATATATTTAACCACATTTTTGAACTTTTCTTAACAAGAACGTTTTTATGATGTTTAACGTTATTATGATGATATGACTTGAAGTTAGACTGTGGCCAAGGTATTTGGGGTCCCTCCTTGTAAATTTTTTTTCAAGTACATATGCATAATTGTGTTCGAAAATAATATATGAATTTATCCCAGTGACATTTATGAAGTGGAAAAATAGAGCCATTGGCCACCTACGAGTCCTCCTTCCTGTGTTATAATTGCTGCACATTTGGTCATTTGAATCAAAACCACCCTTGGTTGCATTATAGGTCAGAATAATCTCAGATTTGTTTTTATTTTCAATAGCTAATATTGATTCATGGCGAAGTGAGGATAACATCTGCGCCGTAAAAAAAAGAAAAAGAAAACAATAAGACAGCCGTTCTTTTCTTAGTAGCATATGACGTAAGAGTGGGGTCTTTAGTCAACCCAAATAAACTGGATCTCACTTCCCGATCTTCGTTGTGTCAGAACTCATATAGGGTACGGAGCCCTCCCTCTCTCTGGTGTTTCGGGATAAGTCCCCCCCTGATACCCGGGGATAGGGGAACCGTAGGAAAGCTTTCTTTCCGGGCCTGCGACCATTCAAGGCTGTAGGGACTCTGTCCCAAAATGGTACTACGGGTTGGGTTGGTGGCCGGGGGGCCTTCAGGCTTCGCCGGTTACTGACGTAGTGGCGTGTGTTAGAAGCTCTGGGTTAGCTTGCCATGTTCTCTGGTGACTGGCTGACTCAGGGTGGAAGCTAGAGAAGTAGGTATCCCTTTCCGGGGATGTGTCCGCAAGCTTGCGACATACGAGGGAGGACGTATCTGCGGGGGCTTGCGGGGGCATCCGCATATTTGTGTCGGCTGGAGGGCTGGATAGGTGAGAGATGAGTTGAGGTCGCAAGGCACAGGTACGTCTCTCATCGTTTCCTACCTTCTATGACGTACACACTGTCAGAACTCTATGCGGACCTATGGCTTATTTTCCGGAGTGTCCTAACTAGTGTAAATTTTTTCCAATAATGAGTTGGCTAGTGCAACAGTTGTATACCGATGTGTTTTAAGAATTATGTTATTTGCATAAATTCAGCCAGAGCGTACAAAAGCATATATACAGTTTCCACAAATTTTCTACTGAACCTTCTACTTGGATACAGTTTCCTGTTCTTTCTACGTGAATAATTGTGTTATTTAACATTCCACGAGGCACGTATTGACTGATACTGTAGAGATCTGACTCGCTCATCTTAGGACCAACGAAGAAGCCATTGTTTTCATACTCCTGCCGCATTATTTTGTGATTGTGGAACATGGAAGTCCCACATTGCATGGGCATTTATACCCCCACCCCAGAAATTTTATTTTTGTGTAAACATTTCGTGTAAAAAGAACGGAAACTATTTTCAACATTTAGCGTGATATACTAGGTGCCCAGAGGAGCTCAATATTTACCACTTAACACTAAAATATTTAAAATTTTCTCTATCCCCCAAATCTTCCGACACTATCAGCCCCCCCCCCCGAAATGATTTCCTATATACGCTTCTGCGACATTGTAACCTAATGTATTGAATCCGAAACTTTTCTATGAATATAGAATGTAATATAGGTTTTGCCGACAATTCGAATAGCTATGTAGACAGAGGAAGACCCCATTAGAAATACCATCGTCCCAGGACTCTCCCATTCTTGTCCATTTGGAATGTTCCATGGAACCCCCAAAAGAAAATTGGAATTCTTATAACCGCCCCAAGGTCCTTGAATTCCTATGCTGTCCTTCCAAATATGATTGTTATTTTGTCGTCCGAAGCTCAGGGTTGGACCTGGGTCTCACGTTCAACTCCACGCTCTTCAAGTTCTTCCACGTTCCCTTACCTCCCTCCTAACCGAGATGTTTGGGATACTTAGTAATTCTCCTTGTTCTACTTATTAATGTTTCGTGGATTATTACTGGTCTTCATCAGGTAAAAAAAAAAAACAAACAGTTCTGTAAGATGTCACTATAAACAGGTCTATAGTCTGCCCGCAAACAGAAGAACCAGAATGGCTGGAGGGGAGCTAGGCCTTCCCACACGTGGGCTTGGTGCTGCGCGTGCGCACTAACTGGTTCTTTTGTTTTTTGCGGACGGACTATAGGTGGGTATTTCAAGTAATGCTCCAGGTTTATTACTGATAACATTGCACTTCTACGACGACTTGAACGCGGTCTTCCCGTTAATGTTCTTACTGTTAATGTTCGCCTGTACTTCCTCGGCTCAGCCCTTTATCAAATCCTCTGTTCACTTCAGTAACACCCGCTGACGTTCTTCCGATTTTTATAATCCTTCCTACCGTACATTCTGTCAACCCGTAGCTCATTCTTTCATATTAAGGAGATTTATTCATATTTTCTACTATTCAGCTGACCCTTTCGAACTTC
This sequence comes from Gonocerus acuteangulatus, assembly GCA_946811695.1. Taxonomy (NCBI): domain Eukaryota; kingdom Metazoa; phylum Arthropoda; class Insecta; order Hemiptera; family Coreidae; genus Gonocerus; species Gonocerus acuteangulatus. The sequence goes on from OX328125.1 coordinate 7,237,595, forward strand.
AAATTTTCGTGCTAGACGGAAGGTGAAATAATAAAAACTTTACTACACCAACTCTTCTTGTACATGGAGCTGAAACTTTATTAATTTTTTTGTCACTTTATAAATCCTTATCACCAGTGTTGTAAAATACCCAGGGTAAATACCCAATTTCATAAATACCCGGGTATTTAAGGTATTTAACTAAACCGCGACTTAGTAATCGAATATTGTAAAATGTCATGAATCTTGCCAGTTTAGAGCTATTGCAACACTGAGAAACTACTAAAACAATAATAAATTATAAAATAGGATCACTGAAAGGTTAATCTATATATATAAAAATCACGTGTCTGTCTGTTTTTCTGTTTGTTTGTTCCTTATACAAATCCACACCGTTTGTCCGATTTTGACCAAACTTGGAATAATGGTAGGTCTTGATAAGAGAAATCTCCTAGGCTAGGTCAAAAAAATCTACCAGCTGTCTATCTGTATGTTTGTCTCTTATACAAATCCACACCGTTCGTCCGATTTTGACTAAACTCAGTACACATGTAGATCTTAATCTGGGGAGTGTCGTAGGCTAAATCAAAAACGTTTACCAGCTGTCTATCTGTATGTTTGTCTCTTATACAAATCCACACCGTTCGTCCGATTTTGACTAAACTCGGTACACAGGTAGATCCTAATCTGGAGAGTGCCGTAGGCTAAATCAAAAACGTTTACCAGCTGTCTATCTGTATGTTTGTCTCTTATACAAATCCACACCGTTCGTCCGATTTTGACTAAACTCGGTACACAGGTAGATCCTAATCTGGAGAGTGCCGTAGGCTAGGTCAAAACGGCTACCATCTGTCTGTCTGTGTGTTTGTTCTTTATACAAACCTACACCGTTTCACAGATTTTGATCAACTGGGCACACAGGCTGGTCTTGATCAGGGGATTGCCGTAGGCCTGGTCAAAAACGTCTACCAGCTGCTGTCTGTATGTTTTTTTTTTTTAAATCCACACCGTTTGACCGATTTTTACCAAACTTGGCATACATGTATGTCTTGATACGGGGGGTGTTATAGGTTAGGTCAAAGTCGTCCAGGACTCCCAGTTGGAAGGTCACGGGTTCGAAACAGTTACAGATTCGTGTTATTAAAAAAAAAAAAAAATCAGTCCCGTAACAGGCCACAAGGGCCCAGAGGGGCAGATACTGTAGAGGTATCTGATTCTTGACCGTACGGCATACTAGGGAGATAGTGTGGTCAACACTATGCTCCGGCCGCCTGATTTTCCCCTTGGCTGCTTCGACTTCTAGAGTCATTAGCACCCAAGGTACCCATTATTAATTAAATTAATTAAAGGCTGGGTGAGCCTAGGGACGATCTGGGACCCCAAATCCAACCCTCGAACGGCAGCACTAGAAGAAAAAATCTTTAGTGCGCGCTCGGGTTTTGAACCTGGTCCTCCAGTTCATTAGTCGAGTGCTCTACCACTGAGCTAACCTCGCCCCCTTCGTGTTATTAGATTGTAATAATAATACTTATTTGGTTTCTAATTTATTTAGGCTTTTCTATATGCAGAAAGTAGGTGTAGCATGGCACACCGGGTGACAGCTAGTAAATAATAAATTATTACCTGAAAATTTGCCATGGACCTTACGACTACTAATAAAACAAGTTGTTTGCTTAAATTTGATACTACTGTACTGCATTCACAAAAATGTAGCCTCAGCTAAAACTTTGGACTAGGATTATCTCAATTTCTCAAAACAAAAATTAAGTTACCCACTCATTGATCAAAACACATGTACCTTTCAAGCCTCTCCACCATAACATTGGACTTATTTTATTATTTTCTTTGTCATTGTCTTCAAGACCTTCCCAAACAAAGGATCTTTGCCATAATCCCTCTTGGTCCCTATAGCCAGCTATGTTTTTCCGAGGATCAACTGATTTCAATCCAATGCTTCTGCCTAACTCACACACAAAACAAATGGTAGAGTTCAACAATTCTGCAGCAAGATGTGCGTTTCCAACACCAAACTGACAGCGTTTCTCCTATTTAGTTAGCACAAGTTATTCCTCCATTTTCTGAAGAGAAGATTCTGGGTTTCTTGTTGAAGAGTTTTCAGTAACTCTTAAATCTCTTATGAACTGTGTGGATCAAAGGGGTATTTATCTGAATAGCAGTGATAAGTTCAACAATTGGATCCAGAATGTTAACTATTTTCATGAGTCAGACCCAAAACACTCTGTTATCAAGAAGCTACCTTTTCATTTCTGGTGAGATTTCCGCTTTCTGTAATGTTGTTACTACGGTATGAGCATAATTTCAAATAATATTAACAAGGATCAAAAACCGCTTAAAATGGTTTTGAACTATTATAATAAACATTAAAAATGTTTTTGACCCTATTTTTAAATTTAAATAAGTCCTTAATAATTGAATAGGCTTCATTAAAACCATTTTCAAATTAATTAACCTTCCCCACTGTAAGAGTAATCATGAAAATTCATAGATATACGTTAAGTTGTAAATACCCATAAATACCCAGACCGACTTTTTACTTTCTTTAAAATATTACTGGGTAAGTATTCCTGTTTATTAAGTTTTTATGGCCAATTGGTTAAGTTTCAGTCCTTGTTTGCGCCAAAAAATATTCAAAGAAGTTCTATCAAGCTCAAAAACTGAAAATACCCAGTTTTTGGGTATTTACCTTCCCTGTGGGTAAATACCCAATTTATATTTACCTACCCACTGGGTATTTACCCACCCCACATCACTGCTTATCGCCCTCTTTCATAGTTTTGAGACAGAGAAGTTGATAAGAAAAGATAATGTTCGCGTGCGTAAAGTGTCTCCATCTATAGGCCACGTCCTGAGTCACTACAGATACTCCACGTCCTGAGTCACTACAGATACTCCACGTCCTGAGTCACTACAGATACTCCACGTCCTGAGTCACTACAGATACTCCACGTCCTGAGTCACTACAGATACTCCACGTCCTGAGTCACTACAGATACTCCACGTCCTGAGTCACTACAGATTCTCCACGTCCTGAGTCACTACAGATACTCCACGTCCTGAGTCACTACAGATACTCCACGTCGTGTACGTCAAAGTACTGCACAAATCTGCGTTCGAGGCTTACACACATATATATATATATATATATATTTATATATACACGAAGTAGCTGTGACCGCGTGGATAGTGAACCGATTTGGTTTATTTTTACAAAATATTTTTCTATTGATATTTCAACAACGAATACCGAGTTTCGTTGCAATACAACATTAATTACGGCCGGTATGGGCGAATAACTACATTGGGCCCCCCCCCCTCCAGATGAACCAATTTCGCTCGTTAACGAACTCGTTCAATCATAAGCTAGGGGAATACCATATACCAAGTATCGTGACGAAAAAAACAAATAACAGTGGTCTATATCGTGTTAACGATAGTTCATGAAATGTTCGACGTGATTCTTTACATTGGCATAATTATTTATGAACCGATTGACATGAAACAAACATTAAATGTTAAGTGAAGCTTACCGACATATATTAGTGAAACCCGAAACTAAATCGGATAGGCCGTTTCTGAGATTAGCGCGCTCAGACAAACAGACCAAAATTCTGAAAATCATTGTTTTGGGTAGTATTGGGTTGATAAAGGCCCCCAATAGTTCTTTTTCCCATATATCTTCCATGTACAGACAGCGATCCGTTAGAATTTTTTTATATTTATAGATATGTTGAGTAAGTTTTTGACCAACCACCAAGGCCACAAATTATTAAGCATCGAGCTATATTCCGTTATAACTTTTCTAGAACTCTCAAATAGTTATAATTATTTCCCGGAAAGGGAAGTATCGAACAGGCTTGCCAACTATCTGCGGTTCCATACGAATCCCTACCAACATAACCACCTTCCCTAAGACAGGAATTTCCCTGGGAAAAGGGGGAAGGGTTCAACTAATTTTAACAACTTCCTTAGTGGTTACAGCTTCCTCAGTGGTTACAACTTATTCAATGGTTTACCATAATGAGGTCCTTAATATTTTTGGAATTTTAGTTTCGACAATAGACTTTCATATTGTATGAATTTGTGCCTTCAAAAACTCATTTACTCAACGAATTAAATACTGAACTGACTCCCTATTATACACACACACACACAAATATATATATATATATGTGTGTGTGTGTGTGTCTGTGTGTGTGTATATATATAAAAAAAATCTCCTAAATCGCCAAAAGGGTCCATAGTGTAAATACTCTCGAGATTTTTACCATACGGCACACTAGGGAGATACTGAGGTCAGTACTATGCTCCGGCAACCTGTTTTTCCACCTAGTCATTAATAATGTAATTTAAGGCCTAGGGACGGTCTGGGACCTAGAATTCAACCCTCGAACGATGAAACTAGAAGATAAAATCTTTAGTGTTCGCTGAAGTTAAAAATTCACGTCCTAACCCCTATTAGCCGAAGGCTAACCTCTCCCCCCTTCTATATTGTTATATATATATATATATATATATATATATATATATATATATATATATATATATATATATTATTTTTGAGGTTTCTTCGCTGGGGAGAATTATTCGTGTTCTTCATCCGGCATTCTCCAGCGGTCTGTTTTTTAGCGTGATATTATATATATATATATATATATATATATATATATATATATATATATATACATATCGTCGATACAAATGCAAAGTATCGAATGTGAAAAAATGCATCTTTCATTTTCAATCTTTACTAATTTCTGCTGGACTTATGTACGGCAAATTCTTGAATCTTAGATCACTCTATTAAAGGGAAAGTATTCCACTATCAAAAGGTCAAATCTGCCGAATATTTGACAGTCCAAAAAAAAGTTATGAATAAATGCTTTTCCACTCTGAAAAGTGGTGATTTTCACATTCGATACTTTGCATTTGTAGCGACGATATATACATACATATATATATATATATATATATATATATATATATATATATATGTATGTATATATATACATATATACAAACATAATTGCGAGAGGGAAGACTACTGATAAGCACAATCTAATGATAGTGATAACAACATTCACAATATCTTCTATCAGTCTCCCCCTCCCCCCAAAAAAACCATCAATCAACATGACATTCAAACAGAGCGATATATCTCCCCCCCCCCCCCCCCCGCCACATTAGAATTCGAAAACAGGACCCCGCGATGGAGGAAGTATCGATTTGTGGTCTGTAGGATATTCGGGCATTCCAACGGGGCACATAGTGAAAGGCATGGAGATATTCCTTATCAGTAGATAGTGCTTGTCACAAGATACTGCATATCAAAGTATAATCCGTATCACTTGATAGTAATTATAAATAGATCACCCTTACCACTACATAGTGCACATCAATAGGTTGTCACTAGATAGAATATTAGATAGGTAGTCCTTATTAGAGTCCTGCACGAGTAAGTATGGCATCGCGTAATCACGAGTAGGTATACTCATGGGACGAGTAACTCGATTACTTTATGTGTACTCATACTCATTCCGAACACCGGCATCGGCATCGTGCCGCATCGGCATCGTGCCGCATCGGCATTGCCGAGTAAAATAATATTTGGCATCGGCATCGCCGAGTACAGAGGGGTTTGGCATCGGCATCGTGGAGTATTGCAGGTTTGGTATCGGCATCGCCGTGAATAACTACGTTATATACTGGTTCGCCTCGCCATGTGTAATGAAGTCCACTGTATTACTTACAACTCAACGAAACTACAGTGACTATACAATTGTAACGTAAACAAAAACAATGTAATACAGTCTATATTAAAATCAAGAAGAATCAGTAATAAAGGTAATATAAGAAATAAACATTTTTTTAAGGTGATAAAAGAAAAAAAACATAAATAAACGCAGATATAACCGTTAATCCTGTCCTGCCGAATGTAAAAAGACGTTCTTGGTAACGTTTTTTTTTTTTTTTTTATTTTGTCATTCACATTCACGCGCGTTTTTTCCTGTTTCTAATATCAGCATTTAAGATGTTGAGTTTTCCAGCTCTACTCTAATCCACATAATATGTGGAAACGCTGTTGTTTTAAAAATATATTATGTTTCCTTGAAATACGTGGACTAGCACCGTATAAAAAATATGTTAACATTTACTACACATTACAAATGGTAGCTCGTCTTACGCACCATCACTTTCAATTACGATTTTTTTTTAAACAGGACCATACAAAACTTAACCATAATATTCTCCAATGCGAAAATAACCCCCATATTAACCCCCGCAAAATTGACCTTGAAATTTTATTCAAGGTGAATTTTTTAATTGCATATTTCGAATCTAATAGTCATTAATAAATATCATTAGTATTAAACGCATCCCCCAAAAAACATAAATGTGAAATAGAGGCCAAGTTCCCCCCAAAAATATTTGCCAATACAAGAGATGATACAAGAAAGAAATGTCCAAGTTCATTACTTAGAAGACCTATTAGTTACTTACTAAGTACAGTAAAGACACTTCAACTGACCTTTAAAAACAACGATAAAAATACTTTTATCCAGGTACTAAAATATAAATTTCCTCAACCAGGTATATTATTAAACTTGGCAATGTTTTATTTGTGCCGAAATTATCTTTAGAGAGAAAAGTAAACATTGCCAAGTTTAAGAATATACCTGGTTGAAGAAATTTATATTTTAGTAACTGGATAAAAGTATTTTTATTGTTATTTTTAAAGGTCAGTTGTATCTTTATTGTTCTTAGTAAGTAATTAATAGGTCTTTCTAAGTAATGAATTTGGACATATCTTTCTTGTATCATCTTCTTGTATTGCCAATACTTTTTTTTTGGGGGGGGGGGGGGGGAACTTGGCCTCTATTTCACATTTATGTTTTTTTTTTGGGGATCTCATTACTATTTTCTAAGTATCAATTAAAATTTAGTTGCCGCATACCTACTGGCTTTTGTACTTCATATAAGACCAGGGTCTTTGGAGTCTGCATAAAGTTCTTCTTACTGCTTGATATTTGACAGATGAAAGACCTTTTTGACCTTAGTCAAGTGCATTCCCCGGAACAAGACCTACCTGTGTGCCAAGTTTGGTCAAAATCGGTAAAATGGTGTGAATTAGTGTAAGAACAAACATGCCGACAGACAGCTGATAGACGATTTTGACGTAGCCTATGACACTCCCCGGATAATAAACTACCTATATATCTTGTTTGATCAAAATCGGTCAAATCGTGTGGATTTGTATAAGGAATAAACAGTTAAGCAAACAGCTGATATACTATTTTGAACTACCCTATGACACTCCCCGGATCAAGACCGACCTGTGTGTCAAAATCGGTCAAACTGTGTGGATTTGTATAATAAACAAACAGACAGATAGACAGCTGATTAATGATTTTGACATAGTCTATGCCAATCCCAGGATCAAGACCTACTGATTTGCCAAGTTTTGTTAGAATCGGTCAAACGGTGGGTATTTGTATAAGGAACAAACAGACAGACAGACAGCTGATGGACAATTTAACCTAGCCTATGATTCCCCCCATATCAAGACCCGCCTATGTCCCAAGTTTAGTCAAAATTGGTCAAACGGTTCAGATTTGTATAAGGAACAAACCTACAGACAGACAGCTGGTATAAGATTTTGACCAAGCCTATATGCTTCTAAATGTTTCTTAAAACATCAAATATAGGTTCTTCATTCCGAGACGATTCATTTGATACCCAACATCATGGGTTTCGGACGGAATGACGGGTTTCCCAAGGAAGTACAAAACTGGCACGACACCGCTCCAGAAGCGGCGTCAAACACACCTTTTCAGGATTTTTCTATTTTTTCCTTTAATAACACCTTCATATCTATCATCCTGCAAAATTTCAAGTCTTTAGCATCATGGGAAATGCCTCCTATGAGTCAGTGAGTCCTATAAATCCCGATTTTCGATCGCTTATATCTCAGAAACTATTTTCAGAAAGAAAAAAAAATACTCTATAATCCCCTTATTTACTACCTAATTCATCTGTTGCTTATCTTGCCTCCTGTATCGACATGTCGAGAAGTCGACAGTTATTTACGATGATTACGATGCAGTACTCACGAGTATTACTCGTAATCGTAATGTAAAGTAATCGACGGTGCCAATTCCGGACGATGCCGAGTATGTACTCGCATCGTCCAGTTTATACTCGGCGATGCCAATTCGAAACGATGCCGAGTATGTACTCGCATCGTCCGTTTTATACTCGGCGATTATTTATCCGATTACTTTTTACTTATCCGTGCAGTTCTCTAGTCCTTATCACTTGATAGTTCTAGTCACTGGATACTTCATATATCAATAGATATTCCTTGTCAATAGATAGGCCTTATCATTAGATAGTGATTATCAATAGATCACCCTTATCACTACATAGTGCACATCAATAGATAGGTGGTTGTCACTAGATAGAATATTAGATAGGTAGTCCTTATCACTTGATAGTTCTAGTCACTGGATACTTCATATATCAATAGATATTCCTTGTCAATAGATAGGCCTTATCATTAGATAGTGATTATCAATAGATCACCCTTATCACTACATAGAGCATATCAATAGATAGGTGGATGTGACTAGATAGAATATTACATAGAAAGTCCTTATCACTTGATAGTTCTAGTCACTGGATACTTTATACTATATCAATAGATATTCCTTGTCAATAGATTGGTCTTATCATTAGATAGTTATTATCAATAGATCACCCTTATCACTAGATGGTGCATATCAATTGATATTGCTTATGGATTCATTGTGGTTGTCCCTGGATAGTTCTTATAATTAGATATATCTTATAACTAGATAGCCTTTATCAATAAATAGTGATTGTCGCTAGATCGTGCTTATCACTAGCTAGTCCTCAGCTTTACTCAGGCCATATCACTAGCTAGTGTTTATCAAGTAGCTCCATATTATTCCATTTTAATTGATAAACCAAAAATCTTTTAAAGAATATTGGCACCTTGTTTACATACCTACTATTGAATATTTTGTAATCAACTTCTCTTCGTAATCCATCCTTAATTATGCATAAGGGACGTGAAGGCGGAAGGACTATTTTAGGCACAAATTACTATTAAAAAAATTTTTTTTAAAAATCCGTAACAAGCCACGATGGCTCAAAGGGGGGATATCAGATATCACGTAGAGGTATCACATCCTTGACGTTCCGACTCACTAAGGAGATAGTGTGGTCAGTACTGTGTTCCGGCCTCCAGATTTTCTCCATTGAAGGTGCAGCCTTATTGATAAACGGACGTCGATTCGGCCTTCAAAGGGGGAAATCAGACAATCTAGGCAAAGTTCTGACCAGACTATCTCCCTAAAATACCTTATGGGTAAGAATCAGATAATACTATAATATTTGCCCTTCTTGGCATGTTACGGGATTTAATACGTCCGAGATCAGCTGGGGAAGATAAAACTCCAACCTAATCCGATGAACACTGGAGTACAACCAAATCATTTCGAACACAACATACAACCGGTTCCTCCAACTCAGATTCTAGTGATCGGTTGTTGTGTGGAAGATCCCGCAGAGTTTGGAGTGATACAGAGACAGACTACGAACTTACCAAGATCCTTCTTAACAACTACTCAACAAACGCATTAGCGAAGTTTGACACTTTGCACGATTCCCAACTCCGTTTCACTACACACACGCGCCGGTTACTTCAACAACAATCAGCCTAGCTGAACTTGTTGAGTGAAACTGAATTTCCCTAATAAATAAATTGGAAGCATTTTATATATATATGACTTTGCTGCTTTCCTCCCTGTACTGGTCTGCGAGACGCTTGATGGCTGAATTGTCTCGTGCGGGCGTAGGTTAAAGTAAAGTTACAAGCAGTGTTGGGCAAAACTAACGTTAGTAAACTAAACTAACGTTAGTTTTCCCTAACTAAAACTAAACTAATGTTTTATTTTTAGTTTTAGTTTTAGTTTAGTTTTAGATTTGTATAATTATTAATCATATGGACTCCGTTTTTAGTAATGCAATTAGTTTAGTTTAGTAAAAGAGACCTAAATTGTGATTTTAGTTTAGTTTTAGTTTTTAGTTAACTAATTTAGTTTATCAAAGAACATATGTTTTCAAATTACGAGAAAAAGCCAACATTTCTTATTCTTAAGCAAGTTCTATTAGTTTTAATAATTTACTTAATTATCGAAATAACATATGATTTATATTAATTCATGTTATTTTAGTAAAACTAAACTAAACTAAACTAACCTAAATTTTTAGTCAATTCCCAAAGATTTAGTTTTAGTTTTAGTTTAGTTAAAATCCATTAATTAGTAAAATTTTAGTTTTAGTTTTTTTTAGGTTGCAATTTTTAGTTTAGTTTTAGTTTATTCCAAGAAGTGAATTTAGTTTTAATTTTAGTTTTAGTTTTTAGTTTTGCCCAACATTGTTTACAAGTGTTTAAGTGTAGTTCGTATATACATGTCATTCCCCCTAGCGAAAAACTGAATGAGTTCGTTAACCAAGAAAATCAGTAGCTATATTTCAATGAAATCCGCTAAAGATCGTTTGAAAACGTTTAAAATTAAATTTAATTTTGAGCACAATTTCTCACTATTACTTCCCGAGATAATACAATAGTCATTTGTGTGGTTCGAAAAAGGAAGCTCTTTTACTTTCAAAAAGCCCAAGGACCCTAGGGTTATTTCAAGGCGAGATATTTAATTTCAATACCTATATTTTCGCTTGCAATTTTTTACAATTCCAGGTAAATTGTTAACATTCGTTTTTAGCTGAATGCTTGTGAAGTGCGTTTCTCGCTTTAACAGAACCTTTTTCTGGTTAAGTACAACGCATACATATATTCTCGTTTATATCGGTGAGGGACACGTCGTGCACTCCCTTGTAAGTCCAATGGAATACGGGGCCTTCCAGTAATAATAGGCCTATAAATAAATAATTATAAAACTAACAAAAAAAAAAAGTCTTTTAAAATCTTAAAACAACATTCACCAGGCATGGCTGGTGAATGATAAGGCATGGCTGGTGAATGATAAGGCATGGCTGGTGAATGATATTTTCTTATTACAGTAGAACCTCTCATATCCGACCATGACGGGAACGGGCCATGGTCGGAACGGCCAAAAGGTCGGATATCGGGAGGAGCAAAAAAAAAAACGCCTTCGAAATTTATAAAACCAGCTACAATGTATCGTACTTACTGTAATACAACTTTATTGTATTGTAATTGTAAAACTGTTGCTATATATATTTCAAACATTAATCTTTTGAAAATATGAACAAAATTTAAGCATACTTTATTTAAAGAATTCAGTTATGGATTTTTGTTTTAATTTTTTTCATCTTGATTTTGCGGAAGTGTCCCTCCACTGTTTTTGCCAACAATACCTTCATTGGGGTTGCATTCGGATGTTCCTGCATGTATTTCATCGCTGTGCTGAAGGAATCCTTAGCAGCAGAATGACACTACATGATTACTGGTGGTTTCGTCTTCATCCGAGTGGATATCTTCGTTCACGGCTTTGTTCTGCACAACAGCAATGATTGAGTTATCGTTGAGATCTTCATTGGTAACTTCTGAAACATCAGCTTCAACAAGTCACTCTTCTACATCTGTCATCTGGAGATCATGATGATACACTTGTAGATTTTTTAATGTTTCTGTTGTGTCTGATTCAACTTTTGCTTCTGTCTATGTCGGTTCCTGTTGAGTCTCAGCTTCGTCTTGTTTCAATAATGGTCAAATCTTTTTCCAATCCTTCTGAAGGGTGATTTGACTGATTTTGTCCCAACCTCCAGCAGCGAGCACTAGGTCGGATATCGGGAGGAGTCGGATATGGGAAGGTCGGATATGGGAAGGTCGGATATGGGAAGGCCGGATATGGGAAGGCCGGATATGGGAAGGTCGGATATGGGAAGGTCGGATATGGGAAGGTCGGATATGAGAGGTTCTACTGTAGTTTTATTTTATGTTATGTTAATTCATGACTTATTTACTTGGATGACTATTAGTATTTATAAGAAAAGTGTCTTGAGAAGAGAAGACAATTGCCAGAAACGCATCGACAAATAACGTATAAAAAGACATTTTTTGGCGTATAAGGCCAATACAAAAAGAAGAGATACGTTCGGCGTCTATACTAAAAACCTCTTCGAACCATTCATAATGTTTGTACTTCAAATGTTCCATGAGAGTATGGAACATTTGAAACGTTGATATGGCAACGTGTGACCAAAAGCATGTTATGGTCGCAACTTCCCAGGACACGTTGTTATGGCGACGTGTGACCAAAAGCATGTCATAGTCGAAACTTCCCAGGATATGTTGTTTCTCTTTCCCATAACATCTACAGCAAAGGAAAGGCTTACTTCCGATGCCACGAACTGCTCCAAGCGGCCCATAATTAATATACAGTTATTTATGTCCAGTTTGTATATATATATATATATATATATATATATATATATATATATATATATATATACATTTTTTTTTTTTTTAGTAAACTTGGCTTTCTGTCTCAATTGCAGGTGGTGTGGAGCGACAAGTTCGTATTCAATGTCCACGCCAGAAGTATCTTCCCGTGTGATCATTCAGGGGTTTCTGTGCTGTTCCAATATCCAGACTGCATACTAGAGGAGGGCGACAGGGTCAGGCTATTCGCCAGGCTCAGGTATATAGATATACACTCATATATATATATATATATATATATATATATATATAAACACCTTATATTTTTTATCTTCACCTCAAACTGGGAACGTATGTATTTATTCATTTCTGTTTTACATGACTTTTCGGCCATTTAGCCATTTTAATATTAAAAAAAAATGAAGTATTAAAATATACTAAAACCCCCTTATATCTCCTTTACATAAATTTATCAACCCTTTATTCCCCCAATAAACATAATTATATTTAACCCCAATATTCTTATATAATTTATAACTTATTTTACCTTAATAAAAGGTTTTCATTTCATGATATAATATATTTTCCTACTTTTTATAAATATACAAATCTTTCAGCACAATCTTAATTAAATTTATACCTCAAACACATAATTGAATGGTTCATTACAAAAACCAGACAAGTACAAAAATTGATATTTTTAGATAAATACATTTTCTTCCTCTCCAAAGTCAGCTATACATATTTTTATTATTGCTGTCTTCAAAAAACAGATCATATTATATAAAAAAAAAAAAAAAAAATCAGTCCCGTAACAGGCCACGAGGGCCCTGAGGGGCAGATACTATAGAGGTATCTGATCCATGACCATACGGCACACTAGGGAGATAGTGTGGTCAGTACTGTGCTCCGGCCGCCTGATTTTCCCCTTGGCTGCTTCGACTGCTAGAGTCATTAGCACCAACCAAGGTACCCATTATTAAATTAATTAAAGGCTGGGTTGGCATAGGGACGGTCAGGGAGGCCGAATTCAACCGGTGAACTAAGACACTAGAAGAAAAAATCTTTAGTGCTTGCTCGGGATTTGAACTCAGGCCTCCAGCTTATTAGTCCAGTGCTCTACCACTGAGCTAACCTCGCCCCCTGATCATATTATATATGATTGTGAAATATCAGCGATTCTAGAAAAATAAGACAAGTCCAACGCATTTCCATCAAAATAAAGACTAGTCCTTGAACCTGTCTGCTACTTTCAGAATGATTATCATTCAAAAATTATTTGTAATTTCTAAGGATTATATAATAAATAATCTTATTTGAGGATTAAATTATTTCATGTTAAGAAATATTATTTCATTATGTCCTGTTACTATGATTTCTGGAAAAATCAGAAGGGTCCATAACTTTTTTTTATATTTTCTCAATTATCCTTTCAAAAAATATATTTATTTTATACAAGGTAGGGATTGTCGGGGTTCGGTCACTGCTACTTAATAAAACTACATTTTATCATAAAAATGGTTTTATTGTGCCGACATTTCGGCTTGAACTTCAAGCCTTCATCAGGGCTGTAAAAAACAAGTAGTACGGATGTAATACTGAAATATACATATACATATATATATATATATATATATATATATATATATATATATATATATATATATGCCTACATACATATATGGAAAAAGACAAAAACATAAAATACTAGAACATAATATATAGAAGAACAATATGCTCTAGAAGTGTTTGGATTATTAGGAGAACAGATATAAGAATAACAGATTACATATTCTTATATCTAATCTAATATGTAATCTGTTATTCTTATATCTGTTCTCCTAATAATCCAAACACTTCTAGAGGACATTGTTCTTCTATATATTATGTTCTAGTATTTTATGTTTTTCTCTTTTTCCATATATGTTATATATATATATATTTCAGTATTACATCCGTCCTACTTGTTTTTTACAGCCCTGATGAAGGCTTGAAGTTCAAGCCGAAACGTCGGCACAATAAAACCATTTTTATGGTAAAATGTAGTTTTATTAAGTAGCAGTGACCGAACCCCGACAATCCCTACCTTGCATCATCTACAGTCAACCATCTCCTCTCACGAACCCCGACAATCCCTACCTTGCATCATCCACGGTCAACCATCTCCTCTCAATATTTATTTTATGTACAATAGAATGCTTTTAGTGGGGGCAATAGTAGGTATAAAAGAAATTTCCATTTAATCCAGCACAAATGAAGCATTTTTTTATAAGTTTCTGAACATTGTAGTTTTTGAACTTCTCTGGTTTTTGTAATGACTTCTTCAATTATTCATTTTTTCTTTTCCTTTGTTTTTATACACATAACAACTAATTTATATATATATATATATATATATATATATATATATATATATATATATATATATATATATATATGCGCGTGTGTGTATATTAACTAATTTTAAATCTATAACGAATCGTTAGTGATCGTTGCTGTGTATAGATACGAGGTATCCTCGCTGGCTCCTCCTACCTCGCTGCACTACGTAGCAGAACAGCGAGTGCTAAGAGGTAGGCATTCATTGAGGTTCGACTGTTCCCTCTTCTCCGAGAAGTACGTGGAGTATTGCTTCGTCTACGTCAGTCAATCTCTCACTGGTGCAGTCTCTGACGTCAGAATGGACTGCGTACCGACGCTGCCTGTTGCCGGTAAGTAGCACTTCATTCATTATTTACTAACATTTCGATATTTTTATTTTAACCTACATGAGAAAACATTTTTGGATAGGTTATCCTACTCTGGGAGGAATAGGGCCGACGCACAGTGCGGCCTTCTAATGGAGTAACTTGACAAAAGTCGTTCTTGACGGACATTTAATGAGTAAACTAATTTGATCACTAAAGAACACATGTATTTTAAGGGCCTTGAATAAAAACTAAGTTTTTTTTTCAATTCAAATTATATTTACAAAAATTTATTTGAAGTGGTACATCGACCATCCAAATTTTATCAAATAAAGAAAAAATTACTATACAAAAAATCTAGAAATAATGATACAAAAATGTATAAAGAATTAAAATCAATTATTCGCTGTCCGAAAAACTATCTTCGGATGGCGATAAGTTGTCCAGTTCAACTTGGAGAGTTTAAATTCGTGTTGATTAAACTTTGAATTCGAATGGTTTATTTTCCTGCTTAAGGAAATTAAAGGGTACGAAGATATTAAAAGACGATTCAAAGCATTGGAATTGATCCTATTGTTTCCAAAATGTCAACATGTTTTGGGTTTATGTTTTCTGAAAGAGAAAAATAAACACAGAATCATTCAAAGCAGTTCAAAGCAAGAAAAATTAGTATATACATGAAGTATAACTGTTATTAAAGCAAAATAATTCAGAAACTCAGGATGTTTTGATGTCCTCCTTTAGGCTCCTTCGCTGGGGCATCGTCTTCATCGTCTCCCGGCTTCTTTCTCCAGCGGTGCTCGTTGTTCGGCCGTTATATTTCGCCCAAATCCTATTGGGCTTCATCAGACGTGTTTCTTCTTCTTCGGGGTGTGCAGGAGCTATGATCGAAATTGATGTGTGGTGATGTTTTGAATCGAAATTGAAGAAAGTGAATCTGAAGTTATTTTAAAAATGTTACTTAAAAATATTAACGAAAAATGTTAAAAACAAAGACAATGGACATTTTCTTACCTTCTTCGATGCGAAGGGATCGAAAAAGGTAAGAAACTAATAGATAGATACTGAACATTCGAAAAGACTTTTGTATGTAAATTGTTTCGTTTAGAAAGATAATCGAACTACCACTTGTTCAAACATGGTTTGAATCCTTTGTGTTAATAATATTCGAATAAAAGCTCCCATTCCATGTCACTGAGGTCAATCTAAAAGGATTAGTAAAGCAAAACAAGTTAGAAAAAATAGTTGCATTTTCGACTTTTGTCCACAGACTGCAGCACTGTGCGACGCCACAAAGTTTGGCCAAACAATATTTCGTGTTTCAAAAAATACTATAGCCTCTAAATCATCATCGAATTCAATGTACGTAATATAAGCTAATAAAATTTATAACAACTCTATCTAGCCAGATTTTTGACTTTTGTTTCCCCTGTTTATTAAATTACTTGTAAAATATTCACGAACTTTTACAATAATAAAATAATATTTTATTTTTTCTCTAACTTAATATCAGCACTGATATAGTTGAAATTAAACATTGATTAGACTCGGAAAAAATCAGACTGACACTAATTCAACAATGGGATTTATTGAAATAAACTTATTTTTGAATGATTTGAAAATAGATTTTGATTTGTTCCAAGTCTAATCAGGATTTGAATGTTTAATTTCAGCGATATCAGTGCTGATATTAAGTTAGATAAAAATAAATATACATTTTATGTTCAATTGTAAAAGTTCCTGAATACTTTACAAGTCATTTAATAAACAGGGGAAACCAAAAACAAAAATATAGCTGGACAGAGTTGTTTCAAATTTTATTAGCTTTCATTTAAAAAAAAAAAAAAAAAAAGAAAAAAGAAAAAAAAAAAAAAAAAAAAAATGTCATTGAAATCGGTTAGGATTAAAAGACTTTAGCCTTTTTTGAAACACTAAATGTCGTTTGGCCCCACTGTACGCCATCGCCACTTGAGGAAATGTCTTATTGACAATCGGTTAGGATTAAAAGACTTTAGCCTTTATTGAAACACTAAATGTCGTTTGGCCCCACTGTACGCCATCGCCACTTGAGGAAATGTCTTATTGACAATCGGTTAGGATTAAAAGACTTTAGCCTTTTTTGAAACACTAAATGTCGTTTGGCCCCACTGTACGCCATCGCCACTTGAGGAAATGTCTTATTGACAATCGGTTAGGATTAAAAGACTTTAGCCTTTTTTGAAACACCAACTGTCGCTTGGCCCCACTGTACGCCATCGCCACTTGAGGAAATGTCTTATTGACAATCGGTTAGGATTAAAAGACTTTAGCCTTTTTTGAAACACCAACTGTCGCTTGGCCCCACTGTACGCCATCGCCACTTGAGGAAATGTCTTATTGACAATCGGTTAGGATTAAAAGACTTTAGCCTTTTTTGAAACACTAAATGTCGTTTGGCCCCACTGTACGCCATCGCCACTTGAGGAAATGTCTTATTGACAATCGGTTAGGATTAAAAGACTTTAGCCTTTTTTGAAACACTAAATGTCGTTTGGCCCCACTGTACGCCATCGCCACTTGAGGAAATGTCTTATTGACAATCGGTTAGGATTAAAAGACTTTAGCCTTTTTTGAAACACCAACTGTCGCTTGGCCTCACTGTACGCCATCGCCACTTGAGGAAATGTCTTATTGACAATCGGTTAGGATTAAAAGACTTTAGCCTTTTTTGAAACACTAAATGTCGTTTGGCCCCACTGTACGCCATCGCCACTTGAGGAAATGTCTTATTGACAATCGGTTAGGATTAAAAGACTTTAGCCTTTTTTGAAACACCAACTGTCGCTTGGCCCCACTGTACGCCATCGCCACTTGAGGAAATGTCTTATTGACAATCGGTTAGGATTAAAAGACTTTAGCCTTTTTTGAAACACTAAATGTCGTTTGGCCCCACTGTACGCCATCGCCACTTGAGGAAATGTCTTATTGACAATCGGTTAGGATTAAAAGACTTTAGCCTTTTTTGAAACACCAACTGTCGCTTGGCCCCACTGTACGCCATCGCCACTTGAGGAAATGTCTTATTGACAATCGGTTAGGATTAAAAGACTTTAGCCTTTTTTGAAACACCAACTGTCGCTTGGCCCCACTGTACACCATCGCCACTTGAGGAAATGTCTTATTTACAATGTATTTCAAGACATATAATTTCACTGTAAAAAAATCATAACAAAGCAGAGAGAGTATAAAGCTGGTCAGCGACCCTAGTGGTGGTTTTGCCAAACTACGCTTGGCGGTTTAATTCGAATAGTAATTAAGAATTATAATAGTAATTCGAACATAGTAAATAGTAACCGCCCTTTCCGATGTACCAATTTAGTTTGTTTTTTTTTCAACACATCTTTTTCTTTCGATATACCCAATATATTCGTTAGAATACAACAGTAAATTTCATTGAAAACATGACATAATTGCACTCAAAAATAAGATTATTCATTCGACAAGAGGTTGAAGAGCTAGAAACGCTTCAGGTAAGTGAAGAATGTTGAAGTTTCTAAATAATTAACCTATAATTTACAAAGATTAATCATTACCTATGGAATAGGTAAAAGATTGCACTCAAAAATAAGATGTATTCATTCGAAAATAGGTTGAAGAGCTAGAAACGCTTCAGGTAAGTGAAGAATGTTGAAGTTTCTAAATAATTAACCTATAATTTACAAAGATTAATCATTACCTATGGAGTAGGTAAAAGATTGCACTCAAAAATAAGATGTATTCATTCGAAAATAGGTTGAAGAGCTGGAAACGCTTCAGGTAAGTGAAGAATGTTGAAGTTTCTAAATAATTAACCTATAATTTACAAAGATTAATCATTACCTATGGAATAGGTAAAAGATTACCAGCATTTTCCCGTCATAATAAGAATCCCTTTGCCATTCTAAAGAACCCGCTGGAGCCTAGCAGAATAGACAAACATCTTTGAGTGTTTGGGTGGATTATCTTGAAAAGGGTTTATGATGCATTGTCTTGTAGAAGATGGATCTCTCTTGTTCTTAGATTAATTACAGACTTGTAAGGGTACAAAGGCTCAGGCTCCTACAGGTGTCTTGTACCTCTGTCGAGTATTGTACATCTATAGGGTCTTGTTTCTAGTTATGAAGGACCTTCTACGTCATATGGTCTTATATCTCCTAGGATATCGTACCTCTGTTGGGACAGGTCGGGTCTGGGACCTGGTTGGGGTCTCGAACCTATGTCGGGCTTTAGACCTCTTTGGAGTCACGTACCTTTGTCGGGTTTTGTACCTCTTGGGGATCTCGTCCCTATGTCGGGCCTTGTACCTCGTTGGGCTCTCGCACCTTTATCGGGCCTTGCACCTCTATGGGATCTTCTTCCTACGATGGACCTTGTACCTCGTTGCGTTCTCGTACCAATGTCGGGCCTTGGACCTCTTGGGGATCTCGTCCCTATGTCGGGCCTTGTACCTCGTTGGGCTCTCGCACCTTTATCGGGCCTTGCAACTCTATGGGATCTTCTTCCTACGATGGACCTTGTACCTCGTTGCGTTCTCGTACCAATGTCGGGCCTTGGACCTCTTGGGGATCTCGTCCCTATGTCGGGCCTTGTACCTCGTTGGGCTCTCGCACCTATGTCGGGCCTTGCACCTCTATGGGATCTTCTTCCTATGATGGACCATGTACCTCGTTGGGTTCTCGTACCAATGTCGGGCCTTGAACCTCTATGGGATCTTCTTCCTACGATGGGTCTTGTACCTCTTGCCGTACATTTGTACCTCTTAGTCTATCTGTCACCTGCCGTATCTTTAACTTCTATTTTCGACTGCTTACCAGTGGATCTACCATATCAGCTATGATAGGCTCAATTACCAGAGTGAACTTCACTCCACATTTCTATTTTGATCAATTTTTTTGACTACATTTCAATAAGGTAACCTGATAGAGCTAATTATTCTCTCTAATAAGTTTTTCATGTTATATATCATATATCTTTACACAAATTTGGAGTCGAAATGAAGTGTTCTGGTAAATCCTCTAACACCAGTTTTTTTTCTGCAGACTAGATACATCATCGTTTATGTTGTCATTGAAAATTGTTTGCCGAATGTTTTACGATAATACAAGCCTGTATATATACATATGGGTGTGGTTGTGTGTATTATTACATGCATTATAGGCGATGATCTCTCTCTTCTTTTAAAAAACTTTTTAATTTTGAAGATGTACGACATAAATTAATTTCCTTAATGGCTATCGTTGTGAATGGGAGACGGGTATTGGAGTTATGTACACATAACCAGAAGGAGAAGTGGAGATGGCAATATGTCAAAGCAGTATGGCCAACACTACAGCTGGTGATCTACAGTCAGGGCCGCCAACGGCAGGCCACTCAAATTAACAACCTCTTCTAACTACCCCTATATTAGTCCAGGGATAGGTAGGGTTGGCTGACCTGCTTTTTATGGGGGTAGGTTACACTCGCTCCGGCAGGTGTACAGGTTATGTCGGGCTGAAGGTTATGCCTGCGTCAAGTGTCACATTTTTCACTGTAACTATACAGCTGTCAGTGTAACATTCCTGTGACGTCACGGAATTAGCGTCGGTAATATTTCATCGTTAATACCATAAACCTTCATCGTCTCACATTTCCGTCATATTTTTCTACAGGATCGAGGCACTTTTCGAAATTACGCCCGGAATTTATTGCCAGTGAGAAGGGCGATTCATTCTCCTAAAACACCAAAGCTTCATGTTTCCATCGAAAGAAAAAATGTGCAAACAAATCCTATTTGTTTCTATCGATGATTTTAAGTTTCAAAAAGTTCTGATTCAATGGAGTCATACTATTAAGGGGTTGGATGTTCATGGAACGTATTAAATAAAAAATTCCGTCACGCAAGAGCTTCATAAGTAAGAAAATATCCCAACAGGATAGTTTGGTTACACCGCATTCATTAGGAATGCCCTTAAACTATAGTTCTTTCAGTTTCATGGAAAAGTTCTATTCCGATTGCGCAAAATTCTCCAGGAAGGATAGGGAATCCAACCTACATAAAGGATAAGAATTAACTAGTAAATACTTGTAACCCAGATTACCATTGTTGAAAATTATACAGGAAATCTTAGAAAGCGGAATGGTCGATTGTCTGCTGTAAAAATTGGAAGAGACCTCCCTTCCATTAAATAGCCTTCCAATCCTTAGCGACATCTGTCGGAAAATGCTTGAATTATAGAACAGCCTTGAATCCAATATTCCACGGTCTTTTTTTCAGATCTCTGGAGATTCTAATAAAGAATTCTTATTCCAGTACACTGTCAAGAAATCTTAACAAAAATTATTAATAAAAGCAAACAGGAAATAGTTAGGGTTCGGCTGAGAAAACATCAATACGATTTTTTTTTTTTTTTTTTTTTTTTTAAATCTATATTCAGGACATTTCGGCTACTCTTTGCTGGCCTTCGTCAGCAATGAAGTGCTGGGAGGCAGAGGAAGATCAAAGGGGTATTTTTGCGAAGACCATATCCAGTTTCTTTGAAGTATCTGTCGTGATTTTAAACAGTGATTTTGGTACTTACTGATTAGCTTACAGGTTCTTTGCAGGATATGTATTTTCTTCTTTACAGGTTATCTAAGGTTAGAAACCAAATTATATAAATATAGTAATCAAAAGTATTTAAAATCCCTGGAATCACAACTAAAAGTAACATTTTTTCACCAGTAGATTTATATAATATGGTTTCTAACTAACTTTTAGATAACCTTTATTTGTAAGAATTACTTTTAGGTTTGCAAAGCAGAAATGAAAATAAGCAGAATATATTTCAGCAAGCAATATTAGTATTAATAAAAAGGTTAGTATTATAAAAAAATCAATGATAATTGTGAAGTTTAGGGGCCTCCTCGCCGATTTTTTTGTCCTATGGTTCTATAAGGTATTTATATTTTATATTTATTTCGCACTGTGAGCATACGTGCTATGCGTTTCCGCTCGCTACGCTCGCTCTAGAAGATGTCAAAATTTTAACCAATCCAAATCGCAAACATTAATAGAATTCTATTAATTTCAGCGCGTTGGATTGACTAGAGTGTTGAAGGTTACTTTACTACAACCAACAACCAATAGAATTGCGCATATGAAAAGCCAATGGAAATGCTAATGAATTATTCGCATGTGCTGCATCACTGTTATAATCACTATTGTTATAGATACTTCAAAAGTAACTGAAGAAGTAGCTGGATGTGGTCTTCGCAAAATGTCCCGACCAAAGTTAACAGTTAAGTGACCATCGTGAAAATATACATGTTCTTTAGGAAGAAATGTAAGTACCTAAATATCACATTTTAAAAAAAGTCCGATTCGCAGGAACTGCGCCATCTTAGCGCTGTTCTGTTCTTATTCCTTGTGACAATTGAAAATCTTCAAATAGAGATACACAATTTGTTTTTATTATTTCGTGAAAAATGTCCACACCTTCTCGAACAAGTCGAAGAGAAGGGATGTATTAGGCGACACAATGCACAGGAAACTGACAGTAACCAAAACACGAAGATCAGGTATTATTTTATCCTCCTTCTCCGTCATTCTCAGGGAAGGCTCTATCCTCCTTCTCCGTCATTCTCAGGGAAGGCACTATCCTCCTTCTCTGTCATTCTCAGGGAAGGCTCTATCCTCCTCCGTCATTCTCAGGGAAGGCTCTATCCTCCTTCTCCGTCATTCTCAGGGAAGGCTCTATCCTCCTTCTCTGTCATTCTCAGGGAAGGCTCTACCCTCCTTCTCCGTCATTCTCAGGGAAGGCTCTATCCTCCTTCTCCGTCATTCTCAGGGAAGGCTCTATCCTCCTCCTCCGTCATTCTCAGAGAAGGCTCTATCCTCCTTCTCCGTCATTCTCAGGGAAGGCTCTATCCAAATTTGAACCACCGTTATTTTCGGTCTCTAGGGGTTCTGAAACGTAAAATTTTCTAGTCTGCACTTCCAGATTGCGTCATGAGGTCAACCTCAAAAGCGGGTTTCTCCCTATGGAGGGAGGGAGGAATGGCGCTAATATATATGTATTTTAACGATTTTATTGTCGGCATAAAGTAAGTAGGAACGATAAACATTTAATGGTAATTTTTTTTAATTCTTTTCTAAATGCAACGTCAATAGTATGAAATGTCAGTTTTGTTTACTTTGCGATTTAATCCTTTCCCTTTTAGCGCGGTTCCTCCCTCCCCCATAGGGAGGAACCCCGCTTATAAGGTTGATACAATGAAACAATCCGGAAGTGCCGACAAGAAAATTTCGCGTTTCAGAACCCCTAGAGACCGAAAATAACGGTGGTTCAAATTTATATATATATATATATATATATATATATATATATTTATATATATATATATATATATATATATATATATATATATATATATATAAATATATTTGTCTGTTCACTCATTTCTGGCTTCCCTGATGGTCCGATTTTGATGAAATTTGGTACAAAAATCCGTCGTCCAATTTGAAAGGTCAAGTTCGTTAACCAGCAAAATCCGCCCACTGGAAGATGGCGTTTGGGGCGAAATTCGCGCAGAAAAAATCGTAACGCTTACGTTTTTGAGTTCATAAGGTTGTAAGTACTCTTTTTATAGGCTTCTTGGGCTAGGAAAACGAATGAAACCATTTTCAAGGCGATAGCTTTAACTGTTTTCGAGAAAATTGGAAAAATAGTTTTTGAATACCGTTTTTGGTTTGGGTACTTAGAATCACGGAATTCAGTTGAAACATTATCTGCATGTTCTTCTTTCATTAAAACTAATATGTTGAAAGTTATGTTACGTTTGGAGTTAAGGAAGGGTTAGAATAAAATATTTTATGAACAGACATAAAAAGTTTTAGTAACTTTGTTTACTTTCATTAATATCTCGAAAAAGGTTGAGAATCTTGGTAAACGGAAGAATACCATTATAAAGCTTATTAAATACTCTAAAAAAAGGTTCTAATGAAAGTTTTGATTAGGCGATGTCAATCGGAGAAATAAGAGCTTAAAATTTTAAAGTAATTGATTTCGCTTATTCGAACTGTTCTTTTTGTCTGTTTTTTATTCCTTGTTATTTTTTAATTGCTTATTGTTGGATAATGTATTTGACAATAAAACTGGTTAAGTAAAATAACAAAAACAATTTATTGTTAGAAATATAGATTTCCATGATTCCAAGACCTTGTCACTCGCGGGTCTGTTTCTAGTGTAGTGGACCCTTCCAGGTTAGATTGTAAATCATGACCTTTCAAGACTTTACTACTCACAGGAATGGCGTTAGTGACCTTAAGGGTTGACACGCCATCATAATAATTAATTTTAAAAAAAAGACTGGTGGAACCAAAATAATAACTGCTTCTATTTTAATCTTTCCAAATTAGACTAGGGATATGAACGGAACCGCGCTAAGATGATGCAGTCCTGCGAGACGGACTTTTTATTTCATATTTACAAACATCATTGTTATTCATATAGAATTAAAGCTCTTTTATTCCTATTATTTAATCAGTAACTTGCATACTGTCTTGTGAGAACGATCCTCTGAGAAAAAAATAAAACTTAAATTATGACTTCAACGGAAATCCGTATTATTTTTCGTTATGAATTTAAGCTCGGTCATAGCGCTGCTGAGGCGTGTATGAACATTAACACGGCGTTCGGGGAGGGAACGGTGAATGAACGAACTGTTTACCGGTGGTTTTAAGGGTTTCGAAGTGGAAATGGACAATGACCACCTGAAAGAAAGGGTTGAAGCTTGTCCCTCAAAAAGCACTAGGGAATATGCAAAGAACTCGGAGTAGGAGCCACGACAGTTTCAAGACATTTGTCCAAAACTTACATTTCATACGGTACAGCCTGATACACCTTCCAAAAATGCTGAAGTATAAACGTCATACTTATTGATAATCCATGAAATATTAAACTTCCCTGACTTAATGATGGTTCTAAAAGGATAGAGAAGATGTTATATTCGGTTAATGTCTATAGTAAAGTAAGGTTATAAAGTGGTTTCCGGGTTAATCCGAGCGGTTCATTTGTCAAGAGTAAAGTGTTCCTTTAATCTGCCTTAATTGAGCCATTATCGGTGATCCGACTCCTAAGTAATGAACGGATCACTAACTCATTACCATCCTAACCCTGTCTTCCTCTGAAGAGTACTCTATAACTACTCTTCGATAGCAATTACCAACTACCAGTTGGCAAGAATTACATTGGCAAAATATTCCTATGGAAATCTCCAAAAGAAATTTTTATATATTTCTTCAAATCATCATCAGTCATACCTCCTAGATACCTTTAACATGCATATATATATATATATATATATATATATATATATATATATATATTTAATTCCACGATAACTGACCTTTATTTATTTATTTTTTATATAAATATGGCACAGGTCGAAATAATAGTACTCCATTTTATGTACTATTTTATTTTTGGCACGCCCTACATGTTTCGTGGCCTTTATGCCACCTCCTCGGGGCCACTAAATCCCCATGTGTGGATAGCTCGCCACCCATACTAAGACTTAGTCTTATTTAGGGCGTGCCAAAAATAAAATAGTACATAAAATGGAGTACTATTATTTCGACCTGTGCCATATTTATATATATATATATATATATATATATATATATATTTAAGGCGCTTAACGTCTAGGTTACCAGCGCCTGGATTCAATTTTTTTTTTTAATTAATTTAATTTTAAGTAATTTAATTAAACAAAATAAGAAATCTGGTGTTAGAGTGAGTTAAGGAGTAAAGTGTGCCCCCACGCCGGACCCCGAGCCCGCCGCGGCGCCACCAGCCGCGCTGCAGGGACCAGGTTTGCCATCTGTACCTCTGACGTTATATATATATATATATATATATATATATATATATATATATATATATATAGTCTGACATTAAATAATAAGACTGATTTCTTAAAAATGTTTTATTCAAATAGGATTACAATTGTATATTGTTATTCTGGAAATAACTTCCTTCTGAAGTCACACAGCGCTGGAGATGGTTCTTCCACTCCTCATAGCAGTGCTAGAACTCCAATACTGAAATAGCCTTCATCTGGTCGGTTACAGCATTTTGACTATTTTCCACTATCCCAAAATGAGTCCAAACTTCGGGAAGAGACAAAAATCACAAGGACTCAAGTCAGTCGACGAAGGATGCTCAGGAGCCATAGGAATTTTTATACTGTTCAAAAATCTGATAGTACAACGTTTCTCCAAATTCATGTCCCTAATTTTTAGAATGCAATAGAAAAAACTGTTTCAGAAAAAAAATTGCTAGACCCAAGCAAATGACTCGAGCGAGTTCAAACCCGTACTGAAAGCAGATCACAAGTTCCCCTGCCACACCTCCAAGCCCAGTGATTCCAGTGTTGATCGAACACTACGTTACCAGTCACATCAGTTGATTTACATATTTTTGTGTTTTTTCGCTTTTAAAATTATTATATAGAATTACCATAACAAACGACTCGACGAAATAACCACCAAAATAGGCCCCCTCCAAAACCATTGTATTAATTTACCCTGCCGTTATTTTTACTTTCTTGCAAGGAAACTCGCTAGAAATCATGTATTGGAAAACTTCATATAAAAAAATGAATCCAATAGAAGGTGGAGTTTATCCCAGAGCAATATGAAATAAAAATTTGAATTATCTGGGATCCTCTGTGAACTCACAGCAATAGCTTTTTGGGTTGGGTTTAAGACGTGCCAATGCCGTTAACACCAGTGCAATACCATGGTACAGCAAAGGTAGGACTATTTCCCAGCCACTGTTGATGGCTCTCCTGTTGATTACCGAAGTTAAGCAACGTACTTAACAAGTGAAACCACGTGCCGTCGGCAATATTAAAGGATTGCTACGTATACATAGCCCGGCTTACTACACACACAAAACCCCTTCCCACCCACTACCCTTTGAACGGTGCTGTTTGTACTTGCACCCACGTACACTACCTGACCTAAAGATGCGAGTTAGGCCGATGAAGCGTACACTCTTACAGTCTCTTCGAATACAAATAGACACCCTTAGAACGGACAGAGATAGGACTTGTCATGTGACGTGAACATCCTCCCGACAGCCCGATTATAGAACCCCTACGTGGAAGTCTCGGCTATCAGGTCCTGAGGGAGTACTTAGTAATTTCTATATCTTACAGGCTTAATATCTCCTTGGGGGGGTCACGAAGCGTTATCATGGACTAGCTTCGCTCGCTCTCTCTTCACCACAGATACTGTCTCCCTCTTCACAAGTTTCTCATTACCCTGCGTTCCTTCCAAGAAACTTTTATAAAATACAATTCCGACTCGTAGGAACTGTGTCATAATAGCGCTTTTCCGTTCACATCTCTAGTGCTATCAGTAAAGGAATAGCAGAAACTAATGGTGGGGTTTCCGTAAAAATTATTAAAAAAAAAAAAGAAAAAAAAAAAAGATAAAATAGATTCAAGGCGCCACAACAGGAAACCGACAGTATCATGGCGTCTTCCCCACATCTCAACATTCGCTCTTGGAAACACTAGAACAACATTTCATATTTTCTTACATTGTTTTAGTCAAATACTCGTTTAACTGTTAAATACGATTAAAAAAAGCAACAAACAGTTAATACGTTAGGTAAACAGATTCAATGCTCCATTCAAAAGAGAAAAACTAAGAATTACGAATTTTCAAGTCCTTATTTCTTTTTGTAGAGACTTTAGTAAGCTTTCGAATGGTCACCTTCCACTTACTACGATTTCCCAACCGTTTTAGAGATATGTTAGAAAATGTACGCAAATCCCAAAACGTTTCATGCCTGTTAATGAAATATTTTATTTCTTAACTCCCTATTTACCTATCATATATTAGATGAATATCAAATGTCTGGAACAAACGGAATTAATTGTTTCTGAATACCATTTTTCTGCCACCTAGAGAGCGAACAGATAAATATATGTATGTATATATATATATATATATATATATATATATATATATATATATATATATATATATTTTCGGCGCATCTACATCTAGGTCATTAGCACCGACATCCAGGGTGCAGCGAGGAATTTTACCAGCGAGCCGTGGGATGATAAAATTCCTGCCGGAGGTTGGGAATCGAACCCTCCATCTCGCGCTTATGAATCCAAGGCGCTAGCCATTAGACCACGGGAGACCCCTATATATATATATATATATATATATATATATATATATATATGTATATATATATATATATATATATATATATATATATATATATATATATATATATATATATATATATATTCAAATTTGAACAATTGTTTTATTATTGATTTATGGGATCTGAAACATGAAATATTCTTGTCGGCACTTCCGAATTGCGTCATGAGGTCAACCTCATAAGCGGGTTTCCTCCCTATGAAGGGATGGAGGAACCGCGCTAAAAAGAAGAGGGCGCAGAAAAACTATAATTAATATTAATGTGTACACATAAATGAGCAAGAATTACAAAACGTTAGTTGTGTTTTTTTGTTTTTTTCAACAAAAAAAAGTTCACAAAAAGTTCATATTATGATAAAATTGACCGATCACACTTTATAAGTGTGCGTTACAATACAGCACTGAGAATCTATCGAAACATTAATGCACAGAAGAAGAGCAGAAATCGAAACGAGAAGTAAAACTTAATGAAGATATCACTCGAGAAACTAATTCCTTAACTTTGCCAATTTTATGGAAAAAAATGCGAATAATGTGAATTTAGAATATATTAAATTTTAGCTATTGAGGTTGCACTCATGACAGAATTTTTGAAAAATTTCTTCAAATCTTTATCGATCCTACCTAGTAGACACCGAAAATGACCCCAGTTAAAATTTATATATATATATTATATATATATATATATATATATATATAAATATATATATATATATATAATATATATATATATATATATATATATATATATATATATATATATATATATATATATATATATATATATAGTTATATATGTGTCCGTTGACACGATACCGGTCAGAGTTTTTGTTTCTTCCCCACGAAACTTGGTATGTAGTATTCCCCAATCAAACGATTGAACGAGTTCGTTAACCAACAAAATCGGTCCATCTGGAGAGGGGGTTTACTCCGGAGCCAAAGTAGTTATTTGCCAATACCAGCCATAATTTGTGTTGTATTTCAATGAAACTCGGTATTCGTTCTGGTCAACTGAAGAGAAAAATGTGTTGTAAAAATAAACTAAATCGGTTCATTATGAGGGGGGGGGGGTTACTCCGGACCCAAATTACTAATTTGCTCATACCGGTCGTAATTTCTGCTGCATTGTTACGAAACGCGGTATACGTCGTGGGTATCTAATAAGGAAGAAGTGTTTTAAAAATGGACTAAATCGGTCTATCGGAAGGGGGGGATTTACATTGTACTATGTATGAATTGAATTGAAACAGGTGTTATTTATGTTTTTATTTTATTTATCTATATAGGTTATTTTAAGCAAATTATTCATGAGGATTTAGAGCTAGCAACTGGGCGATAAGCTCGCAAATTATTCAGGAATGCACTCGACACTACCCAATTCTGAGGAAAGTGCTTAGTTATGCAGCTCCTGGGTGACGGACTTTTATTATTTAACCTTTTACAATTCTGAGGAAGTGCTTAGTTATGCAGCTCCTGGGTGACGGACTTTTATTATTTAACCTTTTACAATTCTGAGGAAGTGCTTAGTTATGAAGCTCCTGGGTGACGGACTTTTATTATTTAACCTTTTACAAATCTCCATAAAGAAAATGCTTAACTAAACCTTCTCACTTGAATAAATAAATAACTGTATACACATTTTTGTAGGCATCTATTCATTTAGCTGTTTATCGTTGAAGAGGGGATTTACAAAAATCTTGAAATTTAATATGTGCTTGGAGTGGAAGGAAGATAAAAGAAAAGATATTCCAAAGCTCCTTACCAAAGAGGTTTTACATAGAGAGAAGTCCACCGAAGTAGAAGCTACTTACAATAATTCACCGAGATGTATGGCTCTTTCATTTAATAGTCTTATTATATTTTAATTTCTTTATTCATTCCTCTACCTCCATGGGGTCCATACGTACCTCTTTGGAATATCTCTCTCTCTACCTCCCTTACCTACCTCTCTTTATTGGGAAACCTATACCTCCTTTCCCAAACCTCCCATCCTTATATGCATATATATATGTGAGTAATAAATAAATAAATAAATAAATAAATATATATATATATATATATATATATATATATATATATATATATATATATAAATATATATATGTATATATATATATATATATAAATGTATATATATATATATATATATATATATATATATATATATTCTTTTTTATCCTAGGAGGCATGGGGTCATTAAAGCAGTCTTCCTTTATTACACCACTTTATTTATTGGGCCCGACATGTTTCGTGCATCTTTTCTTCGCACCTCTTCAGGGACACTTCTACACCAAAATATAATTTGTTGAACATCCACACAAACCTTTTTTCTACTATATTAAAACTATCAATACGATCTTTGAAATGCTCCACAAAATGCATTAAAACATTATCATGCTCCATTAAATGTTACCCCTACCCTAAATATTGCAATAATTATAGCTAAATTACATATTTTTTATAAAAGGTGTTGAGTCCTACCTTGCAAGGAAGTCCTCCCGTTACCAAGTACTCCCTCTGGAGTCCGGCTTAATACTAACCCTGTAAGTGGATTGCCAAAATGGCCCTGTCGTTATCTGTCCTTTGTTGTTGTCCTAGTAAAGTCTACTCGTCAAATATTTTTTTATTTGAGGGGGCGAGGTTAGCTCAGTGGTAGAGCACTGGACTAATAAGCTGGAGGCCTGAGTTCAAATCCCGAGCAAGCACTAAAGATTTTTTCTTCTAGTGTCTTCGTTCATGGATTGAATTCGGCCTCCCTGACCGTCCCTAGGCCGACCCAGCCTTTAATTAATTTAATAATGGGTACTTTGGGTGCTAATGACTCTAGCAGTCGAAGCAGCCAAGGGGAAAATCAGGCTTCCGGAGCATTGTACTGACCACACTATCTCCCTAGTGTGCCGTATGGTCATGAATCAGATACCTCTATAGTATCTGCCCCTCAGGGCCCTCGTGGCCTGTTAAGGGACTCGATGTGTCACCCTAACTTCAATTGATGACTTCAATTATGTTTAGAATAATTATTGTAATTATTTTCAATAAGTTCTCCTATCATATTTCACCCTTGATTCTAGAGTATTTCTCCGCCCTTAATCAGAGCAAAAAGAGTGTGTACGTAGTGTGGGAAGGATGACATCACAATTATCGTGTAAAATTAGAAAATGTGTTCAGAATGGCTCCTTCACGCTAAAGCACATTTATTCGTTTTGACTTACGAGTCAGTAAAAATTAGATTCAAATAACTTTTTTTTCTGAAACAACGAGGTAGCACTTTAAAGCTTATTAATAAGGTAACTTTTGAGACGGAGACAAAACCACTAAGTCTACAAATAGCTGATCAAGAAAATATTGAATAATTTAATAAAACACTAATATGGATAGTTCACATCAATACGGCTTTTTGTATAGCTCCTAATTTACATGACAATATTTCAACAACGGGTGTTTCTTATTGGAAATTTAATGTAGATTCTAAAAATGTGGTCGTCATTTACGATACATAGACCAGAAATCCGGAAAACACAGTTTTTCATCAAACAATCTAATAGTTTCAAAAATAGGCAAAAGTTTGAGTACCTCTGCTAGGTACATGATGAAATAAAACTCTCATTTTTGCGTCATTTAACTACAAATGACGTGCAGAATAAGCCCCTAAAGTTATGACATCTCAATGCGGGACACCCTGTATATATGTGTGTGTGTGTATGTGTGTATATATATATATATATATATATATATATATATATATATATATTATGGTTTATAATGAGACGAGCCGTAAAAAAATACATTCTTTATGTTAATAAAATATTACTAATCATCACATTCACTCAAAATAAACAATTCTATTAAAAAAAATCAGAATAATTTTGTTTAGTAGATATAAATATTACAAGAGTAAAATCGATTCCATTTTGAAACAAAGAAGATTTAGAAAATAAGATATAGCCACTGAGCTGAGAAGAAAGTAATACCAGTGAAGTTATACAAACGAAAAATGAATCTGGAATAAGGATTTTGTATAGAATATTCCTCGTTTATTGGATGAGGCACTGGCTAAAATGGAGGCAGATGAAGGCATATCCAGTTACTATTAGGAGAGAGGACAAAGGGATGAAACAAAATATTCACTGCCTGTAGAATTATAACCGGCATGGAGGTTATAGCTTAGAGGTATGAAGTAACCAGCATAGAGGTATGAGATGTCTGCTGTACATAGAGTCTCTATGGCAGCAGCCATTTTATTCCTACTCAATAAATTTGTATCTTATTTTAGGGACGGTATTCATGAAATTTATGCAAGTTGAGCGAATCTCCTTCATTGCGGATCCGCATAAATAAATAAGTCTTGTAAGGAAATAAATGTTATTCTGTCCGAGCAAATTATATGTTAATTATGATGTTATTCATTTCTTTATGAATACATTTGTGAGTCCACTGCAATATTCATCACAGAAAACAATATTTTTTATTTATCTAAATATTTAGCGTCCACTTATACATAAAGAAAAATATTCTAGATTCTAGCATTTTCCGAAGAAATGTAACTATTGAGGTTATATTTATGAAAGAATTGTCGAAAAATGTTAAAAAATTGGTATATGTTTGTGTGTGTGTGTATATATATATATATATATATATATATATATATATATATATATATTTTAACACGATACTCGCCATAGTTCTTGGTTTTCCTCCACTACAATTCTTATATAGCATTATCCTAGCAAAAGATTGAACGAGTTCGTTAACCAGCAGAAACAGTTCATCTGGAGAGAGGGGATTACACCGGACCCAAATTACTAATTTTATCATCCCGGTTGTATTTTATATTGTATTATAACGAAACACTGCATACATCGAACACTGGGGCCAAACGACATATCGTCTTTCAAAAAAGCTACAGCCTCCAAGTCTTAACCGATTTCAATGCCTTTTTTTAAAAAAAAAAAAATTGAGCTAATCAAATTCAAAACAACTTTGTCTAGACAGATTTTTGTTTTTGTTGTTTATTAAACTGCGTGTAAATAATTTATGAACTTTTACAATTGAACATAAAATAATATTTGATTTTTCATCTAACTTAATATCAGCTCCGCATGGCCGTATAAAAGGGGGGCTAGACAAACTTGTTCTAAATTCTATTAGCTTTCAAAAAAATTGTTGAAATCGGTTGTTTTAGAGGCTGTAGCCTTTTTTGAAACAAGAAATATCGTTTGGCCCTACTGCGCGTCGTGAGAAAATTTATTTTTAAAGATGTATTGTTTAGTTTATTTTGAGAAAAATAAACTAAATCGGTTCATTCGAAGTTGGGGTTTATTAAAATTATCTTTAAATCTTAATGTCTCCTACACATCGGGTTCAGGGTAGTTTCAAATCTCTTTTCTAAGGCTTAAATTCGCCTAAATAGCGGGCTTCAGACACCTTAGCCAGAGGGTTAATTTCTCTAATATTTCTGCTAGGGGATAACTTACTGTACATTTCTATACAAGGGTTAACTTACTGTACATTTCTATACAAGGGTTAACTTACTGTACATTTCTATACAAGGGTTAACTTACTGTACATTTCTATACAAGGGTTAACTTACCGTACATTTCTATCAAAGGGTTAACTTACCGTACATTTCTATCCGAGGGTTAACTTACCGTATATTTCTATCCGAGGGTTAACTTACCGTACATTTCTATCCGAGGGTTAACTTACCGTATATTTCTATCCGAGGGTTAACTTACCGTACATTTCTATCCAAGGGTTAACTTACCGTACATTTCTATCCGAGGGTTAACTTACCGTACATTTCTATCCGAGGGTTAACTTACCGTACATTTCTATCCAAGGGTTAACTTAACGTACATTTCTATCCAAGGGTTAACTTACCGTACATTTCTATCCAAGGGTTAACTTAACGTACATTTCTATCCAAGGGTTAACTTACCGTACATTTCTATCCAAGGGTTAACTTACCGTACATTTCTATCCGAGGGTTAACTTACCGTACATTTCTATCCGAGGGTTAACTTACCGTACATTTCTATCCAAGGGTTAACTTAACGTACATTTCTATCCAATGGTTAACTTACCGTACATTTCTATCCAAGGGTTAACTTACCGTACATTTCTATCCAAGGGTTAACTTACCGTACATTTCTATCCAATGGTTAACTTACCGTACATTTCTATCCAAGGGTTAACTTACCGTACATTTCTATCCAAGGGTTAACTTACCGTACATTTCTATCCAATGGTTAACTTACCGTACATTTCTATCCAAGGGTTAACTTACCGTACATTTCTATCCAAGGGTTAACTTACCGTACATTTCTATCCAATGGTTAACTTACCGTACATTTCTATCCAAGGGTTAACTTACCGTACATTTCTATACAAGGGTTAACTTACTGTACATTTCTATCCAAGGGTTAACTTACCGTACATTTCTATCCAATGGTTAACTTACCGTACATTTCTATCCAAGGGTTAACTTACCGTACATTTCTATCCAAGGGTTAACTTACCGTACATCTTACCGTACATTTCTATCCAAGGGTTTACTTCTCCTACACTTCGGGTTTTGGGTTGGGGTTGGGTTGGAAGTTTAAGGGCAGAAAACTGCTTGGTCATCTCCGCCCTTGTTGTGTTTAATTGTGCAAGATTAATGTTAAGATGGAGAGTGTTTTCAGTATTGTGTGTTTGAGATAGAGTTGTGTTACTAAAGTTGTATTTGTGAGAATCTAAGTTTGGAAAAAAAGAGAAATTATTGTTGCTATAAAATTGCATGGATATAAGAACCAGATTCACACACACATACATATATTTGCACTTATATAAATATAGTATAAATATATATGTATAGTGCACAGTACATATATAAATACAGTACAAATAATAAAATATATATATATAATTTAAACATATATTTTGTTTTATTTTCTTTTTTTTTTTTTTTTTTTTTTTTTTATTCATTTTATTTATTTATTTATTTTAATGTTTTTTTTTTATTTTGATATTTTTTTTAAAATATTTTCTTCTTCTTTTCCCTTTTCTTTTTTTTTCCTTCTTTTGTTTAACCTTTTTTTGTATATATATTTTTATTTATTTATTTTTCCTCATTTATTTATTTTGATATATACTAGCGATTACACTGTATTTCTCTAGGACCATCGACTTTACTACATACTAAAACTAACAACTTTCTTATATTATACTAATGCTTACTATTACTATTATACTATCGGGTTTTGGGGTTTTAGGAATTCCCAAATAATGGATCTCGAAATTCTTGGACTTAGAATGAATATATTTATTACATTTCAGTCTAATAGAGATATTTCACCTACGTAGAATAGGGGGGGGGGTTGAGGAAAAAGTGCTTTAGGTTATATGCTTGAAGGTTATATTATTGGAGGTTATATTCTTGGAGGTTATATGCTTGAAAGGTGACGCACGGACGGATATTAAGAATGAAATCAGTTGAAGAAATGCGGACAGAACTGGATTACCTCGTCCTCTTTTTCCTCCTGAAATGATGTGTGGGAATTCACTGTTCCTGATTTAGTTACCTTCTATTCCTTGGGACCCTCCTCTCGTTCCCTCGGGTCCTCTTCCTGTTAAATCTCCCAGCAGTGTCGTTCAGCCCTGTCGTATAAATTTATAAGAACGTAAAAAAAAAAAATCCACAATTCCTGAAGTGTGTGCTTAAAATAACCTTTATTGCAACAAAGGAACTAAAAGTATTAATTTTCTCTGACTCGCTGCCAGTTTTAGACAGCATTAACAGAGTGAAAATATCTGGCAAGTCATTAAATAAAATCTACCCTTACTTACACATATTGCAGAGCATGAACAAAACAACGACATTCCTGTGGACACCAGCCCATTCAGGAATAGCGGAAAACGAAGCAGCCGATAAAGCAGCCAAAGAGGCAATAGAAACTTGGGATATCTCTGTGTTGTACGTCAACGAAGAATTCGACGTGAAGACATTGTTGAATTTTAAGGTCAAAAGCGACAGGGGGAGAATGTGAAATGGGCAATCGCAACACAAGAAATTCTCTAGTGAGCTTTCTCACTACAAAAGAACCTGCAACTCTATGTGAATCACACTCAAGTTTAATTTATTTATTTATCGAGAGTACACAACAAAGGCTATTTACTCTTAAAGTCTATGTGCGAACAAAGCTAAATATTTCTTAAACTATTGAAGCTAGGAGGAAATCAAATGAAAAAAAAATACAAAAAGATACTGTACTAGCAGAAAACATGTATCATTGTTTAAGAAAACAAAATAAATAATAATAATAATAAAGGCAAATAAATAATAATAAAATAAATAAATAAATTTATAGGGAGGATTTCTAAAAACGTTGGAACTCATTTTTATTTTTAAGCGTATGCCATAAAATAGAGGAATGGCGGGCATATGAAACTATGTTCAGGCAAGCAAATCACCCCGGAATGTAGCAGATGCGCTTAGAAATCTATTAAAAATATAATCCAATTCCTTAAAATCTAAACAAAAAAAAAAATACTCTAATTTAACATAAAAAAAGAAGAAAACTTTATTTTAAAAAAATAATAAACTGGGCTGCCCAACTTTATTCGGTTGCTGGCTACACTCCCCGCGGTATTCCTTTATGTCATGATAATCTAATTAAAATGAAATTATAATGAAGAATAATAGAACCGAAATATGTTCAAGGAAAATTATATTAAAATGAAGTAAATTATGAATAAAATGAAATCAAATAATTAAGTATTACCTAGAATATAGAAGGTTACTGAATTAACGATTATAATATAATCATCAATATAAAAAAAAAGTGTAATGGTTGGCGTTGAATATCAATTAGTAGGATAATTTAGTTGTTAATCACCCATATGGCAACACTGTCTACTCATGTCTGTCGTGTACGTCGGTGAAAACTAAACCGTGAGGGGGAGGGGGGGGCATTTTAATTTAGTGTCGTCGTTTGAGTTTTGGATTCGGTGTCCCAAACCGTCCCTAGAACCACCCAGACTTTAATTAATTAAATGGTTACCTGCAAAGGGAAAAATCAGGAAGCTAGAGAGTAGTACTGACCATACTATCTCCCTAGTGAGCTGTATGGTAAATAATTAGACACCTCTACAGAATCTGCCCCTCTGGGGCATGATCTGACCTTGCAGGATTCATTTGATTTCATATATATTTTATATTTACTTCTTTTTGGGGGGGGGGATTCTTAAATTAATTTTAAATAATATTTTCTTTCCAGCAATTCTAAAAGATCGAATTGCTTTATAGCAAGCTCTTAACCAATATAAATAAATTGTTATGATTAATAATAAATAATGTAAAATGGTGTAGAAAACAATAATTTAATTTTTTATGCGGAGTATAATTAAAACTCTATTAAAGCTAGTTAAGTGATAATTTATAATTTTATGGTTTTTATATTTCGTTGAATAAAACCCTTGTAAATTGAACGCTATACTTAAAAGTCCTTTATTTGGTTTTAAATGGCCAAATTGTTGCAAATAAATTCTGTATTATGTTTTGAATGCCAGAGGTTCATTATATGATCTTTTGAAAGTGTGAAAAGACTCATTGACGACGGAGATGAAAGGGTCGAAGGGAGAATGATGAGGGATTGAAGAAAAAGACGAAGAATGTATGAAAAGGAAAAAGATATAGTTGGTTTTGAAGAATTCAACAAGAAGGAGGTGCCGACTGACCCCAATAAAAACGGAATACACCAAGGTGCTCTCCTCGGCCCGCCTCTATTTCTTTTATTCAAAGGGAAGTCTTTATGTTGGATCGCTACCTCAGAACGATGTTGGGATTATTTATGTCGAGAATTCTCTGAATGGAATGTCTGGAGGATTAGTAAAGGATAACTCCCACTCCTTTATATAATACAGCTTTTTCAAAAGGATCCGAGATCTCTTTTTAAATAAATAGATTATGAATTATTTCTAAAATGTTCTCAGAAGATATTCTATAGAACGGTTCTATTGAAAGGTATTTTCCAAGATTTAAAAAGGATCACGTAACTTTTCCATAAATTGGTAAATGAAAATTATTTGAGAAGTTATAGTTCATCAAGTGTTTTAAGAAGAACAAGAATTTTTTATTTACAAAAATAACTATACAATTTATAAATTTTGCTTTATATGTTATTCTATAATTTTATTTTTATTTTTTTTGGCTAAATTACTTACACAATCATGGGCGTATATAAGGGGGGGGCTGAGGGGGCTGCAGTCCTCCCGAAATTTTGATTTGATAGTAAAAACTTGTCGTAAAACCCTTAAAAATAAATTAAATAAAATCACTTAGTTCATTAAAAAATATGTTATTCTACATGTAGTAGAGTTATAGTTGCCTAAAACTATTCCAAGCACTAAATTTTTAGTATTCCATACTCCGGAAAGGTCTCAGCCCCCCCCCCCACCCCGAAATTTTCCCAGCCCCTCCCGAAATTATTTTCTATATACAATTAACATAAATATTGTTGAAAGTTTGGGAAAAATTTATAAAAAGTTCTTTGTAAGGAATTAAGATCATTGACCGTCCTTGCTTAGACTTGGGTTTTAATGTAATCCCAAACAAATACAGATCGGGCATTCAAAGACTTCAGGGGGGGGGTCAGTGAAATTCCCCAACTTTTTTACTCCTCCCCCCTAAAATCAATCAATTTTCCTGTGGGAAATAGCTTGTATAATGGATAATTCGAAAGCGAGCGTAATGTGTTATCCACACAATTTCTTATTCATCTGGAAGAGGGACCATTAGTAATGCTTAATATTACCCTGTAACTAACTCCACTGATTTAATCTACAATTATTTTACCTCATAACCTAAGAAAATTTGACGGTTTCGATAGTACGGTAACCACGTAGGTTTGTCCATAGCACCGGATCCCTCGTCGTTACCGTTATAGCACCGGATCGTCCTGATGTAGCCGAAGCGTTACACTTTAAGCGTCACACTAGGCCATAGCTAAGACATATCCGTGTTAATACGATAACTACGTCGGTTAGTCGCCATAGCAACGGTACCCTCGTGTACCATCGTCCTGATGTTGCCGAAGCGTTATACTTTTAGCGTCACACTAGGCCATAGCTAAGACATATGTATATATGGAGGTGAGGGAGAACTGCTCCGTTTCTTTGATGTTACATATCTGCGTGAGACTAACGTATATGTAACATGCAAGATACGGGACAGTGTCTGCCTCGCCTCCGTAGCCCTGAAGAAGGCTTCCGTTTCAAACCGAAACGTTGGCGTAAATATAACTCATTTTAGTTATAAAATGTGTTTTTATTCAACACATCATCGAAGCCGATGAGCTACAACTTCTAAATCTCAACAGTCGACTATATCTTCTCAATTCACGAGAATTATTTAAAGTACGGCCGTAACGCAGGAGCTGCGTAACTAAGCACATTCCTCAAAACAGGGCCGCCACATCTCAGAGCCGGGCCCGGGACCAGATCACGGGCCCCCTTCTCAAAGCCGGGCCCCCAATTCTCAGACCCAGACTGAAAATTCTAGTACTTTGCTATAGTTCTTTAGACATTTTAAAATTATTATCATCTAGAGTTTTTAGCAAAATGAGAATAAAAGCCCGAGAATCAGTGCAGTAAAGGTTACTTTCGGTACTTGTATTACGACTCCTAATGAAATATAATATTCTGGGACTCCACTTGTTTTGTAGTTTATGTACATTAAAAAATATAATAGATCCCATTCCAATAAATGTAGGCTAGGCCAGTCTATATTTCTAAACCCCATTCTTTTTACCAGCCCATAACCTATACATTTTTTCCACTTAGCGAAGCCCGGCCCGGGCCCCCACGGCGCCCGGGCTTGGGACAACTGTACCCGGCTGTCCCCCCCCCCATGTGGCGGCCCTGCCTCAAAAAGTGGGTCAGTGTAAGCTGCATTCCTGAATAATTTGCCTATAATAGCCTTTGTAAATACAGTTTAAAAAAACGGATAGTTTTTTTTTTTTTTTTTTTTTTTTTTTTTTTTTTTTTTTTTTTTTTTTTTTTAACGGCGCATCTACATCTTGGCCATTAGCGCCAAAAAACGGATAGTTATTTAAATTTTAACCATCATAAAAAAAACGGATAGTTATTTAAATTTCAACGTCCATGATTATTAACTATGAATTTTAGGACGGGTTATCTATAGGTTACCACCCTTTTCTAGCCAGGATAGGGCTGACGCCTTTTCTTTTTTCTAAAGAAAAGCCGCCACCCCACAGTGGGGATTGAACCCACGATCCTCGGCACGGAGTGTTAAATACACACGCCTTAACACTCAAGACCACTGGGCCTTACTTCATGTTTTAACATACTGTAACAAAATCCCTAACTCACTTATATTCCTAATACCTTATTAAAAATAACAAGTACAGTTTCGGAACTTTAATTATGAGGAACGAAATATTATAAACGATGCACTCATCACATTAAATTCTCACAAGATACAAAAATAATGCTAACTAAAGATGATTAATTCAGATAATTCACAAGCTCCACCCAACATGGGACAAGACTCCCCATATATATATATATATATATATATATATATATATATATATATATATATATATATATATATGTTTCCCTATAGAGAGAGAGAGGAAATATGTTAAAACCCCAATGTATAATTTCCTGAGGTTAGCTGTCATTGGCAGCAATCATCAATTCTACAGAATCGGTTAATTAATTCTAGCTACAATAATGTTACCACACATCATATGCATGTATATAAATTTCAATGGGGATCATTATAGATGTCTAGTAGGTAGGATCAGTTCAAAGAAATGTTTCATGAGTGGAATTTCAAAAACGACATTTCTTTGAAAAGTGCTAATGATTTAAAACAACTAGAGAAAAAAATATACTCATACCGGTCGTAATTGCTGCTGCATTGTAACGAAGTCCGTCACGCAGGAGCTGCATAACTAAGCACTTTCCTCAGAATTTGGGTAGTGTAGACTGCTTTCCAGAACAATTTGCTTAAAATATTCTACATAAATAAAATAAAAACATGAATAGTTCTCTTTTAATTTTGTAATGAGTAACTGATAAATTATTAATTTGCTTCCAGAGTTTTTTTGTTTAGACATGGTACCTACTACACTACGTAATAAATACAAAAAACCTCATATTATCGTATTTTGATCTAACGCAGGAACCGGATACAGTCCCTCTAGCGCTCCTTGCGGCGCCTTTGTGGACCTATGTCTGGCTGGCTTTTCTAATGAAATATATTACAAAGTAAACCCCCCTTTCCGATTGTCCGCTTCAGCTCATTTTTATAACACTTCTTTCTCATGAGTTACCCACGACGTATACCGCGTTTCGTTACAATACAGCAGAAATTACGACCAGTATGAGTATATTAGGAATTTGGGTCTGGAGTAAACCCCCCCTCCTAATGAACCGATTTAGTTTATTTTTACATCACATATTTACCTGTAGATTACCACTACGAATACCGAGTTTCGTCGAAATATACCAAAAATCACGGTTGGTAGTGGCGAATTGGTATTGTGGGTCTGGATAAACCCCTCCTCCTAATGAACCGATTTAGTTTATTTTTACAATACATATTTACCTGTAGATTACCACTATGAATACCGAGTTTCGTCGAAATATACCTAAAATCACAGCTGGTAGTGGCGAATTGG
Organism: Gonocerus acuteangulatus; assembly: GCA_946811695.1. Taxonomy (NCBI): domain Eukaryota; kingdom Metazoa; phylum Arthropoda; class Insecta; order Hemiptera; family Coreidae; genus Gonocerus; species Gonocerus acuteangulatus. The sequence goes on from OX328125.1 coordinate 7,279,646, forward strand.
TATTGTCGGTCCGGAGTAAACCCCCCCCCCCCCCCTCCTTATGAACCGATTTAGTTCATTTTTATATCTCACTTTTCTCTCTATATTACCACTACGAATACCAAGTTTCGTTGAAATATAACAAATATTACGGCTGAAATGGTCAAATTAGTGTTTTCGGTTCGGGGTAAACCCCCCCTTCCGGTGGACCGATTTTGGTGGTTAACGAACTCGTTCAATCGTTTGCTAATTGAATGCTATATACCAAGTTTCGTGACGAAAAAACAAAAACTCTGGCCGCTATCGTGTTAACAGACACACACACATGTATATATATATATATATATATATATATATATATATATATATATATATATATATGCATATATATATATATATACATATATATATATATATAGATATATATAAATTTTAACAGGGGTCATTTTCGGTGTCTACTAGGTAGGATTGATAAAGATTTGAAGACATTTTTCAAAAATTCCGTCATGAGTGCAACCTCAATAGATACTTTCCTTCGGAGGAAAGTGCTAAAAGTAGAAGTATCTAGCATAAGTAAGGTTAATAATGTGCATTTTAATTGATTATATGCGTTAAATTATTTGTTGATAGTGGAGGCCCGGTAGCCATGAGTGTTGAGGCGTGAGCACTGAACACTTCATGCCAAAGGTCCTGGGTTTGATTCCCACTAGGGGTGGTGGCTTTTCTTTAGAAAAAAGAAAAGGCATCAGCCCTGTCCTGGCAAGAAAAGGGTGGTAACCTATAGATAAACCATCCCAAAATTCTCAGTTAATAATAATGGATGTCAAAATTTATATAAATAAATTTGTTGATGAAATGTTGATTTTCTATAAATTGTTGTTACTGCCCTGACAGATGGCGAGACAGGAGGTTGGGGCCAATGGGGTCCGTGGACACCATGCACCAGTACATGCAGCGGAGGAACGAGGAATAGATACAGGTTCTGCGATTCACCTCCGACTAGATATGGTGCTAAGTTCTGTCCAGTTAGTATTCTTCAAATTCAATGCTCAAGTCAATATATATATATATTTTACTCAAATTTTTAATCTTGATAAAAAATATTTTTTTAAAAAATTATCAACAATCTTTCCAAAATTTGAATATAGGGGTTTTTAATGTGCTAAAAACAAATATGACAGTTTTTTTTTCTTAATGGATAACGTTTTAAAGGTAGGTGTATATGGAATATTTTGACAAAATAATGACTTCTATAGAGTCGAATATGTAATACAATTTTTGCATTAAAAACGGATGACAGATTTGTTTTTAGCACATTAATAAGCCCCTATATTCGAATTTTGGGAAGATCACCCCCCCCCCCCCCCAAAAAAAGAAGTATTTTAAATTTCACTGAATATGTTTCAAAGAAAATTTACCCGAATTAAACCAAACTTCGAGGGTCGATAAAGGCTCTAAAGTGACACATTTCTTTCCAATCAGATAATTCTACGTGTTCTGGGATCGACTTATATTGAAAAACGTTTACATTTCATTTTTATTTTGAGAACCATTTTTACAAATACGTCCAGAGATTATACGGTAGTCATTTATATGGTTAGAAAAAGGAGTCTTTCTTCTTTTGAAAGATCTCAAGGGGAGATATTGAATTTTAAAACGTCACTTTGCTTTTTCGCTTACAATTTTTTAGTCTCTTCCGGACTGGGAAAAATTATTATTTTTTGTTTTTGATCATATTTACCCTATTAGGGTATCTTGGGGTGCTCATTTTAAATATGCTATTATTGTTTTGTAAAAAATATATAATACTAGTTTACTTGAAAACGTGACCATATTTTTGAATTTATTAGACAAAAAATAAATTATTGTTTAACGATTGTATTTTTCCTTTAATCTACTCTATAAAACAAATGAATTGGTGAAAGAATCATGTCGATATCACTTTCTAAACTTGATATATAAAATATAGCATTTTCAATCTATTTTATTTTATTTCTCGGCTCCTAAGGCGCATTGAACGGAATGCTCAGACACGTGTCGACTATTTTCCGATGCAAAATCACCAGAAAAAGAATGGATCAAATCGGTGACCCCACCACTGTATACGACCCTTGTCAGTTTTGTTTTTGTAATCATTCTATATTGTTACTTATTTAAAAATTTAACAATTAAATAATTCATGTTTATTTAACAGGCTTCAATGATCTTTGCCATCTAATTTAAATTGATGGCTGCATGTTCTGTCATTCTTGATTAATTAGGCTATTTGCTTTACACTAGTGTACATTGGAATAACCGGGCTCAAACTCCAGCGTGGCCAGTTTTATTTTCCTATAGAAAGGGATCAAATTTAAAATGACATTATTCAAAACAAGTTCTTGTTTTTATGTATATGCTTGGTAACGATGTACAGGGACATGCGCTCGAGACGGAGGAGTGTGGTTCTAGCGCTGGAGGCTGGGGTTGTCGATATTACCAAGATAGTGGTGCAGGACAAGTACCAGCAGATAGACCAGAAGTGAAGGCAGAAATTGGTCCAGGATGTCGATGTGGTTGTATTGTACATCTCGGGACTGGGAAATCCAGAAGACTTATAGCTGCTTCTTCACACTCGTGTCCTGGAAGGACCTTTTGGCTCATTCGGGTAATACTCAGATACATGTCATTTTCATTATTGTCGTAACATAACCCAATATTAGATGTATTTTAAAAAGGTCATTAAAAGGATTTTACATTTATTTAAATAGTATAATATTTTCAGATTTGTTTAAAAAATTGTAATGAGTTTTAGTGTGCTTCCTCCCTCCCACCATAGATAGGATGCCTGCTTATGAAGTTGATCTGATGACAAAATCCGGTTGCTCTGATTAGAAAATTTCACGTTTCAGAAATTAACGTTGGTTCAACTTTGTATACAGGGTTACTGGCAAGTCGACCCACATCCAACACGATCCCATATTGCCTTATGCAAAATTTACCCGTTTTCAAGATATTTAGGTTTTGGGCATTTCTTTTTTATTTCTAGCATTTGAGCTGAACATTTTTATTGTGTTTGTATCTAAGACATTTAGAATAAACTATTAATTAATCATAATAAAACTATCAAAGTTTTATTAGACAACGGATAGTATGACCCAACAACTAAAATTTACATTAGTTCTTTCCTAAAACTCTACCTCTCTTAAAAAAATATATTATTTTAAAATATTACAGGTAACAATAATTTTCTGATACTTCTTAAATATATTATATTTATATATAAGTACATAAGTACATAAATTATTTAAATCCCCCGAAGTAAATTGAGATCCCAAAAAGATAGAGAAACCCCACCCCCAAAATAATAATTTTTTTTAATCCTTTCTTATTTATTCTAACATATAAATCTATACACACATTTATGTTAATGTTTTTAGACTGAGAGAGGACACAGCGTGAGATTGAGTATGGAGCAGTTCCGGTTGCCTTGTGTATCCCAATCGCTGAAAGTGCGAGACGGAGATAGTTCTAACGCCCAACTGTTGGCGCACCTGACAGGAACTCCGCCCAATATAGCGCCTCTAGTATCTAGCACTTCATCACTCCTCATAGAGTTCACTGCAGGCGACATCATCACTAGTGGTGATGAGTGTAGCGGAGGATTCCTAGCACATGCTTCCCAGATAGGTAGCAATTCTTTATAAATCTTCATCTGGTTGTATGGCGGTGGTGCTACATTTTAAAAAAAACTTCTGATCTCCACCACAATAATTAATTCAATTTAATTCAATTAATTAATTTTTGCGAAAGCATGGGCGTATATACAATACAATACAATATAAGGGGACCTGGGCCCTCCGCCCTTATTCACTGCGACCCCATTGGATCTATTGTGATTTGCGTCCCTGTCTTACTCCCTTTCCAACTTGCAGCTCCTCACATATAGCTTGAGCTCCTTGGGAGTAGCCTCGGCTATGGGCGTATATAAGGGGGGCTGTAGCCCCCCTCCCGAAATTTTGATTTGATCGGTAAAAATTTCATAAAACCCCTAAAAATAAATTAAATAAGATCATTTAGTTCATAAAACATATTCTATTTTGTGTGTAATAGCATTTAAGTTGGCTAAAACTCTTCCAAGATCTAAATTGTTAGTATTCCATACACCGGAAATGGTCTCAGCCCCCCCCCCAATTTTCCCAGCCCCCTCCGAAATTATTTTCTATATACGCCCATGTGTGAAAGAACTTTTTGTTTGTGTAAAATGATGGAGTTACATCATTGTAGAGAGTTTTATGTAGTAAACTTGAATTATTGTATATTGTCATCAGAAGGCTTCTATAATTTAATCTCAATAAATAAAACTGTTGAAAATCAGAGAGACGAAACAAACTGTAAATAGTTAAACAAACAAAAATATTATGATGAGAATGTGAATGTTTGTTTCTAAGCTGGAAATTATAACAAAATGAGCCAAAGGTTAAAAATTTAAATATTTTTTTACTTCAAATTGTAAAACATCAAAAACATTTATTTATTTATTTAAATTTTAACGTCCATTTATTATTAACTACGATTAATGGGAATTTAAATGATAATTTAAATTCAAAAACATTTAAATTATCATTTAAATTCTCTTTAATCTGTTACCATGGTAGCATAACCTTCCTGAATAAAAATCAATTTAAATTAGCAAAATCTAAAAAATAAACAAAAAAGCTTTTGTGTATTTTTTTGATTTTCTTAAACTAAATTGAGGGTTTCAAATAGATTTAACTTATAACCCCGACAACAATGACTGAAACATGCTTAGCTCCTGAACCTATGCCCATGTGCGAACGAAAGGACGTCTTGGACAAACTACAAGAGATGATGAATGATCTCGAGAAGACACAGAAGTCAATGAGGCAAGTGCCTCGGGTTTTGATTCGGTCAGATATTTGTGAATGTGTCAAAGGTAAAAAGGAACAGTGTGGCGTAACTCTGCAGAAGGAGCGAGCTCAAGATAAGATCCCGCCTCAGTATTTCGACTATCGTCAGACTTCACAAGCAGAATCGAATTCCAAGCCACGACCAACTGAAGAGGCAAGCCGAGGACCAGGCAAGAACAAGAATCAGTCGGTAAGCAATCCTCCCAACCCGGCTGGTGGTGCGGATGGCATTCAATCAGACGATAAACCAAAAGTCTCTTCGCCTTCATGCGAGAAGGAAGAGACCTGCCAGAAGAAACAGGAAGCTAAGCAGTCAGGCGCCAAAATCAAACCTCGTTTGTGTAAAGACGAACCTTTGCCAGAGGAGAGGAAAGTAGAAGGTCCCCATCCACTGATCCCTGTACCAAAACCACATACATTCGAACTTCGAGGTAGTAAAATGATTGTCGGTTGTGACTGTTTGAGAAGGAACGGGATGCAACACGACTGCCAGCGTTCGCTTTGTCAAGGAAAGAGAGAATGCTTGAAGTTCCCAGCACCTGTCTGCCATCCTAGTGGTTTAGCTCCTCCTATCATCATTCCTTCACATATCATCACAGTAGTCGAACCAGATTGCGGTCCTAAGAGACCACAAGAGAAAACTAAACGCCAAATCGAGCAAAGGAAGATCCTCCTTAACTATGCAAGGTCACAGTTCCAAGACACCCCTCCAAAGCCGTTGAATAGATTGTCTTCGTGTAAATTTCACAAGAAAGGAAGATACTATATTCGACCTCTGCAAAGATTCGCTCATACTCAGACAGAGGCTGTAGAAGATCCACATCTAGAAGCCAATACAACTTAGATTTCAGTCAAAAGCTAAGAACAAAAAAGAATAAACAATGTAATCTTTAAAATTATTTAAAATTTTATCAACTCTCTATTTTTTTATTGATTTTTTCAAAGTACCATAATCCTAGTTTCTTTAGGATCCTTAAAACATTGAAAAAATTAAAATTTTAAAGATTTGCCGTTACTTTTACAGTTATTAGCTGGTGAAAAAACACACCCTTGACTTTTATTAATTCATTGAGACGAGATCGTTGACCGTAGATGATGCAAGGTAGGGATTGTCGGGGTTCGGTCACTGCTACTTAATAAAACTACATTTTATCGTAAAAATGGTTTTAATGTGCCTTGTCTTGAACTTCAAGCCTTCATCAGGGCGATGAGAAGTTTGAGAACTATACCTCACCGATGTGGGATCATTTCTCAATGATTCATTTTTCTTTATGTGATGACAAATGTAACATTCATTCTTTTTTGGAGGGGTTAGGAATGGGAGCCCCACGCGGTGCCCTGAGCCGCATACCCAGCGCAATCAGCCACCCTACAACAACAAGATGATTTGCCTACTAATTAAAAAAAAAGCATTAGAAAAATAAAAATATCATATAAATTATATAAAATATACACACAGCCAAAATATAATAAAATGTATTTAAACAAAAAATAAAAGAAGTCCTCTCCATACAGACTGTCCATACCATACTGCCTCTCCGTCATAAAGAGCCTCAACCATATCGCCTCCATCCCGAGTTTAATTTTTTAATATTAATACAACTTTATTTGTACTTCACTAATTTGTAAATACAAATATAAATAAATTTGTATTCACATGTATAAATACTAAGACAATTTTTTAAACAAATTTTACTGTAATTACAAATTAAATATGCACTAATGGCGTAGATGTCAATGCGCCGTAAAAGAAAACAAAAATACTAATTAATTTGCGGGAAAAAATGTAAATATTCACAAATGGAATATTCAGACAAAAACCAGTGTACACATGTACACATCTATGTATTATCTGTATCATCTGAGTATGTCATGTATTAAGTTGGGAATATAAATGGATTTGGAAAGAAATCCACAAAATAAGTTGTGAATTGTTGCATATTCACGATAAATTAAAATAATATTGAAAATATTTTTGTATTGTACATACGTAGAATATGGGCGAGCCCAATTTATGTATATTATAAACATTTACTTATTGTTTTCTAAACAATAAAAAATGAACAAGAAGCCTTAACTATTTTTTCTCACTTTTTTGTGAGAATATTCACATCTTTTGTTAATATTTACAATTTTTCCTGTAATAGTTTTTTGTATTCACACTTATGAATACAAATTTATTAATATTCATATTTACAAATAAATAAAGTACGAACCAATTTTGTATTCATTTTTATAAATAGAATAACGCCCAACTCTGCCTCCATCATATACTTCATCAACCTTACTACCACTTTGCGATATAGTGCCTCAACCGTACTGCCTCTTGATTCCACTGCCCTTCAACTATTGTGAAAAATTATCTTCTTTATATGAGCATAAAATTATCTATTTTTGATGAATATTACATCCAATTTTCGTAATATCAAGTATTTATAATATCTCATTTTTTTATTATATTCTAAATATGACATGAAACCCAAACAGAACAGCAACTGGTGAACATGTCTGAGCCTGTAGTTGCTCGGACTCTGAGCCCAGCAGCATGGACTGGCACTTCCCTCGTAAATGCTGGTGTCGCTCTCACTCTCATCATGGCTGTGTTAGCATCCGCTTGTCTCGGTCTGCAGTATGTCTACAGGTACCATAAGTATCAGCTGGCAGCTCATGACGACCAGGACTCATTTGGTGGCGATTCCTGTAAGTTTTTTATCCAACAATAAATGATATTTAGATTTTCGTTGATTGAATTTTTATACTAATTTATATTAAATTATTTGGAGACCTGATGTATGAGAGAGTTAATGCAATAACCAATGCGATGTGACGCCCGAGAATACTCGCCAGAGAAAGATGTTCCTCAGAGGCGATGCCCGAGTATTCTCACCATAGCTGTATCTCTTGATTGCGAGCCATCTTTAGCCTTGAGCGTGTACAGAGTGCTCTAGCAGGAATGGGGGATAATTGCTGGCTTAACCCTTAACTGGTAACATACAAATTTTGAACGTTATAAGTAACAGGCGTCTGTAAGGCACGGTAAGAATGTTCTTTGGGCATTTTTTTTAGTGTAACTGTAAATAATAAAGAAGTAGGGGGGTCTCCCGTGGTCTAGTGGCGAGCGCCTTGGATTCATAAGCGGGAGATGGTGGGTTCGATTCCCACCTCCGGCAGGAATTTCTCATCTCTGGGCTCGCTGGGAAAATTCCTCGCTGCACCCTAGATGTCGGCGCTAATGACCTAGGTTTAGATGTGCCGTAAAAAAAAAAAATAAAAGAAAAAAATAAATAAATAAATGAGTAGGTATTTTAATAATAAATAAAAAAACATTTTCATTGCTACACTTAAAAATCACGTCTAATAACAAACAGATGTTTTGGAATAAAGTAGAAAGAGAAATATAGGGAAGAAAAGTAAGTAAACTTTGTTTTAAATGGTTATTGTAGGTTTGATGTATACCTAAATTGTAGTAAATAAATTGTTTCAAGCAATAAATGTTGTTGTTCACGTAACATAAACATGAAAATGATGATTAGTAACGAGCGCCTAAAAAAAAAAAAAAAATACGGGTGGGTACGGCCGCTCTAGGAGAGGGAGTTTGGTCCGCCTGTGGAGGGAGTCAGCAGCTAGCCCACGTCGCATCGAAAAGGTTAACACTTTGTGCCTAGAGTTGTGGATGTAATACACACAAGGGTGATGGCTTTTCTTTTGAATAAAGCCCATCAGCAGGAGCTACATAACTAAGCACATTTTTTTATTTACCTATATAAATAAATAAAAAAGTATAAATAATTATGCTCTTTTATGTTAGTAATGAACAGCTGACTCCATGAGCAGCAGAAGCCCAAAAAAAGCGCCCATGTTCAGTACCTCTAGTGGTAGAAGTAACACCAATTCCCGAGCCGGTTGGCGGCTAGATTCCATTTGAACATAATACAGAGTAAATCCCAACTTCTAATGAACCAATTTAGTTTATTTTTATATAGGACGCTTCTCCTCTACCTTGAGTCAGCTTTTCATTGCAAATTTAGGTTATTTTAAGCCACTTTTTCAGGAATACAGTATGCACTAACCATATTCTGAGGAAAGTGCTTAGTTATGCATCTCTTGAGTGACTGACTTTTGTATTTGTATCTTGATGCAGGTGGTAGCATTGTCGTTGGCCGAAGTCGAGCAACATCCAGTACAACTCTCCTCTCTGAAGTGATATCGCTACATCGATTCAGGTCTCAGAAACACGTCAGACTTACTGAAGACGAGAATGAACTCCATGAGCAACTGACAAAGTGAGTTCAGACAATTATTATGAAATTACATCATCGTTATACCAATCAAATTTTTAGTAATAGTAATTTTTTTTTGTGCATTTTCAGCCAATAGCAAGAAACATGGATCACAAATTGAAATATATTCCTAACAAAAACAATACACATTAATGTACATTGTCATTAATACATTTTTTTAAAATAAAACTACCCATATTTAAACTAAAATAACTACTGCATTCATGGCCTGCATCTGTCGATAAAAATAATATACCTTTATACTTTTTTTTAAATTTGTAAATTGTTTAGTTTTGGTTGTCAACCTAACTTTTATATTAATATACTATTGACATGTAATGACTAGGGAGAAAGAGGAAGAGGAAGAGGATGGAGAAGTGGGAGGAAGAAATGAAGAAAAGAAGGGAGATAAATCGAGGAAAGAGGATAAAGCAGAGAAGACAACGGAATCCTCGACATCACAGCCTGTTGAGGAAAGACCTACCACACTCGAAGTACCCAAGACTCCTCAACTCCCTAGACGTCAGCTGAGACTTCTCAAGAACAGAAAGTTAGTAATCTAGCCTTTACTTCAAAACATACTATATCTTAATTTAAATTGGTGTTAAGAATAATAAAACTAATTATACTAACATATATATGATAGAAGCCCATGAACTAGAGCGGGAACAGGATTGGAACTTACTGTCAGAACAAAAATCTCTCTAAGATCTAAGTTATTGGAGTAAATGTAGTATGCTAACAAATGCAATGTGCAGGAAAAATAAACAAATAAACTCTCTTGTTTAGAAGGGAATCCAGCTTGGCACATAAAATTAAATTGAATTGATTCTCACTGCGTCCAGCTAGATAGTGTGCTATTGATGGCCAAGTAATATGCTTGAATGACTGCTGTATGTATTTTTCCAGTCTAGTTCATTTGTTTATTATTATTTTTTATTTTTTTTTTTTATTTTTTTATTTTTTTTTTTTTTACGGTGCATCGAGATCCAGCCATTAGCGCCAACATCCAAGGGGCAGTGAGGAATTTTCTAAACGAGCCATGAAATGAGAAAATTCCTGCCGCCGGTAGGAATCAAACCCACCATCTCCCGCATCGGAAACTAAGGCATAAGCCACTAGACCACAGGGAGACCCCATTTATTATTATTATTATTATGGGGGCAGGTTTTCATTGCTTCCTGGGGTTTCAATATTCTTTGGGGGGATTTATATCCAACTGAAATAAATAATTTATTTATATACATATAATATTTACGAAGTATTTGACGGTTCTTGCTGGATCTATTAGTACAGCCTGTTGTTTTCGTCTGCTTTTGTTGGCATGGAAATACACTCGCATGTCTGCACTATGCATGTATCCAGTCTATTTCATGCGTTATTGTATATTTTTGGTCACTTTCTGACAGGAGTAGGAGAAGGATCACTCTCCTCCAAGCTGTATATATCTTAAATATCCATGATCTTTCGGGGATATCATGGCATCAGAGCACCACTCGCACTGCTTCCGATGTCAAGGTCTGGTATATTATTCCCTCGGGAGCAGACCTCACTCCAGATGCATGCAAGCCTAGACTGTGTGGGTAGTAAATTTAATACCTGCTAGCTAGGTGTATCAGCCAGGGAAGGCGATCCTGCGGCGTGTACTGTTGTTGATCTGTTGTCAGTGTATGTATTAGTGTACTGTGTGCGGTGAGTGTGCGGTCTACTCTTACTCGGGAAGGGACGGTCGCAAAAGCCCCGCAACTACGCACATAAGTTCCTCCCAGCCTTTTTATTATTATTATTAAGTTGTATTGCTCATTTTGTTTTGTTTTCTGTCAGGTTGAATGTACAAATTTATGAAATAAATTGTGAATTAATTTACCAATTATGCAGTAACAAAAATTAGCCATTTTATTAGTTGTGATTATTTATTTCTAAACAAAGGCACTATACTTTGTGGGATAAGTGATTTATTTGGGCGATATAATATTCATAGTAATTAAAATTATACATAAGATACATATAAATTTATAATAAAAAAATCAAAAAAAAAAAAAAAAAAAAAATCAAGGAGTAACAAAAAGTATATGACTAATGTTTCTTAAAGCAGTCATTTTTTTTCTTTGAATTTATTATTAAGCACAAAATTAAAAGATTAACTACTAGAACAAGAATGTACAAGATTAATAGTTTGAACCATAAGTCAATAATACACTTAAAATATCTTGTATTGTGTGAGTGAGAGTTGTTTTTTTTTTTTTTATTCTTCAAATTCTTAAATTTTGAGTAGATTCATGTCACCAGTGAGCCCAGTTGCGGAGGAGGAAGACGGGACAATACCAAGAGTCCAAAAATACCGACCAAGCAGTTGTCGGCCAAGCGCTTCTTCCAGCCAATCTTCGACCCTAACAAATGTAAGTCTCTTTAGAAAAAATACCCATTTTTACCTAATATTATTAAATTTAAGGGTCTACCTTTGGTAAGCTTGAGCATATCCAATCCCTACATGAGTAGTGGCGGTGTCAAGTCCCTCTTGTAGCTTTTCATCCATGGTCTCACTGAAAGTGTCCAAAATCCCTCATTCTTACTTTGAAAAAGAGGAAGGTAAAAGCCACACGATTACTAGAGTATTTATCCTGATACTCTAGGCTTTTGATAACATATCTCCAATATTCCTTTCATTGCTCTGAACGAGTTAACTTGTGCTCGACTGGCAGGGCCCCAGACTCTCTAGACAAGATAACTCGTGTTTCACTCTTCAAACCCCTGACGCTCATCAAGAGTTAACTTGTGCTCGACTGGCAGGGCCCCAGACACTCTAGACAAGATAACTCGTGTTTCACTCTTCAAACCCCTGACGCTCATCAAGAGTTAACTTGTGCTCGACTGGCAGGGCCCCAGACACTCTAGACAAGATAACTCATGTTTCACTCTTTGAACCCCTGACGCTCATCAAGAGTTAACTTGTGCTCGACTGGCAGGACCCCAGAAACTCTAGACAAGATAACTCGTGCTTCATTGTCCGAACCCCTGATGCTCATCAAGAGTTAACTTGTGCTCGACTGGTAGGGCCCCAGAAACTCTAGACAAGATAACTCGTGCTTCATTGTCTGAACCCCTGATGCTCATCAAGAGTTAACTCGATGGCCCCATATGTTGCTTCTCTGGCCTAGTGCTATTAACTTGTATAAAACCAGTGGGATCTAGCAGGAATAAGGATAAGGATTCTCAACTTCATTAAATCCATGCCTGAAATCATTGTCTTATCCCTGAGGCATCTACAGGAGTAAACATGAAATCATGCATTATATTATACTAGCTGACTACCTGTGCTTCACCATGGCTCATAAGTAATTTTTATATTGTATTAAATGAGGTATGATCAAAATTAACGCTACTACATAATTTTGTACAGCTTATTATTCCTCGCACTTTATAGTTACCCAGGAAACACCATGTGGAGGTAACTGTGCTTGTTTCCGTTGGGGAGTAAAAAAAAAAAAAAAAAAACAGAATCTTTCGCACCACTGAACATTACCAAAGAATCTTTTTTGTAGAGAATTTAGTAATCTTTCGAATAGCCGCTTTCCACTTACTACGATTTCCCAACAGTTTTCGAGATATTTTAGAAAATATTCTGAGATCCGAAAACTTTGTATCACCATTAATAAATGTTTTTTCCATATACTTCTTACCTCCAAATGATACCAAAGTTTAAATATCTTAGATTAGATGAATGTCAAATACCTGGTACAAGTTTCAAGTGAACCAATCATCGTTTCTGAATACCCAAACAGAAAATTAGCTTGGAAAAGTATTTTATCAATTTTTCTCGTAAACAGTTAGAGAAATCGATTTCAAAATGGTTTCATTCGTTTTCATACGTTAAGGAAACTATATAACGAGTACCTTCAAGTATATGGACTCGAAAATGTAAGCGTTCCGATTTTTTTGCGCAAATTTTGCTCCAAATACCATGTTCTAGTAAACGGATTCAGCTGGTTAATGAACTTGACCTTTCAAATGAGAAAAAAGATTTTTGTACCAAATGTCATCAAAATTGGACCATTTTTGAGCCGATGAGAAACTTATTAATAATTCAAACCTCCCTAAAAGTTCTTAAACATTTGAATATCAAAAAAACCTTTCTTAGCGAGTGTTTACATTCTATACGGATTGTCCGTGCAAAATTTCAAATTTTTGTGTCAAGTGGTTCGGGTTATTATTACCTCGGATGGGCCGTCTCCAGGGTGTAAACTCTATGAGGGACAAAATCACAGTTTATTTCTAGTAATTCAAGGACTGCCATCATAGTTGAAATTAACCTCAATTAAAAATTATACTATGAAATAGATAATGTACGGTAACAGCTGTACTTTATCGTCCTAGCAACGCATGCTGCCTTGGCTTGCCTGCACTAACCAACTAAAACTTTAAACCCCCCTAAAAATAATTAAAAATTCGAATATAAAAAAATCCTTTCCTAGTGAGTGCCTACGTTATATAGGGAGTGTCCATGCAAAATTTCAAAATTTTCTGTCGAGTGGTTTGGGCTGGGTGATGATAGGTCAGTGAGTGAGTGAGTTAGTCAGTCAGTCAGTCAGTCAGTCAGTCAGTCAGTCAGTCAGTCAGTCAGTCAGTCAGTCAGTCAGTCAGTCAGTCAGTCAGTCAGTCAGTCAGTCAGTGGTATTAGACAAATATATAGTAGATTTTCTGAGCATTTTTAGGATCTCTATTGACATTATTGTAGAGTTTAAAGTAATCTAGGCTTTATATCTCAATTTTCTTGAAATTTCTAGTAGTGTTGATTTTAATATTTACAAATAGAGTTTTACCCGATTCTTCAAATATATAATTTTTAATTTCTTCAAATGTTCTTTGTATATTAATTGAAATTATACATTTTGCAAGTGTTATATTGTCTTAAATTTAAAAAAATTAATGTAAATTCATAGAATCAACATTGTTATGGGTAATTATTGGAGCCTCACAGCCTATCGGGTCCCTCTTACTCTATTGTTGTTGTTTTGTTTTTCTTTCCTTTTCCCGGACTGCTGAGGTCATTAGCACCCTCTATTGTTGTTGTTCATAACTAATAGGACTTACATTAACACTACTGGAAAAATTAGCTCAAAGAAATTCTGAATTTTTCTCATTAGCTTCGAAATGTTTTATTGCCTAAGCTGCATAAACCTTAATAAATAAATGAATATATTTATTCACTACTGTAAATCTATGGTCGGTCTAAATAACCTAATTATATCGTAATTTCGTGATATACCTTTCCATGATAGAAAAATTATTTTATTTTAGTATAAAATTTACCAATGTAAAGAACATTTGACATTATATATTTATATAACAATGGGAGGTAAAGAGACAAAAGAGTTAACCGGTAGTGAGGTCGAGATGAGGGGAGATTGGCGAGCGTAGGGGGTAAGCTAGACGGATGTGCATGGAGCCTACCAGGCACTGTTGGTACCTTCATTCACGAGCAGTGAAAGGGTTAAACGTTAGGCTTGTCATTTTATTAAGGCAATAAATATGATTTTACATCATTTTTTAGGATATTGATGACATTTTATTTAACACTTTCACTGCGGCTGTCATTGTTTGGGATTACCTCAGTATCAGGTGCATTTTTCATGTAGTCATTTTTTTTCATAAAAAATCTTCCAGTCAGCTGATTTGAAAAAGGAAAACACTGCTGGAAAGCCCAAACAATACTGAAGGCAACTGTCTTTACCTGGAACTGTAAAAGTGAATCCCCTCCATTTACGAACCTTTTGAATCTAAAGGGAAAAGTAATGGAGGAGTGTCCTCCCGAAGGGACACTCATAAGCTGGTAGGATCGCTAGTATCCTTCCGTAATGACACCCGCAACAAAAGTGTTAATGTATTATGCTAAAATGAAACTGTTTTCACCTGTTTTGTCATGAAATACTTATTGTTTGCTATTATTGCAGGGTTCTTCACCTCCATCAATCGTCGGAGCTACATCGAAGGAAAGCAAAGAGAAGAGGAACCGAGAGAGAATGCTTGCTGGCTCTGAGTTCAGCCTCACAGCTCCAGATCTAGAGTTAGACTACTACGACTACAACGTGCAGAACGCAGAACCAGGCTCATATCTCAGCATGGACCCTGCTTTCTGCCTTTGGATCCCTCCTTTCGCTCCGGGAGTCTGGAACGAAGAGATAGAACTCGTCGAGACTGGAGACCCTTACAAATCGTGCGAATCTGTTTGCGACAAGTCGAGCACTCTAGTTAGAGCCGTATCGAATAGAGCACTTCACATGTACGCGACTGAAGATGAAAGCTCCTTGAATCTAGTGGAAAAGGTGGTTGATTCGCCCGTGAAGGTTCACCAGCCTTACAGGCTCAAAGAGAAAGAAACGCGAGTCGAAAAGTCACCGAGTGACGCAGGCAGTGAGTATTATGATTTGTTAGAAAACGAGAATGGAATAAAGTTTGCCGATGAGGAAGAGGAAGGCATCAAGGAAGATTCTCCAGAGAAAAAAATCGATCTTGAAGACAACAAAACTAAAAGCACTGTAATTGTGGAAGTACATAGTAAAAATGTTCATTACAAGAAGAAATAGCACATTCCCACATACATTCTTTGAGTCCACTTATTATACGTCATGCAGAAGGTCAAAAAATAATAACATACGCAATTGATAGGTATGATTTATTAATTACTAATCTAATAATCTGCTAGTTTTGCAGCTTTACTAAATCTAGCACTGGCCTATAAAAGGGGGGCTGCAGCCTGAATGGGTTAAGAAAGGCTCCCTATGAAACAGTGAAGGTGCAGAACTTGTAGAGCAAAAAGTAATAAATCATCCGTACTAATTGCGCGTATTATTTTTTGACTTTCGGCCTGATATATAATAAATGAATTTAATAGGGTCACTTTTCAATAATTCTTTGAATCTTGTATTTTTTTATGTAATAACCTAGAGATAACTATATTTCAGAAATATTGTTGAGCTTTTAAATTTTTTCAGAAGCGTAAATGTGTTTTATAAATGCATTGCTTCTTTAATAGAAGTCCCAAAGTATGATATGAAATAAAGAAAGAGAAAGAAATATGTTATTGGATTTAAATATTTCCACATATATTAGTACCTGGACATATAATCTATTCAATTGTAAAGAGGTATAATTTTATATCTGAGAATTATATACAATATTTACATTTTTTATTTGAGCGAGGGAATTAATATCGACCAATATGTTAATGTAAAGACTGTGAACGACAAGTCGCCTGCTACTCCACTCCGCTCTGCTTCTGCTTCGATGGCAATTTTTGTTTATTCATAATGTCAGAAAGTATTATTAGATTCGGATAATTGCTTTTATGTTAGTTTCCATTACTAAAATACAAATAAGCCTGGCGGAAAGTCAATAAAAATATAATAATATAATAAAATACACTATTAATATAATTAATAGTGTCAGTTCATTTGTGGATTTCAGCTCTAATGTTTCACATAATTTCAGGAGCCTAAAACCTCACTAGACAGCAATTCCAGCCTAATTGTACTAAAGCGAATGTTCGTCTACAGTGGCTTTGTCCATGACGTTTGGTGTGAATCAGATATAAGTCGTCAGATATGGAAAGAATCATAATCTTGCTATGTGTAGTACGCTCACTTTTGACATGGTCCTTGTACGGAAAGGGTTGTCTCTGTACATTTTCCGTACAAGGTTTATTACTTATAATTATGCTCTATTAGTAATGTAGTGATTTTTGTGTCTCCTGAAGTTGTTGCTGAAAATATTGAAGAAGATATAGAACTCGTTTTAATAAATTAATTGACATTGTTAATTCTATTGTCTTTGGCCTGGTATATATTTGATTAGAAAAAATGTGGATCACTATAAGATATTGATTACTAAATTAGATGTGATTTTGTAAACACATCTACTCATTGTAAACCATTTTTCTTTTATTAACTATTTGAGGCACTGGGTTATAAAACGCTTACGAGTGAAATGTTTAAGAAAACCTTTGATCAAGTAATTTCTTTTAATGCTATTATATGCCGTGTAATTATGTTTTATTAAGTACTGTTATCTGTCAAGAGATTTTTCCTGTTGTCTGGTAAATAAAATAAAATAGGTTGTTTTAATATCAATCAAATAACTTTTGCTAAAGATTTTCTCATATTTATTAAAAATGTTATAAGTCAGAAGTACTTGTCAAAATGTTATTCTATCAACTTATCCAATATGATGTAATAGTATTGAAACTATAGCCCGCTCAGTTAGATGGAATAATTCAAATCCCGAATGCGTGAAATTCTGTTGGAATTATTCCCAACGGATCTGCCATTTGTATTACTATTTCAATGAACAACACCCTAAGTGAAACTCAATAAAAACTGATTATGTCTCGTTTAGTACTAGGGAAGGCTACGAGAGGTCAGGCAAGAGAGATAGTGTTTAATGTTTATCAATACTTAGCCAAAGCTAAGGGTAAAAACAATTTAAGCTATAACGTTGTCTGTTCAAATAGATGGTTCGATGGAGGGAATAGGGCGTGGCCTACATTCCTGGAAGAAAATTTGCGGTCAAAATTCTCTGTCATTATCTTATCACTAAAACGTTTTCTTCCTTAGCTTTGGCTAAGTATTGATAAATATTATTATTATCTATCCCCTCAAATCATTCCCTAGTCTTAAACGAGACATAATCAGTTTTTATAGTGATTCGCGTTTAGTGTTTGATCATTAAAATGCTTTGCAAATGGCAGAAGAGAAGGGAGAATAATGGAGATATTCCGACCGACGATCACACGGGGTTATCTGAACAGGCTATAGAAGAAAGGATGTAATAAAGAGAAATGGTTAAAATACTTCTCAATTAGACTTGGATAACATTGAATGAACGTAAATTGATCCTCTGGAATTTGTTATTATGAATGTAACTGAATTGAATGAAGACTATCCCTCGGGTGCGATAGTATTCCATTCTAGTACTTTAAGGAATTCATTTATATTATTCGCTGTTGGTTTGTTATTGTTTAGTTAGTAAACAGTTTTAACAACACTGGGGAACATAAATTATTTTTGTTCCTGCATTTGTTAGAGATTTGTACTAATTTTGGGCTTCAAGTTACAAATATCTTGCAGAATTTAATCTCGTTTAGGGGATGAATTCTTGGAAGAGTAAGGGCGAATGAGAATTCCGGATGTTGGGAAATCGATCTCAAAGTTCTAGAAGTACTTCAGGATAGCAACGACAAATGTTTATTCTATCGAATGCTGATTCATAACCCTGTTTGAAAAAGTAGACTGCTAGGAGGGGAGTTTCAGACCCAGGATTCGCCCTCGAAATCGGACATTGAATTTTCATATATATATATATATATATATATATATATATATATATATATATATATATATATATATATATAAATATAAATAAAATTTAGATTTATCCCCTGAATGAAAGTAAATTCTGTAAAACAGGCTTCAATCAATGTTCTAAATAAGTAGCCCGAAATTAATATGGAACGACTCTGATAGCTAACTCCTGCTCAGTGTAATTGTTTATTCCTAGTTTAATGTTATGTTTTGTCATTGCTGTTAATAAATGTACATAAATATCTTTAAAAGTTGCTGAAAACTCTCCTTTAGATGGGTAAGAATGTCCTCTGGAAACTAAGTTTGAGACATGAATCATCTAATATTACCTGGAAAATGTTTAAAACTGTAAAAATACGAGTTAGAATTATATTACATAAAGTTGTGGGTTTGTCGTGTGATAGTTTCACCCGTTGGTGATGATGAATATTAGTAATCATGGTTCACCCGTTGGTGATGATGAATATTAGTAATCATGGTTCGCTATTGATTTTATTATTTCTAAGTTCAATCTTCCCTCACAAGTAGGAGCGACAGCAACTCGTCTAGTCTCGCAATTCAATTCCTCAATTTGTTATTTTAGCTTGATATATTATATATATATTTGTGGCATTGTAATATATAATTGTATATTTGTTTTTATTGTACAAACTGTTTATTGCATAACACTCTTATGTTTAACAGAGCCCAATTACCAGTTCCAAGTACAGGTTCCTTGTAAATAACATTATTAAGTTAAGGATGTGTATGTAGATTAATTTTAATTTTATATATATATATATATATATATATATATATATATATATATATATATATATTATATATATATATATACCTATTAAATGTGTGTATGAGTTAATTTTCCAAAAAAGTTCAACTCACTTAGAAATATTATAACTTCATCCCTTACAAAAATATTGAGTTGGAAAATCTACTTTATTACATATCGTCCCTACCATTTCAAACTATTGAATATGAAAATCAGAGCAAACTAGCAATCGAACATATTCGATACATTGACAAAGTAATATATTCAAAATGGTCAAATCCAATATTTTTTTAAGGCATTTCTGAAGGGGTTAGAGTTACGAAAATTTGCGACAAGCCATATCGTCCACAATACAATCTGAAAAACAAGATTTTTCATAATCGATAGTTTGACATGGTAGGAACGATATGTACTATAGTTTGTCTGTTCGCTTATTGTGCTAGCATAATATTGTTGGTGATTGAGCTTCACAAATGTTCTAGAGATCGTGGCAGAAAATTTTTTTTAATATTTCATCTTGTGTTGTTCTTATCTTGTTGTTAACCTCTTAAAAGACAGGTTTTGGTAAGAAGTGTCAGAAAATTGTCGGAAGCGATATTGGGCAAATAATCACTTGAAAGAAATCTTGCCTGATGATACATAAGTTCAGGAAAAACAAAACTACCTCAAAAGTTTGGTTAATTGGATAACAAGCTAAGGGTCGTATGTATGGCTTTTTGAAATGCAATGAATCTTTTGTTGCATTAATATAATGTTGCATATACAGACAGCAAGATAAAAATCTGAATTTTAAACCTTTTCCTCAGATCACTGCCTTCCAACACATCACATTTTTACGCAGGGTGTCGACTACTTCTCTAAAAGCCAATTTCATGAATTGAAAAGCAAATTTCATGCCCATTAAGGAGAAAATAATTTCACTTAAAAAGAAATAGCCTTAACTTTTAGCTTAAAATCATTTGTCACCCTACACAGATTTTACATACATTTAAAACAATTTATACGACTTTATAAAATGTACATCAAATGTTAAAGAGGATAGTTACATTAATTTTAAAAGTGAAGAAATGGAGATACTAAACATTTTAGAACGACTATGGAATTATCAGCCTCAAAAATATTGAACAATGAAAGCAGAATTCAAAATTCCTACAAATATTACTAACTAAATATGTATTGTCAATGTAAATAATTTAGTAAATTAAAGTATATACAATTTCAATATTTAATTCTGCATGAGAAACTCTGAATATGAATAAAGACAAATAAAAATATATTCAAGCGATCGGTAATTGATGTGTAAATGCTTACACAATGGATGTGTTACAACAATGGAATCTAACAGAGGCTAATTTTGTGACATGGTTTAAAAATTCATGAATTTTTTGTGAATTTGGTGCCCTATTTTCTATTTCCTGACATTTTTGTTATTTCCATGCAGTAGGCACCCTGCTAGATCTCCAAAATGTCTGTGTACATTACTTCAAAAAATATTTCAATTGCAAAAATAAAACGTATAACAATTCTAAGTGAATTGTGTGATTATATAAAATAAATAAAACAGTGTTATTGTAAAAACGAAGCAATCAGAATGACTTAGATGAGCTCAGAAGCAACACAAATATTTTATATGCTGGAGGGATTATTGCATATCTGTAAGGCTTTTTTCATCTATTTGGACAATGAATTATTTCACTGTTGTAACAATTTTAGTTCCGTGCTCTACAATATTACTATAGGGTTCCCATAAGCCATTACGTAAAAACTAGGACATTTATAAACAATGATCAATGCAAAAATTAAGAATTAAAAAATGTGGCTATTATTTGTGTTTGTATTTATTGAAATAATAAATTAATGTATTCATGGTGATATTCATTGATTTATCAATAAGATCTAATGATATATTCCTTCTCATTTGGAATTATTGAGAAAAAAAAAAGCTTTTTATTTTGTTTAAAATATCATTTAAACTAATTTAGTCATAGTTAAAAGTGTATAGTTGGTTCTAAATTTGGGTCATCTGTTAACATTTTGATGTAATTGTACATTTGTCACTATTCTCATGAATCAAATTACTATTTTTTTTTTTTTAAATTGTGCATAATGACTAGTCATTAATTTATTTAACCATTAATGTTTTACGATTGTGCAATATATAGTAGTATTATTAGTCTTATATATTTATTATGTACTTAAAGACTGTTTTCATTCGTATTTTCTATGTTTTAAATATTCCTCTAGCTGTAGTGTTTATTATTTATTTTGTTTTAATAGTCGACATATCTTTGCAATAAGAGATATTAAATATTTTAGATACAATTTATATCGGAAGGGAATTTTACCTTTAATCTTGTAAAAAACTAAGAGAAAATATAAAGCATTTTGTTTTAAATTATTTACTTATTTAAAACATTTATCAAAGATTGGTGTATTTTTATTTTACGTCAAATTAAATGTATTCAAACCATATTTATTTTCTGATTGATTTTTACCTTTGCCTAATAACTGAAATACATAAAAGCAGAGGATGGCAAGAATTTTGAAATACTCAAAACGAAGCATATTACTCCTCCTCAAGGAGGTAGTTTATGTAGCGTTCCTCAAGAATCTGCTCAAAATAACCAATATAATTACGAAATAATTTCCAATGACCCTGAAATTAGAGGCAGATCTAGGCGGTGGGTAGTGCGCCAGGGTAAGTATCCAGCCTTCGCACACTCTGTGTATATTGCACAAAGTATTAGAGTAGGTTTTTACACTCTCATAACATTGAAACTGTTAAAAATAAACTTATGAAATTCTACAAAGTTATTATACTAACAGACGTGAGTAATATTGGAAAGTTCCATAATTCTACATTGAAGCATTTCTGAGATATAGGCGATGGCAAATCGGAATTTATATGACTCACTTGTCAAAATTATTAGGCACTTCCCAAAAACCCTGAAACTTGAAGTTTTGCAGGTTGATAGACATTAGGATATTATTAATGGCAAAAATTGAAAAATCCTGCAAAGTTGTGTTAGACTCTGCTCCCAGGGGAGGGGGGGGGCTGTTTTGTACTTGTTCAGCAGCTCTGCACACTACCAAGTGTCATGTCTCCATGTCCTCCTCCTCAAACAAAAAGTCGATGGTGCCAACTTAAAATTCACTTACAAAAAGTGTTGATATCCCCCCCCCAAAAAAACTAATCTTAGAACCTAATAATATCCTCTCACTTATTTGTGCATTTTGAACTTTACCTGAACGTATGGAGGCCAATTTTTGCATATGGTTCACATGTCTGGTGGCACTGACTGGACATGGGATACATACATGCCATGGGTAATGAAATACAAAGACAAATATAATATACAAACCTCCTAATATGTGTGGTAATGGGTTCAACACCCAGTCTTGCTGTTGAAGCACTCTTAGATATACCTACGCTATACTTGCATGCAGCGGGGATAACCACAGCTCTTAGGCTGACGTCTATGATGTGATTAAAACGCTTCAAGCACAGTTAAGACACTCAAGAATCTTTAGGATTATTGGAAGTATCCCAGAATAGGGTATGCAGTCGGATTCAATCATCCCGGGATATGACTTCCAAAAGAGCTTCAAGGTCACCACTGGAGTGGATCGAAAACCTGAGTTAACTACACCAGTGAATATACCCTATGGGCTCAAAGTCTACACAGATGGATCCAAGACCTCAGAGGGGCCGGCTCTGGAAGGGGAGGGGGGGCATAAAAGGATTAATATTCATACAGGCAGCTTAGCTGCCAGTAAGGCGCTAAACAACCTAAAGACTATGTCAAAATTTGTTAGAGAGTGTAAAATGGGACTAAATGAATTAGCCAAGAATAGGAACTGCGTCGAAATTCTCTGGATACCTGGACACAGTGGAATCTCAGGCAATGAAAGGGCGGACCTACTTGCAGGAAGAGGTGCCGCTGCAATTCCAATAGGCCCTGCTCCATTATGCATCACTGTTCAAACATACAATTTACCAATGGCTGAAAAGGAAGCCTGTGGGAAACCCAAACTCTAAGGCATACTAAATACTTTATTCAAAAGCCTTCTGGAGTATGGAGGAAGATCGAGATCCAAGGAAGTTCATTGAAATTAGGCCAACTGGAATACCACCCTAGGCAGACCTAGGATATCATGGACAGACCACGTCAATAGGTTGGGACATCAAATGCAGGCCAGGGACTGGGATGCCTGGCTCGTATGGATGAAGGCCTTCGCGCTGAAGGGCACAAGGAGGGAGAAAAATAAGAAGATACAAGAGAACTCGGTTATAAAATAGAAAATTATTTATTCATGGAGCTTCACAACGGCAAGGTGAAATAGAAAGTTAATGATTATGAATGTTACTGTACTGTTTTCTATTGGATTATAAACAAAGATCAACTGGATAAAACAATTAATTTATTTTATTATTTCATTTATAAAATAATGGAGTTCTGTTTATGATGTAATTTATTTATTTAAATTTTTTTAAGGTCCATTATTTAGATGTAATTAAATCTCTTCAAATGATTTTCTGAGACTCCCTTCTGTAAATATGTTGTAGTTGAGTAACAGCAGCAATGTTGACTTTATTCATTCTCCTTTACCCACTTTACTATGAATTTGCCACGTCCACCTCCTGGAGGGCCTCCTTGACTACTCCCATCTTCTCCTTTGTTGCCTCCACTATATGCGCTACGGGAACTACCAGATCCTCCTCCGTGGCTTCCCTCCTCCTTATGACTGTATCGAGTGGTGTAACTACCTCCTTGACTTCCTTTGCTGTCACCACCTTCATGATGTTCTTTGCCGCTATCACCAAGTATTTTCTTATAATAAGTTATTGTACGTCCTCCCTGACCTGTTCCTGTCCCTCCTTTGTTGCCTCCAGTATATGCGCTTCGGGAACTCCCAGATTGCCTTCCATGACCCTCATCATTCTTGTAGTCTCTGTGACTGTAATGAGTGGTGTAACTTCCGCCATTACTTCCTTTGCTGTCGCCACCTTCTGGATGTTCACCAACTATTTTCTTATAATAAATTATTTTCCGTCCTCCATGACTGCCACCACTCCTTCCTTTTCCTCCTCTCTCTTCATTTCCTGTTCCTTCTTCTTGTCCTATGCTTTTAATAACTTCTTCTTCTCCATTACCTTCCCGTCCTCCGCCTTGACCACCATAACCCCTTCCTCCATTGCCACCTTCACTGTGTTCTCTGTAAACATTACTGGAATACTGCCCGTGACTACTTCCTCCTTGTCCACCTTCACTATATCTACCTCCTACCTCATCTCTTCCATAACTGCTGCTGGAATGTCCAGGTGTGCTTTCACTGTATACTCTATAGCCACTGCTGGAATGCCCTCCATTGGAGCCACTATTTCCTCCGTGGCTGTAACCACCGCTTCTTCTGCCGTGCTCTCCATAACCTCCGCCGTTTTCACCATTCCCCTTGCTACCATGTTCTCCATAATTTCTACTGTGTTCACCGCCATTGTTACTATGCCCTCCACTGTTTCCTCCTCTGCCATTGATGCCATGTCCTCCACTATAGCCACCACTGCCACTGCTCTCATATCTTCCACTGTATCCACCAGTGCCACTGCTGCCATGTCCTTCACCATATCCTCCACTGCCACTGCTGCCATGTCCTCTGTAACCACCACCTCTACTGTTGCCATGTCCTTCATATCCTCCACTGCCACCGTTGCCATGACCTCCACCATATCCTCCACTGCCACCGTTGCCATGACCTCCACCGCTGCTGTACCCTCCATAGCCACGGCCTCCTCCTTCACTCACCCTGAATTCACGGCCTCCAGCAAGCACATTCCACTCACCATTGCCACCTCCCAACACCTTGATTCCACCACCTCCATAACCTCCTCTTCCTCCGTAACCTCCTCTTCCTCCGTAACCTCCTCTCCATCCCATCCTCCCTCCTCTGCCTCTCCATCCTCCTACCCCTCCATAGCTTCTTCCCTTGCCTCCTCCGTAGCTTCCTCCATAATGCCCGCCGCCGTCGTCACTACTCCAGCTGTAGCTGTAACCATTTGGGCCAGAGCTCTTTCCTGGAAACAACAGAAAAATAATAACTATCAATCTGTTCCTATTCATAATATTCCTAAAAACTCATTTCTCCTATGACTTGTACAATTACATTCTTTAATGTATTATAAAATTACATTATATTATTATGTAAATAATAAAGACTAAACATAACCAACTGGCATTAAAATTCCATCGGACAGTTTGCTTCTCGTCCAAGGTGTTGCTGGTTGATTCTTCCAAACAATTTACTGTCTAAAGCAAGACATAACCCCTTTCTGCATAAGAAACAAGGAATCTTGGCTTTGGTACTGTAAGAAATATAACGGCCGACAAATGGTTCACAGAAGTACAACTTGTCAATGAACCTCCAAAAATATGCAGATGTCAATCATACAGTTGGAGACTCAGAAGAGAAGACACAGCAATGTTAAATGCTTGATGTGCCACTAAACAAACCAGACTCTTAGATAATGTTGTCATGAGTCCTTGTTAATGCTCAGCACCAAATTGCTGATGAAATGTATATATATATAGAAGAGGTTGATGAGAAAATGGAGCTGAACATATAGGTGCCTATTATTGAGGCTAAATGAACAACTATATAGAGTGATAGAAAAAAAAATGGAATTATTTATTTTGAAAGCATAAGAAAAAAAATATCTCCTTGTGGAGCAGGCACTGGTTAGTATGTTAGATTTGAAAATAAAACAAAAAATATTAACTTCTGTGCGGATGAAAATACAAGCATGAATAGTAGATGGTCGGGCGAATAGTGGCCGCTGAGGGTAAAGAAAAAAGTTATAGTCTCGCTTATCTGGTTGATGCTGCGTCTTCCCGGTAGCCGCTGACGCCAGGTTGAAAATTGGAGCTTGACTGGGCTTCGAAGAAGGTGTACCTCCAGAGGATGGAGGCAGCAAGAGAAAAAAATGCTCCTAAGGGCCTCAAGCACGTGCTGTTCCTCAGGGACTCAAGGCTGGACTGCCTTAGGGCGGGCAGCTCGCAAATCGGCGCCTTTTCTGTCCTGGGCCCGTAAGGTGCTGCCCTCATTAGAAGATTGCACCGTGAGGTGGCGAACTCTCTAGGCTCGAGGGTAAACCATAGAAGAGATAGTGGTGATCCGCAAGAGGATTAAGGGTTGGCTGATAACCGCCTCCGAGCTTGTATCTCAGCTGCCAGACTATTCCCCTATACCTAGACGCTATGATATTTACGATACAATAATTGAATAAAATGTAATAAATAATTGATAACTTATTCTGCTTGGTCTCTAACAGTCCTGTTTGTTATCAGGAAGAAACAGATGGCTAGATTTCTTCCGAGTCTCAGATCAACAAACTTATGTAAGAGTCGTTCAGTTGATACTCCGACTAAGTCTAATTTTTGCGAAAATGAGATTGTGCATTTCAGCGCGGTTCTTACATCCCTCCATAGGAAGGAAAGTCCCTTACGAAGTCGACCTTCTCAATCCGAAAGAGCCGACTAGAAAATCTAACGTTTCAGAACCAATGGATCACGAAAATAAGGGTTGTTCAAATTTGTATATATAGCATTTCCAAGTCTATTTGAACCTTTTCCAAGACAACTATAACCTTTTACAAATCAAATGTCACCCTTTCCAAGTCATCAGCAACCCTTTCCAAATCAGTTGAAACCCTTTCCAAAACAAATGTAACGCTTTACAACTCAATTGTCACCCTTTTTATTTCAATTGTAACCGTTTCCATTTCAATTGTCACCCTTGAAAATGTTTCGAAAATTTACCGTAATGGGGAATGGGCGAATTGAAGGCCTCAAAACTCAACGGGGTAATCATTAAAATATTTTTATTTAAAAAAAAAAAATCGATCTCGCTAATGACCTAAATGCCTGTGGGGTCCCTGAAATTTTCAAGGGTGACAATTGAGTTGTAAAGCGTTACATTTGTTTTGGAAAGGGTTTCAACTGATTTGGAAAGGGTTGCTGATGACTTGGAAAGGGTGACATTTGATTTGGAAAAGGCTACAGTTGACTTGGAAAAGGTTCAAATAGACTTGGAAATGCTATATATATTTGTCCGTTCCCCCTCACACGCTCAAAAATGGTACAAATAGTCCGATCTTTACGAAATTTGGTACACAAATCTTTCGTCTCATTTGAGAGATAGTGTTCTTTACCCAGCAAAATCCGACCACAGGAACATGGTTTTTGGTGCGACATTCGCGCAAAAAAATCCGTAACACTTACGCTTTTGAGTTCATATGCTTGCAAGTACTTGTTCTACATGTTCTCTCATGCAGGAAAGCGAATGGAACCATTTCTAGCGTTATCTGTAACCGTTTACGAGAGCAATTGATATTACTTTTTCCAACTAATATTCAGTTCAGATATTGAGAAACGATTGCTTTATTTGAAATTTGATCCGGACGTTTGGCATTCATCTAAACTAAGATATTTAAATTTTTACTGCATTTGGGGTTAAAGAAGTAGTAGAAAAAAAAAATATTAATAGACATGAAAAGTTTTCGGCTCCTGTTATATTTTCTAAAATATGTAGAAAACGATTGGGAATTCGTGTAAGTGGAAGGTGACCATTTGAAAACTTACTAAATACTCTACAACAAAGGTCAAATGTAATTTTCAAATGGGCGACGTCAATAGGAGAAATAAGTGCTTAAAACTTCGAAATTGTTAGTTTTGATCTTTTGATCGGGGTTTTGTATCTGTTTACCTCATTTATTACTTGTTTTTAGCGCGGTTCCTCCCTCCCTTCATAGGGAGGAACCCCGCTTATAAGGTTGATCTCATGAAACAATCCGGAAGTGCCGACTAGAAAATTTTGCGTTTCAGAACCCCTAGAGACCAAAAATGACGGTGGTTCAAATTTGTGTATATATATATATATATATATATATATATATATATATATATATTTGTCTGTTCGCTCTCTACATCCCTGACGAATGGTCCGATTTTGATGAAATTTGGTAAAAAAATCTTTCGTCTAATTTGGAAGGTCAAGTTCGTTAACCAGCAGAATCCGCCCACTGGAACATGGTTTTTGGAGCGAATGTCGCGCCAAAAAAATCGTTCTGCTTACTTCATATGCTTGCAAGTACTCGTTTTATAGGCTTCTGGGCCTAGGAAAACGAATGAAACCATTTTTAAGGCGATGCTTTAACCGTTTTCGAGAAAATTGGAAAAATATTTGTTGAATAACGTTTTTGGTTTGGGTACTTAAAATCATGGGATTCAGTTGAAACATTTTCTGCATGTTCGAATTTCATTAAAACTAATATGTTGAAATTTTGGTTACGTTTGGAGATAAGGAAGGGTTAGAATAAAATATGTTATTAACAGACATGAAAAGTTTTGGGAACTTCGTTTACTTTCATTAATATCTCGAAAACGGTTAGGAAATCGTGGAAAGCGAAATGTAACAGTTCGAAAGCTTACTAAATTCTCTACAAAAAATGTTTTGAAGAAATTTTTGATGGGACGGTCATATTATGAGAAATAAGTGCTTATAACTTAGTTAGTTAGTTTCGTTTATTTAAACGGATCTATTTGTGTTTCCCGCAGTTTTTTTTTTTCACTGCTCGTTATTTTTGTAATTGCTTATAGTAGTCAAATGTATTTGTCAATAAAACAGGACACGTATAATTAGAAACAATATTTTGTTTTTACGGAATCTTGGGATTCTCAGATGCCGTATGAATATCTATTATTTCTGTGGAGCGGTTTGGGCTGGGCGATGATAGGTCAGTGAGTGAGTGAGTGATATTTGACAAATATATAGTAGATAAATAAATATAATGAATAAATATAAATCCGTTACCGTAGTTAGCTGAAGCTACGGCGATAAGCAGGAAGACGAAGACAAGATGGCACCCAGAAGACATGACTACAGGGCTGCCAACCCACGGATGTAGTTATATATTGGCAGGCTAGCCAACCACCTGTGTCAACCGGACGCCTGCTCAATAACAGGACTCATGTTTTCTATTTAATTCGCCTTTCAGACTAATGTAAGCAGTTCTAGAGGAAAGAAAAGAGAAAGCCCCCCCCCCTTCTGGGTAAATATTTGTAAGACATTTCCCCATTCATTAAGACAAACACTACACAAAATTCTAATGCGTGAATGCGCTTCTTTTTTCCTTCTGATTGACGCAGAGACGAATAGAAAGATTGACGTCTAGTGTAAATATGGCAAAGATTCGCTAAGGTCTTCTAGAAATCTGTATATATATATATATATATATACAGGGTGTCTCTCATTGAGATGTCATAACTTTAAGGGTTTATTCTGCACCTCATTTGTAGTTCAGGGAAGCTGAAATGAGGGTCCTATCTCAACATGTAGCAGGGCTATTCAAACTTTTGTATATTTTCAAAACTATTGGGTTTTCTTATGAAAAACAGTGTTTTCTGGATTTCTGGTCTATGTATCGTAAATATCGACCACATTTTTAGAATCTACATTAAATTTCAAATAAGAAACATCAGTTATTGAAATGTTGTCATGTAAATTAGGAGCTACACTAACAGCCATATAAATGTTAACTATTGTTATTAGGGTTTTCTTAACTCGGGTCTTGTTTAGAACAGGCACGCCAGTGATTTTATAATGATATTTAGTAACTGTTACTATGTAATTTGATACCATCGATACTTAAAGAGTTCAGTCTATGTGGGCGAAGGCCAAAAGGAGAAACAAAAAGGAATGTGGGACACATCGCTCTATGATAGACTCCTATTTATGTGAGTACATGTGGAGGCAGAGAAACTCAAATGAAGATGTTTTTGATAAAATCCTTAAGGACATAGTAGAATTTTGGCCTCCAGATGTACTTGGAGGAACTGATTAAAAGTATGATAATGTTTTTGGTTATGTGTGAAAAGTTTTTAGCGCGGTTCCTCCCTCCCCCATAGGGAGGAACCCAGCTTATAAGGTTGATACAATGAAACAATCCGAAAGTGCCGACTAGAAAATTTCGCGTTTCAGAACCCCTAGAAACCGAAAATAACGGTGGTTCAAATTTGTATATATATGTATATATTTATCTATATATATATATATATATATATATATATATATATATATATATATATATATATATTTGTCTGTTCGCTCATTTCTGGCTTCCCTAATGGTCCGATTGTGATGACATTTGGTACAAAATCCGTCGTCCAATTTGAAAGGTCAAGTTCGTTAACCAGCAGAATCCACCCACTGGAAGATGGCGTTTGGGGCGAAATTCACGCAAAAAAATCGTAACGCTTACGTTTTTGACTTCATATGCTTGTAAGTACTCGTTTTATAGGCTTCTTGGGCTAGGAAAACGAATGAAACCATTTCCAAGGCGATAGCTTTAACCGTTTTCGAGAAAATTAGAAAAATAGTTTTCGAATACCGTTTTTGGTTTGGGTACTTAGAATCATAGGATTCAGTTCAAACATTTTCTACATGTTCTACTTTCATTAAAACTAATATGTTGAAATTTTGGTTACGTTTGGAATTAAGGAAGGATTAAAATAAAATATTTTATTAACAGACATGAAAAGTTTTGGGAACTTCGTATACCTTCCCTAATATCTCGAAAACTGTTTGAAATATTGGCAAACGGAGGGTTACCATGCGAAAGCTTACTAAATGTTCTACAAAAAAGATTCTAAAACAATTTTTGATTAGGCTATGTCAATCGGAGAAATACGTGCTTAAACTTTGGAGTAATTGATTTCGTTTATTTGAACGGTTCTTCTTTTTTGTTTTTATTCCTTGTTATTTTGTCATTTCTTATAGTAGGATAATGTATTTGACAATAAAACAGGTTAATAGAAATAAGAAAAACAATTCATTGCTAGAAATATATCAGGCTGTACCGTATGAAATGTCAGTTTTGGATTTGCCGATTTCCTTCAAATGACTTGAAACTGTCATGGCTCCTACTCCGAGTTCTTTGGCATGTTCTCTAGTGTTTGTAATTGCTTATAGTAGTCAAATGTATTTGTCAATAAACCAGGATCCGTATAATTAGAAACAATATTCAACTTCACACAGGTTAGATACTAAGAGGGAATAGAGAGTCCGTTCACTGCCTGTGGGTCCACAAAAAATTTACCTGCTACGAGTTAATCCTCAAGAGTTGTAAATATACCCCAGGTATCTGCCGACACAAATACAAAGCCTATTTTGGTTTTGGTACTTACAATCATGGGATTCAGTTAAAACATTTTTGCATGTTTGAATTTCATCAAAACTAACATGTTAAACTTTTGGTTACGTTTGGAGTTGAGGAAGGGTTAGAATAAAATATTTTATGAACAGACATGAAAAGTTTTGGGAACTTCGTTTACTTTCATCAATATCTCGAACGCGGTTGGGAAATTATGATCAGTGGATTAGAAACTATTTGAAAGCTTTCTAAATTCTCTACAAAAAAGATTCTGAAACAATTTTTGATTAGGTGATCTCGATCGAAGAAATAAGTGC
This sequence comes from Gonocerus acuteangulatus, assembly GCA_946811695.1. Classification (NCBI taxonomy): domain Eukaryota; kingdom Metazoa; phylum Arthropoda; class Insecta; order Hemiptera; family Coreidae; genus Gonocerus; species Gonocerus acuteangulatus. The sequence goes on from OX328125.1 coordinate 7,311,459, forward strand.
TTGAAACTTCAAATACGTCTGTTATGAACGGTTTTTTGTCGTTCTTTTTGTAATTATTGTCTCTTTCCCTTAGTTTTTTATTGCTATTTATTTTTGTGATTTTTTATGTTACGAAAATGTATTTGTGTGTAAAACAGGATAGGTAAAATGAGACCCATTTTCTGTTGCTAAAAATAATGAAAAGTTTTGGGCACTTCGTATACTTTCAATAATATCTCAAAAACGGTTGAAAATTAGGAAAGCGAAAGGTTACCATTCTTAAGCTTATTAAATGGTCTACAAAAAAAAAAATTCTGAATAAAGTTTTGAATAAGCGATGTCAATCGGAGAAATAAGTGCCTAAACTTTGAAGTAATTGATTTCGTTTATTCGAACAGTTCTTTTTGTCTGTTTTTATTCCTTGTTATTTTTTAATTGCTTAAAGTTGGATAATGTATTTGACAATAAAAAAGATTAAGTAAAATAAGAAAAACAATTCATTGTTAGAAACATAGCTTGCCAAGAGAAAGAGATTCGATGACGTCTTTTGACTATTTTCAATTGACTTTATTCTGTTGGTTTTTTATTTTATTTTTTAATTGATTTTATCTGTAGAATTATTACTATAGTAAAATAACACAGGAATATGTGAATAATTTTGATATTTTCCAATTCATTGAAACGTATGAAATGAAGTATCGGTAGAAGAGGATTCTAGGGTCTGGCGGACCCGACCAGTCATAAAACCCTTTGAACAAAGGCCGAGGAAAATATTATCTGTTTCTATTCTAAGCTTTTCAAATGACAATTGGGATATGATCAGGAACCGCGCTAAGATGATGCAGTTCCTGCCAGTCGGACTTTTTATTAAATAAATCATATGTTCCTTTAACCCATATTTTTTTATTTATCAATAAATAACTGTTACTAGATAAAATCACTGGCGGGCCTGTTCTAAACAAGACCCCTTAACTCCTTCAATATTTTCTTAATCAGCTATTTGTAGACTTAGCGGTTTACCTCCGCCTCAAAAGTTGCCTTATCATTTTAAAGCTTAATGGTACTCTTTTGTTTGAAAAACAAAAATTATTTAAGTCTAGTTTTTCTGATTTCTAAGTCAAAACCAATACATCTGCTTTATCGTGAAGAAGCCATTACGAACACATTATTTAATTTCACGCGAATATGGTGATGTCCCAACCTTCCAACATTAGGTATACACACTTTTTGCTCTGATTAAGGATTAGGGGACACTTTGGAAAGAGTAATATATGAAGGAAGAACATTTTGGAAATAATCACAATTATTGTTAACATAATAAATACAGATGTTATATTTTTATGCTTTCAGGGTCTTGTTTTATGAAATTTCTATTTTTAAGAGTAGTATAATAGTCTTTTCATTTAAATCTATTTTTTTCGCTTTATATTTGCAGGAGAGAGTTTTTTCAATACAATTTCTAATGATTGTAATAAATAGCCCAGTTACTTATAAACAATAACTTATAAGCAGAAATTTTAGTGTCTAATTTTATTAAAAAGAATAGAATTAAAAATAAAAATTTAATAAAACAAGATCCTCAAAGTATAAAAATATAAGATCTGTATTTATTGTGTTAAAATAATAACAATAATTGTGATTATTTCAAATATGTTCTTCTGTCATCTTTCACTCTTTCCAAAGTGTCCCCTAATCCTCAATCTGAGCAAAAAGTGTGTGTTCCTAATGTTGGAAGGATGGGACATCACCATATTCGCGTGAAATTAAATAATGAGTTCAGATTGGATTCTTCAAGCTACAGCAAATGTATTGGTTTTGACTTAGAAATCAGAAAAACTAGACTTAAATAATTTTTGTTTTTAAAACAAAAGGGTACCATTTTAAAGTTTATTAAATAAGGCGACTTTTGAGGCGAAGGCAAACCGCTAAGTCTACAAATAGCTGATCAAGAAAATATTGAATAATTTAATAAAACACTAATATGGATAGTTCACATCAATACGGCTTTTTGTATAGCTTCTAATTTACATGACAACATTTCAATAACTGATGTTTCTTATTGGAAATTTAATGTAGATTCTAAAAATGTGGTCGATATTTACGATACTTTAGACTAGAAATCCGTAAAACACTGTTTCTCTTAAGAAAACCCAATAGTTTTGAAAATATACAAAAGTTTGAATAGCCCTGCTACATGTTGAGATAGGACCCTCATTTCTGCTTCCCTGAACTACAAATGAGGTGCAGAATAAACCCTTAGAGTTATGACATCTCAATGTGGGGCACCCTATATATACTAGCCGAATACCTGTGCTTCGTCACGGCAGAAAAGTAGTTATTTTATTGCGTTTAATAATGTATCTGCAAAATTAACGCTACTACATAATTTTTTGCAGTTTATTATAGCATGGTTCCCGTCATACTTTATTTAATACATCAATTGTTAAGTAATCAAAGTATAATGTTTCTTAACACTGGGGCGCTCCGGACAAGTGTCAAGAAACAAATAACCTAGAGATAACCCGTTATCTATAGGTCACGAGCTTGGGCGTATACACGGGGGAGGGGCTGAGGCGTCTGCAGCCCCCCCTCCAACATTTTGATTTCATGGTAAAAATTTGTCTTAAAACCCTTAAAAATAAATTAAATAAGATCAATTAGTTCAAAAAAAATATTTAATTTAAGTTGTAATAGCGTTTTATTTGCCCAAAACTATCCCAAGTTCTAAACTGTTAATATTCCATACCCCGGAAATGGTAACAGCCCCCCCCCCCCCGAAATTATTTCTGATATACGCTCATGGTTACCAGTGTAACCAATACATTTGGCTCATGTAGAAAATAAATTCCCACATCACAGGGTTACTGTAATGTGCAAAAAGTTAAAAAAGTCCGACTCGCAGGAACTGCATCATCTTAGCGCGGTTCCTGTTCATATCCCTATTGTCATTTGAAAAGCTTAGAATAGAAACAGATAATATTTTCCTCGGCCTTTGTTCAAAGGGTTTTATGCCTGGTCGGGTCCGCAAGACCCTAGAATCCTCTTCTACCGATACTTCATTTCATACGTTTCAATGAATTGGAAAATATCAAAATTATTCACATATTCCTGTGTTATTTTACTATAGTAATAATTCTACAGATAAAATCAATTAAAAAATAAAATAAAAAACCAACAGAATAAAGTCAATTGAAAATAGTCAAAAGACGTCATCGAATCTCTTTCTCTTGGCAAGCTATATTTCTAACAATGAATTGTTTTTCTTATTTTGCCTAATCTTTTTTATTGTCAAATACATTATCCAACTTTAAGCAATTAAAAAATAACAAGGAATAAAAACAGACAAAAAGAACTGTTCGAATAAACGAAATCAATTACTTCAAAGTTTAGGCACTTATTTCTTCGATTGACATCGCTTATTCAAAACTTTATTCAGAAATTTTTTTTTGTAGACCATTTAGTAAGCTTTCGAATGGTAACCTTTCGCTTCCCTAATTTTCAACCGTTTTCGAGATATTATTGAAAGTATACGAAGTGCCCAAAACTTTTCATTATTTTTAGCAACAGAAAATGGGTCTCATTTTACCTATCCTGTTTTACACACAAATACATTTTCGTAACATAAAAAATTACAAAAATAAATAGCAATAAAAAACTAAGGGAAAGAGACAATAATTACAAAAAGAACGACAAAAAACCGTTCATAACAGACGTATTTGAAGTTTTAAGCACTTATTTCTTCGATCGAGATCACCTAATCAAAAATTGTTTCAGAATCTTTTTTGTAGAGAATTTAGAAAGCTTTCAAATAGTTTCTATCCACTGATCATAATTTCCCAACCGCGTTCGAGATATTGATGAAAGTAAACGAAGTTTTCAAAACTTTTCATGTCTGTTCATAAAATATTTTATTCTAACCCTTCCTCAACTCCAAACGTAACCAAAAGTTTAACATGTTAGTTTTGATGAAATTCAAACATGCAAAAAATGTTTTAACTGAATCCCATGATTGTAAGTACCAAAACCAAAATAGGCTTTGTATTTGTGTCGGCAGATACCTGGGGTATATTTACAACTCTTGAGGATTAACTCGTAGCAGGTACATTTTGTGTGGACCCACAGGCAGTGAACGGACTCTCTATTCCCTCAAAGTATCTAACCTGTGTGAAGTTGAATATTGTTTCTAATTATACGTATCCTGTTTTATTGACAAATACATTTGACTACTATAAGCAATTACAAACACTAGGGAACATGCCAAAGAACTCGGAGTAGGAGCCTTGACAGTTTCAAGTCATTTGAAGGAAATCGGCAAATCCAAAACTGACATTTCATACGGTACAGCCTGATATATTTCTAGCAATGAATTGTTTTTCTTATTTTTATTAATCTGTTTTATTGTCAAATACATTATCCTACTATAAGAAATGACAAAATAACAAGGAATAAAAACAAAAAAGAAGAACCGTTCAAATAAACGAAATCAATTACTTCAAAGTTTAAGCACGTATTTCTCCGATTGACATCGCCTAATCAAAAATTGTTTCAGAATATTTTTTGTAGAACATTTAGTAAGCTTTCGCATGGTAACCCTCCGTTTGCCAATATTTCAAACAGTTTTCGAGATATTAGGGAAGGTATACGAAGTTCCCAAAACTTTTCATGTCTGTTAATAAAATATTTTATTTTAATCCTTCCTTAATTCCAAACGTAACCAAAATTTCAACATATTAGTTTTAATGAAAGTAGAACATGTAGAAAATGTTTCAACTGAATCCTATGATTCTAAGTACCCAAACCAAAAACGATATTCGAAAACTATTTTTCTAATTTTCTCGAAAACGGTTAAAGCTATCGCCTTGGAAATTGTTTCATTCGTTTTCCTAGCCCAAGAAGCCTATAAAACGAGTACTTACAAGCTTACAAGCTTTTTTTGCGCGAATTTCACCCCAAACGCCATCTTCCAGTGGGCGGATTCTGCTGGTTAACGAACTTAACCTTTCAAATTGGACGACGGATTTTTGTACCAAATGTCATCACAATCGGACCATTAGGGAAGCCAGAAATGAGCGAACAGACGAATATATATATATATATATATATATATATATATATATATATACACAAATTTGAACCACCGTTATTTTCGGTTTCTAGGGGTTCTGAAACGCGAAATTTTCTAGTCGGCACTTTCGGATTGTTTCATTGTATCAGCCTTATAAGCGGCGTTCCTCCCTATGGGGGAGGGAGGAACCGCGCTAAAAACAAAAAAACAATATAGGTTAAATTTCGTTGTCAATAATAAATTTACGTTAAAATTTATGTTTCTCATATGTCATTTGGAAACACCCATTATATTGTGAGCATGATCAAGAGGTGTTCTGACTGGGGATGCTGATGGGTGAGGAGGCTTTAAAAGAACAGAATGAAGAATTGGGATTCAACGAGGAGAATATTAAATTGATAAGAATAACCAAAATAAGATCTGACTCTTCTATACGGAATGCGGTGGTCGAAGTGAATCCTAAACTAAGGGAAATGCTGCTGAATAGAAGATTGAAGTTATACTATTCCATCAGCTATGCAGAAGATTACTTCGGGATCCGACGCTGCATGAAGTGCAACAAGTACAACCACTCAGAAGCTACTGCCGAGGGATGCTGACCTGCGCCATCTGCTTGGCGGAACATCCTACCAACACCTGCACCAAGAGGGAGGATCAGCTATGCAGAAGATTACTTCGGGATCCGACGCTGCATGAAGTGCAACAAGTACAACCACTCAGAAGCTGAGTGCCGAGGGAAGCTGACCTGCGCCATCTGCATGGAGAAACATCCTACCAACACCTGCACCAAGAGGGAGGATCAGCTATGCAGAAGATTACTTCGGGATCCGACGCTGCATGAAGTGCAACAAGTACAACCACTCAGAAGCTGACTGCCGAGGGAAGCTGACCTTCGCCATCTGCATGGAGGAACATCCTACCAACACCTGCACCAAGAGGGAGGAACAGCTATGCAGAAGATTACTTAGGGATCCGACGCTGCATGAAGTGCAACAAGTACAACCACTCAGAAGCTGACTGCCGAGGGAAGCTGACCTGCGCCATCTGCATGGAGGAACATCCTACCAGTACCTGCACGAAGAAGGAAGAACTTGGAGCTTACAAATGCATAAATTGTTATTCTTTTAATGAACATTGCAAGCCGCATCAAAGAATTTCACATAATCATACATCATTCAGTAAGTTATGCCCTTCTTATAAAAAAAGTCCGACTCGCAGGAACTGCATCATCTTAGCGCGGTTCCAGTTCTTTTTTTTCTTTCTTTTTTTTTTTTTTACGGCTCATCTACATCTAGGTCATTAGTGCCGACATCTAGGGCTTAGCGAGGAATTTTACCAGCGAGCCGTGGGATGATAAAATTCCTGCCGGAGGTTGGGAATCGAACCCACCATCTCCCGCTTATGAATCCAAGGCGCTAGCCATTAGACCACGGGAGACCCCGGTTCTTGTTCATATCCCTATACTCATTTGAAAAGCATAGAATAGAAACAGATAATATTTTCCTCGGCCTTTGTTCAAAGGGTTTTATGGCTATACCTGGGGTTAGGGTCGGGTCCGCAAGACCCTAGAAACCTCTTCTAGCGATACTTCATTTCATACGTTTCAATGAATTGGAAAATATCAAAAATTTTCACATATTCCTGTGTTCTTTTACTATAGTAATAATTCTAAAGATAAAATCAATTAAAAAATAAAATAAAAAAAACAACAGCATAAAGGCAATTGAAAATATTCAAAAGACGTCATCGAATCTTTTTCTCTTGGCAAGCTATGTTTCTAACAATGAATTGTTTTTCTTATATTGCCTAATCTATTTTATTGTAAAATACATTATCCAAATATAAGCAATTAAAAAATAACAAGGAATAAAAACAGACAAAAAGAACAGTTCGAATAAGCAAAATCCATTACTTTAATGTTTTAAGCACTTATTTCTCCGATTGACATCGCCTAATCAAAACTTTCTTTAGAACCTTTTTTGTAGAGCATTTAGTAAGCTTTCTAATGGTATTGTTTTGTTTGCCAAGATTCTCAACCTTTTTCGAGATATTAAGGAACATATACAGAGTTACCAAAACTTTTTATGTATGTTAATAAAATATTTTATTCTAACCCTTCCTTAACTCCAAACGTAACCAAAATTTCAACATATTAGTTTGAATGATAGTAAAACATGCAGAAAATGTTTCAACTGAATCCCATGATCCGTTTCTAAGTACCCAAACCAAAAACGGTATTCAAAAAGTATTTTTCCAATTTTCTCAAAAACGGTTAAAGCTATCGCCTTGAAAATGGTTTCATTCGTTTTACTAGCCAAAGAAGCCTATAAAAAGAGTACTTACAAGCTTATGAACTCAAAAACGTAAGCGTTACGATTTTTTTGCGCGAATTTCGCCCCAAACGCCATCTTCCAGTGGGCGGATTTTGCTGGTTAACGAACTTGACCTTTCAAATTGGACGACAGATTTTTGTACCAAATTTCATCAAAATCGGACCATCAGGGAAGCCAGAAATCCGCGAACAGACAAATATATATATATATATATATATATATATATATATATATATATATATATATATATATATATATATATATATATATATATAAATAAATATATACATATATATATATATACAAATTTTAACCACCGTTATTTTCGGTCTCTAGGGGTTCTGAAACGCGAAATTTTCTAGTCGGCACTTCCGGATTGTTTCATTGTATCAACCTTATAAGCGGGGTTCCTCCCTATGGGGGAGGGAGGAACCGCGCTAAAATGCAATTAAAATTTTTATCTAAAACACTAATTACACATCAATATGAATAATACACACTACATAATTAAAACACTATTCCCAAGAAAAATACATTCTGAGCTTAAGTTTTTTAACCATTATATTATTCACTCCATTCAAATGCTTTCTTCTAGTATCAATACAAAATATTTTTCCTTTTAAATCAGTTTTATTGACACAAATAAACTTTTCATCATCAAAAAATAGCCCAAATAAACAATCAAAACATTATAACCTTTCTTATGGTTAAGGCCGTAGCCGGGTAAGCATGGGTTGTCGGCCCCAGAAAGGTTTTCCCTTGAAATTTGAAGGATCAAACTAGTCCCGTAAAAGTGGCCTAAAGCCAAATTTTCAGCTCTGAATTCTCACCCCCCGTCGAATAAAAAAAAAGAAAATCGAAATGGCTTTGATTATTTTTATCTGAGGATTGAGTTGTCGGATCAGAATGAATAAAAAAAGAAAATACGAATCTTCCTTAAGGCTTTTAGAATAAAAATAATTCGGCTTTCGGTGACATCGCCTTCAATTGTTTTTTCGTGTTTTTATTTTTTAATTATTTTTTTTACTGAGTATCCGTTTTGGTACAATCACCAAACTTTTTGTGAAAATTCTCTTACCATCCGTGTACCACCTCAATTTTTTTCAAGACGCTCCAAGCGGTACGCCATAGTAAAAAAAAAATCTATTCTATTTTGGCATATATTAAGGAAAAGCAAGAGGGTTATATTCAATTGTAATTTAATAATTAATTATCTTTATATATATATATATATATATATATATATATATATATATATATATATATATATATATATATATATTCGACTATGCATAAAATGTTTGTTGATAAACATTATTATCCGTATTATCAATGGATTTTTTTTTTTTTTTACGGTGGTTCGACAGCTAGGCCATCATTTCCGTTTTATCAATGGTTATTGTTTAGATTAATCCTATTATTTATTTATTTTATACATAGACTCCACAACTAAGACGATTAGCAGGTAACGAAGTGTGTGGCGTCTGAGTTTCACTGAATCAAGTTAATAAATAGTGTAAATAAAACAAGTAATCCTACTAAGAATCATTGAATATCTGTAATCCGCTCCTTTTCTATTTAAATAAGCCAAGATTTCTGTTTAAGAATAAAGGCTGATTCACGCTAGACAGTGTCGGGTCTTGGCCGGGCCACGGTGAAACATTTTATTTATTTATTTATTCTTTTAAGGAGCTACGTAACGTAGGCGATTGGCTCCATGAAATGTTTATTTGTTACGGAGCACCACAACAGCAAGGTGTTATGCTCGCATACTGCGTGAAAATTAATTCAATAAAATTAAGCAAATAGGTAAAAAAAAAAAAAAAAAAAAAAAAAAAAAAAAAAAAAAAAAAATTAAATTTATAAAGTATAAACACAAAGAGACAAAGCATAGAAAATCATTAGAAAAAAAAAAAAAAAAAAAAAAAAAAAAAAAAAGAGGGATAAAGAAAATAAAAAAAATAAAAATGAATAAATAAAAACTTCAAACAAAACAATAACTGAAATATTGTAGGAACAAATAAATAATAGAGTGTCTGATAGTTTGTTACAATATAAAAATCATTATTCTATGTCTTGAGGGATTTAATGTAAGGACATTGTATACAGAAGCCGCTCTTATGTACGCATACACAAACACACACACACACACACACACACACACACTCAAACATACAAAAACATTTATTTACAATCGCTTCATTAAACCATACATACGTTCTGTTGAGTCATATTTTGTCGTACAGTTTCATTTTATGTAAGTGTTCTAGAATGGTAATAATGTGTGGGCTTTTTTCAGAAAATAGTTCGGACATGTCATGTGGAATGGTTAAATAGTCTCATGTTCTGCATTCTGTAGGTAAGTGTTTAACTGTTAGTTGTCTGTTGCATGTCTGACATATTGGACTGTCTTGTCTGGTCATGAGATGGGAATGAGTTAAATGTGTATGTCCAATTCTCAGTCTTGTATTAACTACTTCATCACGTCTTGATAGCTGCGTACTAGCTTGTCATTCATGAGTACTGCTTTTTATCTCCCTCAGGAGGTTGTCTCTTGTGCTGTACCATGAGGCTTGCCATCCAAGACGGATATTTTCAGTAATTTGTAAGTGTAAGTCTTCAGTCGTAAGTAGGTTCAAGTCAAATGATTCTCTTCCGCTTGCTTGTTTTGCTTGTTCGTCCGCCGTTGTTGATTGTCCAATATTTTCATGTCCTGGTACCCACAACATTGTTACTAGGATGTTGTGTGTCTGAAGTCTGATTATGTGTTCTAAAATTTGTATGATGATGGGATTAGTGTTATATATGTTTAAAGAGAGTAAACAACTTAATGAGTCCGAGCATACTGTTATGTTCTGTGTTGTAGTTTGTACGTTAGATAGACCTAAGAGAATACCATGCAGCTCACCGGTGCATATGCTTGTGCTTTTCGGTAAAGTGACGAGATGTTTTTCTTGATTTATAATAGCAGCTGCACCGACGCCATCATTCATCTTTGATCCATCAGTGAATAGGTACAGGGTATTTGTATTTGTCTGCATTAAATGTTTGTACGTAGTATGGTAAAAGTATTTAGAAAGTGTGTCAGTCTTTTTAAATTTTGTCAGAGTCAAGTCAATTTTTAAGTTATTTACTCTCCAGGGAGGAATTGAGAGATGTCTTTGCGTGTACGTCGGTTGTGTAACAAATGAACCATTCTCTCTATCAATCGTACAGCGTACCATAAGCGGCTTTTGTTTTGCTCCTGTCTGTGTGTATATATCTACATATGGATTGAATAAAAATGAATTGTCACACTCTGAGTTTAATGATTTTGATTTTGCAATAAATTTGAGACACATCATCTGGCGTCTATTATCCAGTGGAAGCACTCCCGATTCTGCATAAAGACTGTTTACGGGACTGGATCTAAATGCTCCTAAGGCGATCCGGATTCCCGTATTATGCACTGTATCTAACGCTTTCAGAGTACTTGAACTGGCTGATGAATATACTATAGAACCATAATCCAGTAGCGACCTGGTAAAGGCTCGATAAAATCTAAGCATGGTACATTTGTCAGCTCCCCACTTAGTGTTACTAAGAATCCTCAATAAATTTAGCGATTTGTTGCATTTATTGAGGAGTCCTTGTATATGGGGTACCCAAGTTAAGCGTTGATCGAATGTCACTCCAAGAAATGTTAGTGTTCGTGTTTGTGTTATTTGAGTATTGTTTAAAGTTAAATTCGAATTTTGTATGTTATGTTTTTTTGTGAATATGATGTACTTGGATTTATCGTCTGAAAATTTGAATCCAGTCCTAGTACACCAGTATTCTAGAGAGTGTATTGTGTCCTGAATCGTTTCTAATGCAGTATGGTAATTGGATGATGTGACATACAATAATAGATCGTCAGCATATTGACAGTATGATACTCCTTGCGGAATAAAGCGTCCAACGGAATTAATAGCTATATTGAAGAGTGTGGTACTCAGAACACCACCTTGAGGCACTCCATTTTCCTGGAGAAAGTCATCAGAATATACTGAGCCTATCCTTACCCTGGAACGTCGATTACACAAGTATTGAGAAGTATACCGTAAAATACTTCCCTGCATACCCCAGTCGTTCATCTGTTCTAAAATTAACCTTGTCCAGAGACGATCGTATGCTTTCTCCAGATCTAGGGCAAGAACTACAGTTGATTGTTTCATTAAAAATCCATTTAGGATGTCATTCTCCAGGCGAGCTATGTGATGTAGTGTGCTATGGTTGGGCCTGAAGCCACACTGAAACTGTGACAGGTAACTTTCTTTTTCAAGATACCATACAATTCTTTTGTTTACCATCCTCTCCATGACTTTGGATAGGCAACTGGTCAAAGAAATCGGCCTGAAACTTGAAGGAGTTCGCTTGTCTTTTCCAGGCTTAAGAACAGGAATGACTACAGAATCGTTCCAGGCGTGAGGGTAGGTACCAGACTTAAATACCTCATTATACAGTTTTAGAAGAACTACTAGGCCGGATTTGGGTAATTTTTTTATCATTTCATAAGAAATGTTGTCAGGCCCTGGTGTAGTGTTTTTGGTGTTAGAAAGTGTCAAGTCTAATTCTTGCATTGTAAAAGGGTCAATTAAAGGGTGGTCGAAGTTAGTTAGTATAGGTATTGGAGTCCGTTCGACATATGTTTTATGGTCAATAAAGTCGTCCGAGTAGTGCATGGAGCTGGATATTTCTCTGAAATGGTTTCCTAATGTATTGCTCATAATGTATGGGACAGTCAAGACAGCGTTGTTGTGTACTAGTCCTGTTATCGGTGGTCTGTACTTTTTATGTTGTATTTGGTTGATTTTTTGCCAAATGTCTTTTGAAGATGTGTTTCTGTTTATGGTAGTTAGGAAGTCCATCCAACATTTCTTTTTGCTAGTTTTAATTACCCACTGGGCCTTAGCTTTCTTCCGTTTATAGTCAATGAGATAACTCTCTGATGGATTCCTGCAGAAGAGACGAAGAGCTTGCTTTCGATCTTTTACTGCTGTTCTGCACTCTTCATTCCACCAGGGTACTGGTAGTTTTCTGTAACTGTGCGAGGTTTTAGGTATACTTTGCTCAGCTGCTTCAATAATTATATTGTTAAACTCTTCAAATGAAGGTTCATTTGAAAAAGTTAATTTGCTCTCAATGTAATTTTGATACTTGTCCCAATTGGCTTTACGTGTGTTAAATTTTGATATAGATTCGAAACGTGATATATATGAATTTAGTTTAATTTTAATAGGAAAATGATCGCTACCGTGACTGTCTTCGCAGACTTCCCACGAGAAGCGAGTATGAATGCGAGCTGAGCAAGCAGATATGTCGATGTGTGATAGTGTTCCTGTTCGAGAGCACAGATGTGTCGGTTTGTTTGTATTTAGAGTGAGTAAGTCGAATTTGTCAAGTAAATTTTGAATTAGTCTTCCTCTGTTATTTGTCGTCAGTGATCCCCAGATAGAGCTCTGTGCATTTACATCGCTAAGGAAAAGCACTGGACTAGGGAGTTGTGTCAGTAAGTCGTTCAGTTCTTGTACGTCAATCTGTTCTCCTGGTGGAAGGTATACAGAACATACAGTGACTCGGAAAGGTAGGCGAACTGAGACCGCCACTGCTTGGATAGCTGTGTATAACCTTATTTGTTCACTATATGTACTATCAGCTACCAAGATACCAACTCCGCCAGAAGCTTTATGCCCCAAGATGTAATCATATCTGTACATGGAGTATCCATGAATGCTGACGTCTCTATCATGTTTTAGGTGTGTTTCTTGGAGTGCTTATGACAGTGTTTATGTTTTCTTGGAGTAGGAGTTTCAGGTCTCCAATGTGTCTTTGAAGGCCGTTTATATTCCACTGGATTATAGACGCCATACTGATGTGAAAAACATATCAAGAGAAATTATAAGGAAATAAATAAAAAATGTAGGAAAACTATAGATAATACGCGGGCAAAAATAAATGCAATACACAAACAGAAACAATGAAGCTTTTAGGTTATTAAGTATGAGATAAATTGCAGTTTCAAAACATTTTGTAACCATTATTAACTGCATTTTACCTCATAGACTTCTTTTTTAAAAAGGTTTTCTTATTGTTTCCGTTTGCGTCGTTGCCTTTCAACCTTGCTGTTGTGGAGATATTTGTTTCTTCATAATTTTCTATATTAGGGCTGCTCGCTTCATCAGTAATTTTCCCAGATTTTCTGGATTTGTAGTTGCTCTTCTTGCTCGGGGGATTTTCAGCCATGCCCTTCTTCTTTTCTTGAAGCGTAACTTCTTTTCCTTTTTGCCGAGATTCCTTTTCGACTTTATCATCATTCAAGCTTTGATTATTATCATCATTTCTTGGCAGCTTCAAAATAGCTTGCTCCAGTACTTCCAATTTCTTCGTGAGTATTAGAATCAAAGATTTGAGTGATTCTAAGCTGTTTTCGTCTGCATTTCGCTTTTGGATTCTCTTAGCGTAAGAAGTTACTTCCGAAGATAATACTTCCCTCTTTGCTTCTTGATAGGAAAGTTTGTTTATTGTCATTATCCTTATTATTTCTGCTTCTTTGACGTATACAGGGCAAGATTTGTCCCATGAATAATGTTCAGAACCACAAAGACAGCATTTGGTTTGGGTACATGGTCCATCATGCTCGTCGAGTGCACATATCCCGCAAGTGGGAGATTTCTTGCAGGAAGCAGCAACGTGTTTGAGTCCCTGGCATTTCCTGCACCTGAGAGGTTGTGGGATATATGGTTCAACTCGGACGCTGAGGTATCCTACGTGAATACGATCGGGTAAGCTTGGCTGGTCGAATGTTGCAACGAATAACGATGTATTTTTCGGGTTTCTTCTTGGGATGATTCGGCTTATTTCGGAAATATTTTGATCCCGTAATTCACCCAAGATTACGTCATTAGGGACGTTGCTTATCTCTCGACAGTAAAAAACCCCTTTCGTTTTATTCAAGTATCTGTGAGGTTCCACACATATTTTGGAATTGAAGAAATTATTTAATTTTAATAATTTTTGTCGAACAGTTTTGTTTTCGCAGTCTAATAATAGCGCTCCTTCTTTTCTCAATATTTTAACTTTAATGTCTTTAGATACTTGGCTTAGCCATTTGTGGATAGTAAACGGGTTTACAGTATTAAAGTCAGTCCCTTGGTCTGACATACGAACTACCAAATATTTCAAAGAGTTATTATTATTTACATCTGAATTGTCATTTAACCTAATTTTCGTAACATCTAGGTTATCTTTGAGAAGTTTTAGTGACTCTTTACTGTTAGAACTTGGAAGACCGTTACCGCTATGTGGCGAGTTCATAATACGATAATTCAGGTTACCCTTAATTCTTCAAAGATTTATTTTTCGGTTTTCTAGGGCTTCGCCACTCTTCCTTGCTGATGAAGCAATAAAAGTAAGTCTTCCTGCTAATGTTTGGGTCAGAAATTCGCCTTGGTTCCAGTCAAAATGCTTTTGAAATGAGAGTAAGATTTTTAACACGTACTTTCATTAATAGGTCATATGTTCAAATCCACGGTGAAAAAATCACACCAGCATTTTCAATGAACTCGTTCCCGCTACACCGGGCCGGGTCCGTGTTTTATGCGTGTGTGATTGCTTCCCCGTGTCCCGGCCCGGACCCGACACGGTCCAGCGTGAATCGGCCTTAAGTCTCATCCGAGCAATATTTTAGTGCAGTTCTATAAAGTGACATCGCGTGTTTAGTAAGCATATTCATACTTAAAATGTGGCGTATTTAAGATCAAATAATCCAAGGTGTCCTATTTGTGAAAAGCCCCCCCCCCCCCACAGGATAGCACAGATTGTGAATCCATAGAAATCCAGAAAGAATTTCTGTGTGAATGATGGAAGTATCGCGAAAGAGGCAGTAAGTGATCCAGGAGGCTTATTAATATTATTTAATTAAGGCTGCTAATCGCCTTCGTTGTGGGGCCGATGTATAAAATAAATAAATAATAGGATTAATGTAAACAATAACCATTGATAAAACGGAAATAATGGCCTGGCTGTCGAACCGCCGTTAAAAAAAAAAAAAAAAAAAAAAAAAAAAAAAAATCCATTGATAATACGGATAATAATGTTTATCAACAAACATTTTATACATAGTCGAATATATATATATATGTATATATATATATATATATATATATATATATATATATATATATATATATATATAATTAATTATTAAATTACAATTGAATATAACCCTCTTGCTTTTCCTTAATATATGCCAAAATAGAATCGATTTTTTTTTACTATGGCGTACCGCTTGGAGCGTCTTGAAAAAAATTGAGGTAGTACACGGATGGTAAGAGAATTTTCACAAAAAGTTTGGTGATTGTACCAAAACTGATACTCAGTAAAAAAAATAATTAAAAAATAAAAACACGAAAAAACAATTGAAGGCGATGTCACCGAAAGCCGAATTATTGTTATTCTAAAAGCCTTAAGGAAGATGCGTATTTTCTTTTTTTATTCATTCTGATCCGACAACTCAATCCTGAGATAAAAATAATCAAAGCCATTTCGATTTTCTTTTTTTTTATTCGACGGGGGGTGTGAATTCAGAGCTGAAAATTTGGCTTTAGGCCACTTTTACGGGACATGGGGTCTTTTGTATAATAAGCATACATTTTTCAAGAACTAGTAACAGTTACTCATTTTATTATTATTGGGAACATATGATTCACCTCTAACCTAATTCTGTACTTTTTTTTAAATTGTAACGTCCATTTATTATTAACTACGAATTTTAGGACGGGTTATCTATAGGTTACCACCCTTTTCTAGCCAGGATAGGGGTGATGGCTTTTCTTTTTTTGAAAGAAAAGCCATCACCCCTAGTGGGAATCGAACCCACGACCTTTGGCACGGAGTGTTAAGAGCTCATGCCTTAACCCTCACGGCTACCGGGTCTCCAATTCTGTATTTAAACGCATTCATTTATCAGATTTACATGAAAAACACTAACAATGAATTTGCTTAAGTTAAGGAACAAGTTGGCTAGTTTGAAGCGAAGGAACAAGATTGAATGCGGAACAAGTAGGGCATTATTGGATTCATATTTGTGTGAATTTGTGTGGAGAAGAAGATATGAGAAGGAAGACCTATTTCATAAAATATTGCATTCAATGTTTGAATATTGGCCACCTTCAGCATGATTTATTTTGTTCAGTATTAAATAAAGTTATTTTCTTTTTTATAAACAAGCATTTATCTTGTTTTGTAAACATAACCTAGAGTTTAGTAAAGTAACAGTAGAGTAACTTTTTTTTTTTTTTTTTTTTTTTTAGCGCGGTTCCTCCCTCCCCCATAGGGAGGAACCCCGCTTATAAGGTTGATACAATGAAACAATCCGGAAGTGCCGACTAGAAAATTTCGCGTTTCAGAACCCCTAGAGACCGAAAATAACTGTGGTTCAAATTTGTATATATATATATATATATATATATATATATATATATATATATATATATATATATATATATATATATTTGTCTGTTCGCTCTCTAGATAGAAAACGAATGGTCCGATTTTGATGAAATTTGGTACAAAAATCCATCGTCCAATTTGAAAGGTCAAGTTCGTTAACCAGCAAAATCCGCCTACTGGAAGATGGCGTTTGGGGCGAAATTCGCGCAAAAAAAATCGTAACGCTTACGTTTTTGAGTTCATAAGCTTCTAAGTACTCGTTTTATATGATTCCTGGGCTAGAAAAACGAATGAAACCATTTTCAAGGCGATAGCTTTAACCGTTTTCGAGAAAATTGGAAAAATATTTTTTGAATACCGTTTTTTGTTTGGGTACTTAGAATCATGGGATTCAGTTGAAACATTTTCTGCATGTTCTACTTTCATCAAAACTAATATGTTGAAATTTTGGTTACGTTTGGAGTTAAGGAAGGGTTAGAATAAAATATTTTATTAACAGACATAAAAAGTTTTAGTAACTTTGTTTACTTCCCTTAATATCTCGAAAAAGGTTGAGAATCTTGGTAAACGAAAGAATACCATTAGAAAGCTTATTAAATTCTCTAAAAAAAAGGTTCTAATGAAAGTTTTGATTAGGCGATGTCAATCGGAGAAATAAGAGCTTAAAACTTTAAAGTAATTGATTTCGCTTATTCGAACTGTTCTTTTTGTCTGTTTTTTATTCCTTGTTATTTTTTAATTGCTTATTGTTGGATAATGCATTTGAAAATAAAACAGGTTAAGAAAAATAAGAAAAACAATTTAATGTTAGAGCCATGGATTTCCAAGATATATAGCTTTTCAACTGCCTAGCGTCCTTCCTAGGGAGGGTTCTTTGTCTTTGATTTTGGTACTTAGAATTATGGGATACAGTTGAAACATTTTCTGCATGTTGGAGTTTCATCAACACTAATATGTTGAAATTTTTGTTACGTTTAGAGTAAAGGAGGGGTTAGAATAAAATATTTTATTAACAGACAAAAAAAGTTTTAGTAACTTTGTATAATTTCGTTAGTATCTCGAAAACCGTTGACAATCTTGTGAAGCGGAAGATTACCATTCGGAAGCTTACTAAATGCTCTACAAAAAAGGTTCTGAAGAAAGTTTTAATCAGGCGATGTCAATCGGAGAAAAAAGTGCTTAAAGCTTTAAATTAATTGATTTAGTTTATTCCAATGGTTCTTTTTGTCTGTTTTATTTCTTGTTATTTTTTAATTGCTTATAGTTGGATAATGTATTTGACAATAAAACTGGTTAAGTAAAATAACAAAAACAATTTATTGTTAGAAATATAGATTTCCAAGATTCCAAGACCTTGTCACTAGCGGGTCTGTTTCTAGTGTAGCGGACCCTTCCAGGTAAGATTGTAAATCATGTATGTCACCTTTCAAGACTTTACTACTCACAGGAATGGCGTTAGTGACCTTAAGGGTTGACACGCCATTATAATAATTAATTAAAAAAAAAAAGACTGGTGGAACCAAAATAATAACTGCTTCTATTTTAATCTTTCCAAATTAGACTAGGGATATGAACGGAACCGCGCTAAGATGATGCAGTCCTGCGAGACGGACTTTTTTTTTTTACGGCGCATCTACAACTTGGCCATTATCGCCGGGCTGTCTATAGGTTGCCACCCTTTTATAATGCCAACAGCACGTGGTCGGTCACCCATTCAGGTACTGACCACGCTATGGCTATGGCGTTTGGCAGTAGAGTAACTGTTACTAGTTCTTGAAAAGTGTATGCTTATTATACAAAAGACCCGGGACTAGTTTGATCCTCCAAATTTCAAGGGAAAACCTTTCTGGGGCCGACAACCCATGCTTACCCGGCTATGGCCTTTAAAAGTATTAATGTAGTTGAAATAAAGACACAACATTCTTGGAAAACAGCTGTTCTATTAGATGAATTCATGGAAAGAAAATCCATTGATTTGGCTATAATACAGGAACCATATCTTCATAAACAAATGCATTTCCATACAAAATATAAATCTCTTATTGGAGGATTTATATTTTATATAAAATATAAAATTGTTACATTTATAATAAAATATAAATATTTTATTTGAGGAATTCGTAGTTAATAATAAATGGACGTTAAAATTTTATTGGAGGAAATGGAAATTCTCGCACAAAATAATGTTATTAAATAAAAATATATATGCTATATTATTAAATAAATATTCAGACAATGATATGACTGTTATTCAAATAAAATATAATTCGTTTATTTGTATAATTGTTAGCGCTTATTTTGATATGAACAGAGACATAGAAATAGATATCTGTAAATTAGATAAAATATTACAAGACTTCCAAACAGAAAATATCCTAATAGGAATGGACAGCAATTGTAGATCGAAATTCTATTATGACCAAATTACAAATTCAAGAGGACGGAAATTAGAAAATTACATTGTATCTAACAATTTATTTTTAGCAAATATTGACAAAAACCTTCCTACTTTTGATGGTCCAACAGGAACTAGCAATATAGATGTCACACTAACATCACCATCTTTAGCAGATTATATTAAAAATTGGAATATTCTAACAAATGAAGTTTTCTCTGACCACCTTCTAATAACGTAGACAATAGAAGATCCTGTTTTTTATTCTCCTAACAAAACTTACGGTTTAAGATATATTATTATTTCGAGGAAAATTTAGAGTCAGTAATTATAAAATCATTTAAGTTATCTCTAGATAATACTACAGATATTCAACTTTCTGCACTAATAACACTGAAATAAACGATTGTCTAAATAAATTTCAAAAATGTTTGATTAAATCATGTAATAAATATTTCAAAATAAAAACTTATTTTCATAAAAATCCAGAAACCCCATAAATATACACCCTGGTGGGATGAAAACTTATCTGAACTAAGAAAAGAAACTAATCGTCTTAGAAGGCGATATCAGCGTACTCCAAATGATTCTAATTTAAAAGAAGAACGCAAAATATTATATTTCCAAAAAAGACAAATATACCTCAGAGAAATTAGAAGAAAAAAACTAAAGTCCTGGCAAGACTATTGTAATTCCATAGATTTTACAAATCCTTGGTCTTGGCCCTACAAATATTCTAACCAAAATTTACCTGAAAATCTAAATTTGAAAACTATTCTAAAAGAAGACGGAACCTACACTACTGACATTGAATCTACTTATGAATATATAATTAACAATATAGTAGGCAACGACAATCAGGAAACAGACAATGAAAAACATAAACTATTAAGAACTTGTTCTCAAATACCGCCCAACACCTTAAATGACTTACCTTTAACAAAATTCGAACTTTCTGACATTATACATAATTTAAATTAAAAAAAATCTGTAGGAATAGACGGCATATCTGTCGAAATTATCCAAACAGTTTATCAAAAATATCCTAATTTCATCCATATTATATATTCAAAATGCTTTTCTCAAGGTATATTTCCATATTTATGGAAGAAATCAAAACTAACTCTATTAAAGAAACCTAATAAACCACCAAATGAAATATCCTCCCTTAGACCGATAAGTTTAATTCCAATTGGAGGGATCCTGGAAAAAATTATTCATCGAAGGCTCTCACATTTCCTTTACTCAAATAATATAATAAATAGCAATCAGTTTGGTTTTACTCCTCAAACAGGAACTTCTCAAGCTTTAGAGAAAATGAATACATTTATAAAACAAGCATTAAATAATAAAAATCATATCGTACTTATTTCACTAGATATACAAAAAGCATTTGACAGTGCATGATGGCCATCAATCCTAAACTCTTTGAAAGAATATAACTGCCCTCAAAACATTTATACACTTATTAAAAACTACTTAACCAATAGAGAGACTTACATAATCACACACAACATAATGAAAATGAAACGACAGACAATTGGTACCCCACAAGGGTCTTCTTGTTCACCATTACTCTGGAATATTATCATGAACAGCTTACTGAAAACTAATACTCAACCTAACGTAGAATTAATAGCATTTGCAGACGATATCTTAATACTAGATAGAGATAGATACATATATTTATTGCTTTTAATACAAAAGTATTTATAGCAAGGGTTGACCCTTATAATAATAATAATAAAAAAAGTTTATACAATTCATAATTCCTTACAATATACAAGGTGAAATACCAATATATACAAACAAAGTATTCTAAATAATTCTTTAGACTAGCTCCTCAACTGAATTAAATATTTTCTAAATCTAGTGACAAAGAAACAAACAGAAACTTGAATCAAAAAATGTCTGTAAGTAAAAAATAACCAAAAGAAAAAAACTATATAAAAGTGATACATACATGTATAATTTCAGGTAAAAAAAGAAAAAAAATGTCTTATGATTACAAAATTAAAGGTAAACCTATATTGATAATAATCTCCTGAGCTGCAAACTTTTGTCTATAAATGTTAATAAATTATTTAGTTCTTCCTTTTCTGCAGTAAGAAGACTTATTAGTTGGTCTTGCACAGCTCCTCTGCAAACCATCGGGATGTAGTTTAATCTAAGACACTGGAGGATTGGGCAGTTGAGCAACAGATGTAATACTGTATTGGTATCAGCTTTGATATCTTAATACTAATAAAATCCAGAATTCCAGAACAAATACAAAACAATATTAACATTATCATTAACACAGTCGAAAACTGGGCAAAACACAACAAGTTAACATTCAACAATAAAAAGTCCGTCACGCAGGAGCTGCATAACTAAGCACTTTCCTCAGAATTTGGGTTGTGTAGACTGATTTCCAGAACAATTTGCTTAAAATATCCTACATAAATAAAATAAAAACATGAATAGTTCTCTTTTAATTTTGTAATGAGTAAATGATAAATTATTAATTTGCTTCCAGAGTTATGTTTGCACATGGTACATATTACACTACTTAATAAATACAATAAACCTCATATTATCGTATTTTGATCTAACGCAGGAGCCGGATACAGTCCCTCTAGCGTTCCTTGCGGCGCCTTTGTGGACCTATGGCTGGCTGGCTTTTCTATTGAAATATATTACAAAGTAAACCCCCCTTTCCGATTGACCGATTCAGCTCATTTTTATAACACTTCTTTCTCATGAGTTACCCACGACGTATACCGCGTTTCGTTACAATACAGCAGAAATTACGACCAGTATGAGTATATTAAAAATTTGGGTCCGGAGTAAACCCCCCCTCCTAATGAACCGATTTAGTTTATTTTTACATCACATATTTATCTGTAGATTACCACTACGAATACCGAGTTTCGTCGAAATATACCAAAAATCATGGTTGGTAGTGGCGAATTGGTATTGTGGGTCTGGAGTAAACCTCCCCCCCCCCCTCCTAATGAACCGATTTAGTTTATTTTTACAACACATATTTACCTGTAGATTACCACTATGAATACCGAGTTTCGTCGAAATATACCTAAAATCACGGCTGGTAGTGGCGAATTGGTATTGTTGGTCCGGAGTAAACCCCCCCCCCCCCCTCCTTAAGAACCGATTTAGTTCATTTTTATATCTCACTTTTCTCTCTATATTACCACTACGAATACCAAGTTTCGTTGAAATATAACAAATATTACGGCTGAAATGGTCAAATTAGTGTTTTGGGTTCGGGGTAAACCCCCCCTTCCGGTGGACCGATTTCGGTGGTTAACGATCTCGTTCAATCGTTTGCTAATTGAATGCTATATACCAAGTTTCGTGACGAAAAAACAAAAACTCTGGCCGCTATCGTGTTAACAGACATATATATATATATATATATATATATATATATATATATATATATATATATATATATATATATATATATTCCTTTTTTATCCTAGGAGGCATGGGGTCATTAAGCAGTCTTCCTTTATTATACTACTTTATTTATTGGGCCCGACATGTTTCGTGCATCTTTTCTTCGCACCTCTTCAGGGGCACTTCTACAACAAAATATAATTTTTTGCACATCCACACAAACCTTTTTTTACTATATTAAATCTATCAAATTTGAACTGTTCCACAAAAGGCATTAACATTATCATGCTCATTAAATGTTACTTCTACCCTAAATATTGCAATAATTATAGCTAAATTACATATTTTTTTATAAAAGGTGTTGAGTCCTACCTTGCAAGGAAGTCCTCCCGTTACCAAGTACTCCCTCTGGAGTCCTGCTTAATACTAACCCTGTAAGTGGATGGCCAAAATGGCCCTGTCGTTATCTGTCCTTTGTTGTTGTCCTAGTAAAGTCTACTCGTCAAATATTGTTTTATACATTTTTGGGTATTAATCTATTAACGGGGGTCATTTTCGGTGTCTACTAGGTAGGATCGATAAAGATTTGAAGAAATTTTTCAAAAATTCCGTCATGAGTCCAACCTCAATAGCTACATTCCTTCGGAGGAAAGTGCTAAAAATCAACTTACATGATAATTACACGAAGCAGATTAGAACCGACTATCCACGTTACATTACAAGGAAACGAACGTACAAAAACAAATGTAACAAAATATCTAGGAATATTAATAGACAACAAACTAACTTGGAATAAACACATAGAAAATTTACAAAACAAACTTATTAAACTAATCAACTACTTAGGACTCCTAAGTCATTCTACCTTCTATATCCTTCCTACTACATACCACCTTCTATATCCTTCCTAATACTACCTTCTATATCCTTCCTAATACCACCTTCTATATCCTTCCTACTACTACCTTCTATATCCTTCCTAATACTACCTTCTATATCCTTCCTACTACATACCACCTTCTATATCCTTCCTACTACTACCTTCTATATCCTTCCTAATACTACCTTCTATATCCTTCCTACTACTACCTTCTATATCCTTCCTAATACCACCTTCTATATCCTTCCTAATACTACCTTCTATATCCTTCCTACTACATACCACCTTCTATATCCTTCCTACTACTACCTTCTATATCCTTCCTAATACTACCTTCTATATCCTTCCTAATACTACCTTCTATATCCTTCCTACTACATACCACCTTCTATATCCTTCCTACTACTACCTTCTATATCCTTCCTAATACTACCTTCTATATCCTTCCTAATACTACCTTCTATATCCTTCCTAATACTACCTTCTATATCCTTCCTACTACATACTACCTTCTATATCCATCCTACTACTACCTTCTATATCCTTCCTACTACATACCACCTTCTATATCCTTCCTAATACTACCTTCTATATCCTTCCTACTACATCCTACCTTCTATATCCATCCTACTACTACCTTCTATATCCTTCCTACTACATACCACCTTCTATATCCTTCCTAATACTACCTTCTATATCCTTCCTACTACATACTACTTTCTATATCCATCCTACTACTATCTTCTATATCCATCCTACTACATACCACCTTCTATATCCTTCCTACTACTACCTTCTATATCCTTCCTAATTAAATTTTCCATGCAATTTTTCATTAAATTTAATATCCATAATAATTTAATCATTATATTCTGACATATGCTTTCTTTTGTCTGAGATAGTTATATCCTCTGACTGTCACCATTTAGTCATAGAGCTGCTAAGACACGTTTCATGAAGTGCATTATGCACCTTGGAATTTTGGTGTATTGCATCTCGTGGATAGGTAAGGCATATATGTGTATCCTGGACATACCTTGGAACACCAGGTACTGCACATAGGGGAAAGGTGTTAAAAAAATATGTTACAAAAATGGTATTTTATTCAGAAGCCAAAAATATTTAATATTTATGTATAATTAAGGCAAGTTGCTTTATTTCTAGAACTACTACAACTGTCCTGTCCAGATGATTGGTGCTCTCACTCACTCTTACGGTTACACGCAGTGTATTGCAGTCTATCATCGGCTGAATTTATTTTCATGTTTGCTGATTACTAAACCTCACAAAAAGTGTCTGCCCTTTTGTAATTATTTTCAATTATGGTGTTTAAATAGCATTGTGAAGAAAAGACTTCATTTAATAGTACAAAAAACCCACTTCCATTTTTTTTTTTTTTATGTTATCCCCCTTAAAAGTGTCTGCCTTATATATTATTCATTATGGAATTGCCTTAATTTTACATTAAAGACTTATGGCTTCTGAATAAAACACTAATTTTTGGCTCATAGTTTGTTACTGATTACCATGCGCAGTACCAGGTGTTTCAAGGTATGTCCAGCAACCACATACTTACCTTTTTATCTACCCTAGAGACCCACTATAGCAAATCTTCAAGGCACATATAACACTTGAAAAGTGTGTTACCAGCTCTTGGACAAAATGTTTAAATACGGTTGCAATTCTGGTAAAAATATTGTTGCTCGCCAAGTCAATGTCGTTATTGAAATTCCCAAATACCTTAACTGCAAGAAAAATATCTTAAATTTGTTGTTATTCTTAGAGGCCCCTATTTCCTATGATAGAAGGACTATCCTTATAGAAGAGCTTATGAACCATAAAATTTGAAACAGAAGCTTTAATAGAAAGGAAAAAAAAGTGAACAAAAATATGTGAAAGTGTATTTGAAACAACAAACTATGTTTTTAAAACTTTTCTTTTTTCCATAAATAACATAAACCCTGCACCACTTACCTACATTTCATTCATTAAAAAAACTCAGTTACGGATTATTACATGAACAGGTAAACAATATAACATATTAATATTATATTTGCGCAACATTGAGGTTTTAGCTTTAGATGCGAAGCCCTTAAAATAAATAAATATTATATTTAAAAAAATATCAATGAAAATAAAGAATATAGTTTCAGTTGTAGGTTATTACAACTTATAACTAATCATAAACTTAATTTAATGCCTCATTTTTATTGCTATTTTCTTATAAATATTTATTTATGGACCACATATATTTTTTTTTTCTTTAAAAAAATTAAACACAGGGAGTTTGGTTTGGATTTTCTTTAAAACGGTAAATCAATTAAATTATTTGGAATAATTTAATTGTAATACCATTTTAAAATAAGGGTACTTTTTTAAATAAGTATACTTTTTAAAATAAGGGTACTTTTTAAAAAATAAGGATTAATTTATTTTCCACCCCACTTTCTCTAAAAAAAAAAAAAATGGAAAATATTTTTTTCAGCTGAGCTCTCAATTTATAATCTTATATTCTCATAATTTGGACAAATATCATTAATCATTCATTTTTTAAAGTATATAAATAAAGTAGGCGTACCATGGAAGCTGGGTTACAACTATTTAATATGAAGCATGTGTAGCATAGTACGTCCGGCTACAGATATTTTCACTTCCGGGTTCTCAAAATGGCTTCCGGGTCACCAAAATTACTCCTGGGCAGTTTCCGGATGAATCTGGACAACTTCGGACCACTTCCGGTTTCACTTCCGGTTGCTTACAATTACTTCCGGGTCACTGCCGGTTCACCTCCGGTCTATCATGAGTGCCTGGAAGGCCCTGGGGTACTTCCGGAAATGACCCAGGGATGAATATAGGACCGGAAGTAACCTAGATTAAGGAGTGTCAGAGTGTGCCATTGTCTGTGAGTGACCGGAAGTGAGCCAGATCGAACAGGAGTTACCCAGTGATAGGCATGCGTCGACCGGAAGTAACCGAAATTGACATTCATGTGATCGGAAATCCTGTAGATTGAAGCGGAAATGGAACAGGAGAGAGGGTGCTCAGAGCAGACCGGAAGTGAGCTTTGAGATGACAAAATGTTGTAACTATAGCTTAAGCTTTCAGCAATTACCATATTTCATAAATTGATTAGCGGTTAGCGCACTGCCGCCACTAACCGCTAATTATTAGCGCTGGTTTTCTACAGTTTCGCTAAATTAGCGGAGAGGTATCAGCTTTTAGCACGCGCTAACGGTTGCCCAACTCTGCTCTTAGATATACCTACACTACACTTGCATTCAGCGCAGATAACCACAGCTCTTAGGCTGACGTCTTTGATGTGATTAAAGCGCTTCAAGCACAGTTAAGACACTCAAGAATCTTTAGGGTTATTGGATGTATCCCAGAATAGGGTATGCAGTCGGATTCAATCATCCCGGGATATGACTTCCAAAAGAGCTTCAAGGTCACCACTGGAGTGGAGCGAAAACCTGAGTTAACCACACCAGTGAATATACCCAATGGGCTCAAAGTCTACACAGATGGATCCAAGACCTCAGAGGGGCCGGCTCTGGAAGGGGAGGGGGGGCATAAAAGGATTAATATTCATACAGGCAGCTTAGCTGCCAGTAAGGCGCTAAACAACCTAAAGACTATGTCAAAACTTTTTAGAGAGTGTAAAATAGGACAAAATGAATTAGCCAGAACAGGAACTGTGTCGAAATCCTCTGGATACCTGCACACAGTGGAATCTCAGGCAATGAAAGGGCGGACCTACTTGCAGGTAGAGTTGCCCCTGCAATTCCAATAGGCCCTCCTCCATTATGCATCACTGTTCAAACATACAATTTACCAATGGCTGAAAAGGAAGCCTGTGGGAAACCGAAACTCTAAGGTATACTAAATACTTTATTCAAAAGCCTTCAGGAGTATGGAGGAAGATCGAGATCCAAGGAAGTTCATTGAAATTAGGCCAACTGGAATACCACCCTAGGCAGACCTAGGCTATCATGGACAGACCACGTCAATAGGTTGGGACATCAAATGCAGGCCAGGGACTGGGATGCCTGGCTCGTATGGATGAAGGCCTTCGCGCTGAAGGGCACAAGGAGGGAGAAAAATAAGAAGATACAAGAGACCTCGGTCATAAAATAGAAAATTCATGATTATGAATGTTACTGTACTGTTTTCTATTGGAATATAAACAAAGATCAACTGGATAAAAAAATAAGTTTATTTTATTATTTCATTTATAAAATAATGGAGCTCTGTTTATGATGTAGTTTATTTATTTAAATTTTTTTTAACGTCCATTATTTAGATGTAATTAAATCTCTTCGAATGATTTTCTGAGACTCCCTTCTGTAAATATGTTGTAGTTGAGTAACAGCAGCAATGTTGACTTTATACACTCTCCTTTACCCACTTTACTATGAATTTGCCACGTCCACCTCCTGGAGGGCCTCCTTGACTACTCCCAACTTCTCCTTTGTAGCCTCCACTATATGCGCTACGGGAACTACCAGATCCTCCTCCGAGGCTTTCCTCCTCCTTATGACTGTATCGAGTGGTGTAACTACCTCCTTGACTTCCTTTGCTGTCACCACCTTCATGATGTTCTTTGCCGCTATCACCAAGTATTTTCTTATAATAAGTTATTGTACGTCCTCCCTGACCTGTTCCATTCCCTCCTTTGTTGCCTCCAGTATATGCGCTACGGGAACTCCCAGATCCTCCTCCGAGGCTTTCCTCCTCCTTATGACTGTATCGAGTGGTGTAACTACCTCCTTGACTTCCTTTGCTGTCACCACCTTCATGATGTTCTTTGCCACTATCACCAAGTATTTTCTTATAATAAGTTATTGTACGTCCTCCTTGACTACTCCCATCTTCTCCTTTGTTGCCTCCACTATATGCGCTACGGGAACTACCAGATCCTCCTCCGTGGCTTCCCTCCTCCTTATGACTGTATCGAGTGGTGTAACTACCTCCTTGACTTCCTTTGCTGTCACCACCTTCATGATGTTCTTTGCCACTATCACCAAGTATTTTCTTATAATAAGTTATTGTACGTCCTCCCTGACCTGTTCCTGTCCCTCCTTTGTTGCCTCCAGTATATGCGCTTCGGGAACTCCCAGATTGCCTTCCATGACCCTCATCATTCTTGTAGTCTCTGTGACTGTAATGAGTGGTGTAACTTCCGCCATTACTTCCTTTGCTGTCGCCACCTTCTGGATGTTCACTAACTATTTTCTTATAATAAATTATTTTCCGTCCTCCATGACTGCCACCACTCCTTCCTTTTCCTCCTCTCTCTTCATTTCCTGTTCCTTCTTCTTGTCCTATGCTTTTAATAACTTCTTCTTCTCCATTACCTTCCCGTCCTCCGCCTTGACCACCATAACCCCTTCCTCCATTGCCACCTTCACTGTGTTCTCTGTAAACATTACTGGAATACTGCCCATGACTACTTCCTCCTTGTCCACCTTCACTATATCTACCTCCTACCTCATCTCTTCCATAACTGCTGCTGGAATGTCCAGGTGTGCTTTCACTGTATACTCTATAGCCTCTGCTGGAATGCCCTCCATTGGAGCCACTATTTCCTCCATGGCTGTAACCACCGCATCTTCTGCCGTGCTCTCCATAACCTCCGCCGTTTTCACCATTCCCCTTGCTACCATGTTCTCCATAATTTCTACTGTGTTCACCGCCATTGTTACCATGCCCTCCACTGTTTCCTCCTCTGCCACTGATGCCATGTCCTCCACTGTATCCACCACTGCCACTGCTCTCATATCTTCCACTGTATCCACCAGTGCCACTGCTGCCATGTCCTTCACCATATCCTCCACTGCCACTGCTGCCATGTCCTCTGTAACCACCACCTCTACTGTTGCCATGTCCTTCATATCCTCCACTGCCACCGTTGCCATGTCCTCCACTGTATCCACCACTGCCACCGTTGCCATGACCTCCACCGCTGCTGTACCCTCCATAGCCACGGCCTCCTCCTTCACTCACCCTGAATTCACGGCCTCCAGCAAGCACATTCCACTCACCATTGCCACCTCCCAACACCTTGATTCCACCACCTCCGTAACCTCCTCTTCCTCCATAACCTCCTCTTCCTCCGTAACCTCCTCTCCATCCCGTCCGCCCTCCTCTCCCTCTCCATCCTCCTACCCCTCCATAGCTTCTTCCCTTACCTCCTCCATAGCTGCCTCCATAATGCCCGCCGCCGTCGTCACTACTCCAGCTGTAGCTGTAACCATTTGGGCCAGAGCTCTTTCCTGGAAACAACAGACAAGTAATAACTATCAATCATAATATTCCTAAAAACTCATTTCTCCTATGACTAGTACAATTACATTCTTTAATGTATTATAAAATTACATTATATTATTATGTAAATATTAAAGACTAAACATAACCAACTGGTATTAAAATTCCATCGGACAGTTTGCTTCTCGTCCAAGGTGTTGCTGGTTGATTCTTCCAAACAATTTACTGTCTAAAGCAAGACTTAACCCCTTTCTACATAAGAAACAAGGAATCTTGGCTTTGGTACTGTAAGAAATATAACGGCCGACAAATGGTTCACAGAAGTACGACTTGTCAATGAACCTCCAAAAATATGCAGATGTCAATCATACAGTTGGAGACTCAGAAGAGAAGACAGCAATGTTAAATGCTTGATGTGCCACTAAACAAACCAGACTCTTAGATAATGTTGTCATGAGTCCTGTTTGTTATGAGGAAGAAATAGATGGCTAGATTTCTTCCGAGTCTCAGATCAATAAACTTATATATGTGTTCATGTCATTGAATTGGCTGAACGGTGGCGGTATTGCATCAAATAGGAACACCAACAACCCCAGGTCACAACCACAGATGATATTGATGTAATATTTTTATGTATGAGTCATTCAGATGACCAAGGGGGGGGCTGAGAGCATTTGAGGGGTATGGAATACTAACAATCAAGAACATGTAATAGTTAGCACCAATTAAAACGCTACTACACCCCAAAAAAATATTTTTTCTGAACTAAGTGATCTTATTTAATTCATTTTTAAGGTTTTTATGACACACTAGCTGTTACCCAGTGTGCTATGCTGCACCTACTTTCTGCATCTATAAAAGCAAAAATAAATTAGAAACCAAATAATTAATATTAAAATCTATAACAATTTGGGTTCATTGTTTCGAACTCGTGATCTCCGAACTGTCAGTCGAAGACGATTTTAACCTAGCCAAGTTTGGTCAAAATTGGAAAAAGATGTGGATTTGTGTATAAGCTCCTAGAAATTTTTGACCTAGCCTACGACTGTATCAAGACCTACCATTATTCCAACTTTGGTCAAACGGTGTGGATTTGTATAAGGAACAAACATACTGACAGACAGCTGGTAGACGTTTTTGACATAGCATATGACAATCCCCATATCATGACCTACCTGTGTGCCAAGTTTGGTCAAAATCGGAACAAGGGTGTGGATTTTTATAAGGAACAAACATACAGACAGGCAGCTCGTAGAAATGTTTGCCTTAGACTACGAGACTTCCTGTATCAAGACCTACCATTATTCCAAGTTTGGTCAAAACCGGTCAAACGATGTGGTTTTGTATAAGGAACAAACAAACAAACGGACAAACAGACAGACGCGTGATTTTTATATATATAGATTTGTTCTAATTTCAGGGGAGGCTACAGCCCCCCCCCCCTTATACACGCCCATGCAGTTGATACTCCGACTAAATCTACCTTTTGCGAAAATGAGATTGTGCATTTCAGCGCGGTTCCTAAATCCCTCCATAGGCAGGAAACTCGCTTACGAGTTCGACCTTCTCAATCCGAAAGAGCCGGCTAGAGAATTTAACGTTTCAGAATCCATGGATCACAAAAATAACGGTGGCTCAAATTTGTCTATATATATTTGTCCATTCGCCCTCACACGCTCAAAAATGGTACAAATAGTCCGACCTTTACGAAATTTGGTACAAAAATCTTTCGTCTCATTTGAAAGGTAGTGTTCTTTATCCAGCAAAATCCGAACACCGGAACATGGTTTGCGGTGCGACATTCGCGCGAAAAAAATCCGTAACACTTACGCTTTTGAGTTCATATGCTTGCAAGTACTTGTTCTACATGTTCTCCAATGCAGGAAAGCGAATGGAACCATTTCTAGCGTTATCTGTAACCGTTTACGAGAGCAATTGATATTACTTTTTCCAACTAATATTCAGTTCGGATATTGAGAAACGATTGCTTTATTTGAAATTTGATCCGGACGTTTGGCATTCATCTAAACTAAGATATTTAAATTTTTACAGCATTTGGGGTTAAAGAAGTAGTCGAAAAAAAAAATATTAATAGACATGAAAAGTTTTCGGCTCCTGGTATATTTTCTAAAATATGTAGAAAACGATTGGGAATTTGTGTAAGTGGAAGGTGACCATTTGAAAACTTACTAAATACTCTACAACAAAGGTCAAATGTAATTTTCAAATGGGCGACTTCAATAGGAGAAATAAGTGCTTATTGATTTTTCTATTGCATTTAATAGTAATATGAGCATATTAATAACATAAGGTAAGAAAATTAGAAACGCATTGGTTCTAATATTTTCCCAGGGCGAACGTTGAGAAGGTGGGGGGGGAGTAACTTCTGCTTAGGATACTATCAGTTTTCTGCTGCAGTTCCTTAAATGTTCCGCTTAGGGTACTATCAGTTTTCTGCTGCAGTGCCTTAAATCTTCCGCTTAGGGTACTATCAGTTTTCTGCTGCAGTGCCTTAAATGTTCCGCTTAGGGTACTATCCGTTTTCTGCTGCAGTGCCTTAAATGTTCCGCTTAGGGTACTATCAGTTTTCTGCTGCAGTGCCTTAAATGTTCCGCTTAGGAAACTATCAGTTTTCTGCTGCAGTGCCTTAAATCTTCCGCTTAGGATACTATCAGTTTTCTGCTGCAGTGCCTTAAATCATCCGCTTACGATACTATCAGTTTTCTGCTGCAGTGCCTTAAATCTTCCGCTTAGGATACTATCAGTTTTCTCCTGCAGTGCCTTTAATGTTCCGCTTAGGGTACTATCAGTTTTCTGCTGCAGTGCCTTAAATCTTCCGCTTAGGATACTATCAGTTTTCTGCTGCAGTGCCTTAAATCTTCCGCTTAGGATACTATCAGTTTTCTGCTGCAGTGCCTTAAATCTTCCGCTTAGGATACTATCAGTTTTCTGCTGCAGTGCCTTTAATCTTCCTTATTTCTTGAGATATAGTTTTATATTTTACGAAAGATGAAAACCTACCAATAACTGCTTCTATTCCTTTACTAATGACACTAGGGATAAGAACGGAACCGCGCCAAGATGAAGCAGTTCCTGCGAGTCGGACTTTTCTTTTTCAATTGCATTTACCAGCAAAATGAGTTTGTTAGTTATTATTATTATTAAAACGGGTGCCCAGATAGAGGGAGCTGCACCGCGGCCAGCAAGGCCTATTGTGCCACCCGACAAGCCAGTCTGTTACACCAACAGCGCCGTATCCGAGATGAACCTTAATAGAGTCCGAAGGTTCAGTTCAGGTAGCCTTCTAGGGTCATCTATGAAGTCTGCACCAAAATGCACAACTGTGATCAAGCCGAGGGAAGCAGCGCTGGAGCACAAATTAACACCAAGCCGGGTGGATCGGTTCTGTTACACAGACGGCTCAAAAACCGAATCTGGCACAGGAGCTGGCGTGTGGATTCAGGGGCCACACATAATGTTGTCTTGCCTCTGGGGGGGTGTTCCAAGCTGAAGTCACCGTCATTGGCGCTTGCGTAGACCTTATGAACAGCGGCTCTCCAATAGACAGGCGCTTCACTATTTTTTCCGACAGCCAAACGGCCATAAGAGCTCAATCCACGTATAGGATCAGGTCCAAGGTGGTACAGCAATGCAAGGACAGCTTAAAAATACTGGGACGACGTAACAAGGTCAGACTAGAGTGGGTCCCAGGCCACTCTGGTATCCAGGGTAATGAAAGAGCTGACGAGTTGGCCAATATCGGTGCACCGACAATCCCCCTATCACCAGAACCTGTGGCCAGATTAAGTATTAGAAGGTGGGCGGAAGCTGAGCATAGGAGGAAGTGGTGCAGCAGCTCCACCCAGAGACAGGCGAAGCTGTTCCTTTCCTGTGTGGACAAGAAGAGGACGGAGACTCTCCTTAATCTGTGCAGGTCCAAGGTAAGACTAGTTAACAGCTCTTCTTACAGGCCACTGTAGAATGCATCGGCACCTCTACTCTATGGGGCTGACCAGGACATCATGGTGCAGACTGTGCCTTGAAGACGACGAGACGCCGCACCACATCATATGCAGATGTCCAGCTCTTGTAGCGAAGAGTTTGTTAGTTAAACAAGGTAAGAAAATGAGAAACGTATTGGTCATAGTATTTTTCTAGAGCGAAAGTTGAGAAGGGGGGGGGGAGTAATTTTCGCTTAGGATATTGTCATTTTCTTGTTTTGGCGCCGTAAATACTCCTCTTTGAGAATTGGTTTTATATTTTTCTCGAAAGATCAAAACCTACCGATAATTGCTTCTATTCCTTTACTAATGGCATTAGGAGTAAGAACGGAGCCGCGCTAAGATGATGCAGTTCCTGTGAGTCGGACTGTTTATTTATGAGCATTTTTCTTGGGACCCTAGTAGGAGTTTCGAGCAATAGTGCTTGCTGGGATAATATTATGAGCTTGTATGAGAAATAATATTATTATTACACATTTTACATTTAGAATAATTCATTAAATACTCATAACAATATTATAATAAAGATATTTAGCCTACCTTGAATATTTTCTTGCAACTTTACTATACAAAAGTATATAAAGGAGTCGGGACAAAATAGTGCCAAGCAACATTTTTAACAAGACTTAACTGTAGCTGCTATATGTTTGATATTGTGTAGGACTATCAGTTGTAATCGTTAGGGACTCCAAGATTAAGTAGCATACAGATCACTTTGTAGTCATATCTTATACGTTTTGAAGGGAGACCAGAGTTGAGTCATATTTTAGTAGTATCTTCATATACTCAGAACTTGAAGGGGGCGGGATACAAGTTATTGCCCGGTCATTAACCGTGTGAGGCCCAAGTTCTTGGATTGAAGAACATTCACAAGATAACTCACATAGTAACTTTTAGTCTTATAATAAAAAGTCCGACTCGCAGGAACTGCGTCATCTTAGCGCGGTTCCGTGCATCTCGAAGAAATGGAATAGATTAGCATCACAAAGCAGAGGAAACTGACAGTAGCCAACTTACACAGAAGCGGATAATTCTTAATCTGTATAAGTCAATACAATTATGTACTGAAAACGTACTTACTCTTTGACTACTGCTGAGAAGGCTCTATTCTAAACAACCAAAAATTCGTTGTCATTTTAAATATCTTGTTTTACTAGCAAATTCATTTTAATGTTTTAATCAACATATGTATTATGTTCTTTTTAAAACCATACTAACCTTGTTCTTCTTTTAGACATTTTAACGAACAATCAATTCCTGTTAATTATAATTAATTGTGTAAATGATATTCTTTAAATTGTAACTACTACTTGTAGATAACAAAGATGTGATAAATAAATGTATTTATTTCAATTTTAACGTCCATTATTATTAACTACGAATTTTAGGACGGGTTATCTATAGGTTACAACTCGTGATAAATAAATATAAAGCCGTTACCGTAGTTAGCTGAAGCTACGGCTATAAGCAGGAAGACGAAGACTAGATGGCACCCAGAAGACATGACTACAGGGCTGCCAACCCACGGATGTAGTTATATATTGGCAGGCTAGCCAACCACCTGTGTCAACCGGACGCCTCCTTAATAAGGGGACTCATGTTTTCTATTTAATTCGCCTTTCAGACTAATGTAAGCAGTTCTAGAGGAAAGAAAAGAGAAAGCCCCCCCCCCTTCTGGGTAAATATTTGTAAGACATTTCCCATTCATTAAGACAAACAATACACAAAATTCTAATGCGTGAATGCGCTTCTTTTTCCTTCTGATTTACGCAGAGACGAATAGAAAGTTTGACGTCTAGAGTAAATATGGCAAAGATTCCCTAAGGTCTTCTAGAAATCTGTATATATATAGTAGACTCTCCCTAATCCGGCGTCGTCAGGACCGGGGTACAGTGGGATTAGAGAAAACGCTGGATTAGCGAAATCAGTTAGAAGCGGTCAATTATGTATTTGAAAAAACTTATTATTTAAGGATATAATAATATCGAACATTTTTAATATTGGATATGTAACTAAAATGTAGATACCGAATTATAAAATAAATTTAAAATATTTAAATTCTTGCTGGTGCACATCAGGCGTTCCAGCCACACGTGCCTTAGTAGAAACATTTACTTTCTTAGTAGAACCACAAGTCCCTGTCTCTAAAAGGAAACATACATGCCTTCTTCGACTTCCATTCAATGAAATACCACGGAACAAATGTTTGGCTAGCTAGGAAGGGAAGGTTTTCTAGGAACCCTCGAGCAGGTCTAGCTCCGGCCAGTTCCGAGAGCCGTCACTCATTCCTCTCGGAGACCGCAGGATTAGAGAGAGCGACGGATAAGAGAATGCCGGATAAGGGAGAGTCTACTGTGTATCAATGATTCGCTAATGTCTTGTAGAAATCTTAGTTTTTTAGTACGTTTCATCCTACCTCCATAAGTAGGAAACTCTCTAACCGGATTTTCGAAGCGATACTTAAAACCGTTTTTAAGAAAAGTGACTAAAACTATAATTTTCGGGTTGGTCACTCCAAAACTACAGATCCAGTTTCCACTTGGACGTTAATCCCAATTAATATAGAGAAGTTTAGGTTTGGAGAGTATTATTTATTCAAATATTGACGTCCATTATAACTAAACATTTTATGATGGTTTATCTATAGGTTACCACCCTCTTCTAGCCAGGATAGGGCTGATGCCTTTTCTTTTTTTCTAAAGAATAGTGGGAATCGAACCCACGACCTTTGGCTCGGAGTGTTAAGTGCTCACGCCTTATAGACCTTTCCTTAAGAATAAGCTAAATGTAATGAGGTGGAGTGGTTAGAAATTTCCTATTTCAGGTGGCCACTGCCAGTCTTTTGGGCATTGTGGCCTAAGATTGTTTTAAGAACCTAAGATATATCATTTCTTACAGACAGTTTTCATTTATCAAAACTAAAATTAATTTATTAATATACATTTTTGTCAAAAATAGACATAATCTTAAAACCAAAATACAACCTGCTTCCAACAAAAAAAACTGGCTTCAAAAAATTTCAAATGACAGTGGCTCGGGTATGACAGTTTGCTAACGAACAGCCATCTTCAAGACCCTTCCTAATACCACCTCCTATATACTTCCTAATACCACCTTCTATATCCTTCCTAATACCACCTTCTATATCCTTCCTAATACCACCTTCTATATCCTTCCCAATACTACCTCCTATATCCTTCCTAATACCACCTTCTATATCCTTCCTAATACCACCTTCTATATCCTTCCCAATACTACCTTCTATATCCTTCTTAATACTACCTTCTATATCCTTCCTAATACTACCTTCTATATCCTTCCTAATACTACCTTCTATATCCTTCCTAATACTACCTTCTATATCCTTCCTAATACTACCTTCTATACCCTTCCTAATTCTACCTTCTACATCCTTCTTAATACTACCTTCTATATCCTTCCTAATACGGAAGGATGTTGTGGTGTGCATGGATGCGAATGCGAGGAGTGCGAGGTGGGGTGATGTGTTGACGGATGAACGAGGTGTGGAGTTTGAATGTTGGTTGGATGAGGTGGGGTGGCTGTTGGTGAATGATGGAGTAGTGCCCACGTTCAAGAACTTCAGGGGGCAGAGTTTTATCGACCTGACGGTCGTCTCACCAGGTATGAATGGGAGGGTGAGTGGATGGAGTGTATGTGATTGGACGTCTAGTGCGCATAGAATGATTGTGATGGAGGTTTTTGGGAGCAGGGGTGTGTGTGGTTTGAATGTGAGGAGTGTAAGAAATAGGTTTAAGCCGGCGAAGGCGGATTGGGATAAGTTTAGGCAGTGTCTGAGTGAGAGAGTGAATGTGTTCGAGTGTTTCAGAATAGCGTGCAAGATGGATGTTGTGAAAATGGCTGGTTTTGTGGAAGGTTGGCTGATAGGGTGTGCAAGGCGTGCGATTCCGAGGGGTGGTAGAAGGATGATAGGTGTGTGTTGGTGGACGAAAGAGTTGAGTGAGTATAAGTGGATGCTTGGGAGGCTTCGTCGGGAGTGCCAAAGGGCTGGTGGAGAAGTCCGGGAGTTGAAGAAGCGGGAATACTCCAGAGCCAGGATGGAGTACAAGAGGAAGATCAGGACAGCTAAGAGGGAGAGCTGGAGTAGATTCGTTGAGGAGCAGGAAGAGCTCGGTCCTTGGAACCTGGTATACAAGATGGGAGTCGGCAAGTTGGCCCCGGCGAAGGCGATGCGAATGATTGGGGAAGAAGAGGGTGTGGTTGAATGGGATGAGTGTGCAAGGAGGTTGCTGAATGGGTTGGTTTTGGATGATAGTGTGGAAGGTGAGATTGCTGGTGTGCATGATAGGGTGAGAATGGAGAATGTGAGGTACCGTCCGAGGTTTGGTGTGAGGTGGAGTGTGTGTGAAAGGGATGTGAGAGAGGCTGTGTGGCAGAGTAAGAATGGGAAGGCTCCTGGGATGGATGGGATCTGTGTGGAGATGTTGAAGGAAGGATGGAGTGTGATTGGTAGAGTGCTTGTGAGGTTGTATGGTGTGTGTGTGAAATATAGGGTGTTTCCCAACAGGTGGAAGAGAGGACTGGTACGTGCCCTGTTGAAAGGAGAGGACAAAGATCCAGGGATTGTAAAATCTTACCGGCCGATATGCCTTTTGCCAGTGTTGGGCAAGGTTTTGGAGCGGATCATTGTTGGGAAACTGGAGTGGCTGTTCTATAATAGTGTGCATGGGAGGCAATATGGTTTTATGAAAGGGAAGAGTATGGAGGATGCAAAGTGTGATGTGAGAGGTGTGATTGAGAGGAGTGAAAGGGAGTATGTGCTTGGAGTGTTCTTGGATGTGAGTGGTGCGTTCGATCGTGTGTGGTGGCCGAGTGTGTTGAGGTGCATGAGAGAGAAAGGTGTGTGTAAGGAAGCGTATGAGTTGGTGAAAGATTATTTATCAGGGAGAATGGTGGAGTTGAGTGTTGGTGTGGGTGTGGTATGCAAGGAAGTGAATATGGGATCGGTGCTGGGGCCCCAGGTGTGGAAGTTGGTGTTCGATGGTTGTTTGAGGCGAGTGAATGAAATGGGTGTAGGTATGATTGCTTTTGCGGATGATGGTGTGATTGTGGTGGAAGGTGACTCTAGGGCGGAGTTGGAGAGGAGAGCGAATGATGTGTTGAGAGTGGTTGAGGAATGGTGGAATACAAGATGGTTTTGTCAGTGGAGAAAAAAGTGGTGTATGTTGTTGAAAGGGAAGTTTGCGAGAAATCCGAGAGTGTTTGTGAGAGGGCGTGTGTTGAGATGTGTGGAGAGCGTGAGGTATTTGGGTGTGTTGTGGGAGGAGAGAATGAGGATCGTGAGGCAGGTGTTTGGATTTGGGTTGTGTGAAAGTGCTTGGTGTGAGTGTAGTAGGGAAGAGGAGGAGAGTGTGCGGCATGTGTTGTTTGAGTGTGAGTTGTATGAAAGGGAGAGGAGGTTGCTGTATGAAAGCTTGGATGGTGTGGGTGTTGAGAGGAGTATGAATGGGTGTGTGAGTGAGGTGGGGTACGCATATTTTTTGTGAGTATATTTGTGGAGTGATTGGGAGGTTGGAGGAGGCTGAAAGGAGAAGAGTGGGTGTTGTGTGAGTGTTAGGGTGATTGTGTGAGTGTATGGCTTGTTTAGCACCTGCGGAGTAGGAGAATAGGGTAGGGAGCCCTCCCTCTCTCTGGTGTATCGGGGTAAGCCCCCCCCCCTGATACCAGGGGATAGGGGAACCGTAGGAAAGCTTGCTTTCCGGGCCTGCGACCATTCAAGGCTGTAGGGACTTAGTCCCAAAATGGTACTACGGGTTGGGTTGGTGGCCGGGGGCCCTTCAGGCTTCGCCGGTTACAGACGTAGTGGCGTGTGTTAGCTTGCAAGCTCTGGGTTAGCTTGCCCAGTTCTGTGGTGACTGGCTGACTCACGGTGGAAGCTGGAGATGTAGGTACCCCTTTCCGGGGATGCGTCCGCAAGCTTGCGACATACGAGGGAGGACGTATGTGCGGGGGCTTGCGGGGGCATCCGCATCTTTGTGTCGGCTGGAGGGCTGGATAGGTGAGAGATGAGTTGAGGTCGCAAGGCACAGGTACGTCTCCCATCGTTTCCTACCTTCTACGACGTACACACTGTATCGTCGGCGTATGTGGCTAGGAGAGTATTAGGATGAACGGGAATATCAGCTGTGTATATGGTGTAGAGGACAGGTCCTAAGACACTACCCTGCGGAACTGCTGTATCGTCGGCGTATGTGGCTAGGAGAGTATTAGGATGGAGAGTAATATCAGCTGTGTATATGGTGTAGAGGACAGGTCCTAAGACACTACACTGCGGAACTGCTGTATCGTCGGCGTATGTGGCTAGGGTAGTATTAGGATGGACAGGAATATCAGCTGTGTATATGGTGTAGAGGAAAGGTCCTAAGACACTACCCTGCGGAACTGCTGTATCGTCGGCGTATGTGGCTAGGGTAGTATTAGGATGGAGAGTAATATCAGCTGTGTATATGGTGTAGAGGACAGGTCCTAAGACACTACCCTGCGGAACTGCTGTATCGTCGGCGTATGTGGCTAGGAGAGTATTAGGATGGAGAGTAATATCAGCTGTGTATATGGTGTAGAGGACAGGTCCTAAGACACTACCCTGCGGAACTGCTGTATCGTCGGCGTATGTGGCTAGGAGAGTAATATCAGCTGTGTATATGGTGTAGAGGACAGGTCCTAAGACACTACCCTGCGGAACAGCTGTATCGTCGGCGTATGTGGCTAGGGTAGTATTAGGATGGACAGGAATATCAGCTGTGTATATGGTGTAGAGGAAAGGTCCTAAGACACTACCCTGCGGAACTGCTGTATCGTCGGCGTATGTGGCTAGGGTAGTATTAGGATGGACAGGAATATCAGCTGTGTATATGGTGTAGAGGACAGGTCCTAAGACACTACCCTGCGGAACTGCTGTATCGTAGGCGTATGTGGCTAGGAGAGTATTAGGATGGAGAGTAATATCAGCTGTGTATATGGTGTAGAGGACAGGTCCTAAGACACTACCCTGTGGAACTGCTGTTTCGTCGGCGTATGTGGCTGGGAGAGTAATATCAGCTGTGTATATGGTGTAGAGGACAGGTCCTAAGACACTACCCTGCGGAACTTCTGTATCGTCGGCGTATGTGGCTAGGGTAGTATAAGGATGGACAGGAATATCAGCTGTGTATATGGTGTAGAGGACAGGTCCTAGGACACTTCTCCAGAAGGATTTTGTCAAACATTTTGGAGAGACTGGGAAGAAGGAATTCAGCAGTGTTTCCTCAAACTTTTTATCAGCCCTTTGGTATGCTTCTGGAATGTTAAGCATTATTTTGGTGTCGGTCGACCGATTAATACATGTGCATGTGTAGCCAACCTTCTGGTTCAGCTGGTAGTATATAAGTTGGTAATTATGGATATTCTTGACAATTGGATTGGTAGAGATCTAACGGGTTTTGGAGCTGGCTGAGCATCCATAGATTCTGTTTGCTGTGTCTGAAGCGGCTGGATGGATTTGATATAAAGAATTTGGAAGATTCAGTGTGATTGACGTTTTGTTGTTTTCCGTTGATTGTGTTTTTCGCCGGCTGTTCCAACGATTGCAGGTTCATGGAGATTTCTGGAGTTGTCTTCTGGAGCGGTTAATTGTTCTTCAATATTGCTATTAGATCCTTTTTGCGATGGGATCGTCCAGTAGAGCGACTGCTGAGTGATGATGGAGAATCGGGTGTAGTGATACCAGCTGATCTAATGCCCTTGCTACTATCATTACGCATCTTGCGGCAAAATTTGCCCATATAATAATGATATTTGATTTAATTATTGCAATTGTAAAAGTTAGAAGAAAGTTTTCAAAAATTCTTTCCTAAGTGCAATCTCAATTGGGTTCAACATTTTAAGTCTAATCACCCTGTGCTTGTCTGTTCGTGCTCCTCACGGCTCAAAAATGATCCGTTTTTGATAAAATTTGGCAAAAAAATCTTTCGCCTAATTTGGAAGGTCAAGTTCGTTACCCAGCAGAATCCGTTCACCTGAAGATGGTTTTTGGAGCATAATTCGCGCCAAAAAATCGTAACGCTTACTTTTTCGAGCTCATATGCTTGCAGGTCGTTTATAGGTTTCTTAACGTAGAAAAACGAATGAAACCATTTTTAAAGCGATATCTGTAACCATTTTCGAGAAACATTGAAACACCTACGTTTCCAAACTAATTTTTAGTTTGGGTATTCAAAAACGATTAATTCAGTTGAAACTTGTTCCAGACGTTTAATATTCATTTAATCTAAGATAGATAAATTTTGGTCCCGTTTAGAGTTAAGTAAGTACCTACTAGAAAAAAAAATATTTCATTAACATGCATGAAAAGTTTTAGGATTTACGCATATTTTCTAAACAATCTCAAAAACGGTTGGGAAATCGTGATAAGTGAAAGGTGACCATTCGAAAGCTTATTAAATTCCCTACAAAAAAGGTTCAAATGTAATTTTCGATGGGGCAATGTCAAACCGAGAAATAAGTGCGGTGTACCATTTTAATAAAGTACGGTATGAAAATGAGGAACGTATTAGTAATAGTGATTCCCATGTAGAACGGCAAGAAGGTGGGAGAGTCATTTCCGCTTAGGGTACTATCAGTTTTTCTCCATGATGATTAGATAGTTAGCGGTCGAGGTGATAAGTAAAGATGGAATGGTTGGGATTCGGCTAAAGAAACCTCAATGTGACTTTTTTTAATTAAAAAATCTATATTTTGGACGTTTCGGCTACTCATTGGTAGCCTTCGTCAGCTAAAATGACAAGAAAAACAGAAATTAATACAAAAAAAAAAAAAAAAAATTATAATTGACATAAATAACAGAACTATAAATACACTTAACTTATATTAAAAAAAAAACAATTTGGTCTTAAATTCTTAGCATGAGTAGAATGAAAATCAAAAGAAAACATCACAAAAAAAGAAGAAAAAAGGCTATTATATTGAAGTTTATATAAGTAAATAAGTGCTAATAGTAACATTAATTAATTATAACAAACAAATAAGATACTACATACCTATGGAAATGCCTGGAGGCAGAGGAAGACCAATGTTGACTGTTAAGTAACCATTGTGGAAGTGTCTAAGAGAAAAGGAATCTACTAGGGTAAATGAAACTGAAAACAAACCAGGTGGTGGGAGAAGGTCGGTAAGGATCAAAGGCATGTTTATGACAGGAAGGGAGAGAAAGGTGTTAATGGAAGGATACACAAGAGGCATGGGAAAATACTAGGTGGGAGGTCGGGAGAGTTTTTGAAAAATATTAGCGTACATAGGAGAAATGCCTTGTTTGTCAGTTTTGTAGTTTATATTGTTTTTGTTTAGGTTTATGTGTACACATTCAGAGATCTGTAGTCTTTTTTTGTTTCCTTCTCTAGAAAGAATTACCGTGTCGTCGAAGTTAAAAGAGTGTTTTTGCGTAATGGCGTGCTTAGCAAGTGCAGATATATCTATTTCTTTGTTAGTGATGGTTCGTTTATGTTGTGTAAGGTTTCTTCATATTGAGGTTTCTTTAGCCGAATCCCAACCATTCCATCTTTACTTATCAGTTTTTCTGTTGTGGCGCTTCAAATCTTTCTTCTCATTGAGATGTCAGTTTATTTATTGTTATTATCGTTGCTAGGCGATAAAACAGTCAAAACATTAGTTAAGGAACATAATAACTAAAAAAGAAAAATCTGTCATGATAAATTTAGATATTGTCTAGAGTATCTGTAAGTACTGTTTATGTTAAGAGTTACTTTTATATTTAGTCATGTGTTCTTCAGTGCGTTTGTTTAGTATTTGAATGTATATATCTTACTGGTATATATTACTTATTTTCTGATAAAATAATTATTCTGTATTATATTGTCGTCATATTCTGTCAAATAAGTTGTCTTTTTTCAAGTAAGTGTAAATGTTGTCAATATATTGGCTGCCATGGGAAAGTAGGTCTGTCATGTTGTCCGGTAAGTCATAGTTCTGTCTCCGTAAACATTCTGTCAATATGTGTTTTATTGTCAGTGGAGTGTTACATACTTCGCATGTCGG
The DNA here is from genome assembly GCA_946811695.1 of Gonocerus acuteangulatus. Lineage (NCBI taxonomy): Eukaryota > Metazoa > Arthropoda > Insecta > Hemiptera > Coreidae > Gonocerus > Gonocerus acuteangulatus. The sequence goes on from OX328125.1 coordinate 7,355,317, forward strand.
ACTGTCCTGTCTCGTCATGAGGTGTAAGTGTGTCAGCCGGGAATGACCTATTCTTAAGCGGCATAAGACAACTTCTTCTCTTCTAGTTTGCCTTATGCTTGATGGTCATTCTTCGCCTGTTTGTTTAATTTCTCTTAGTTTGTTGTCCGAAGTAGTGTGCCAAGATCTTTGCCATTTTTCGATGATAGCTGTTTTGGCTTCTGCTTGCATATCTTGGTATGTAATATTGTATATGTCTTGGTAAGGTCGTCTCGTAGCATTTTTAGCAATTTTGTCAACTTTTGTATTTTGTTCTATGTGCTCATGTCCTGGGAGCCAATATATTGTTATCCGTTTATTTGTCCGGTAAATCTGTTCGAGTATTTGTATGTTAAGTGGGTTCAGGTTGTACGGGTTCTGTAGTCCTAGTATTGCGCTAAGTGAGTCAGTACAAATTGTTATCTTAGTCTGTGTTACGTCCTGTATATTGGTTAAGGCAAGCGAGATGGCATGTAGTTCCGCAGAATAGCTGCTTGTGATTCTTGGCAATTTAATACTAACAATATTCTTATCAATCACAGCTGCTGCGCCAGTGCCTTGTGAGGTCTTAGACCCGTCCGTGAATATGAATAATGTATCTTTGTTTTGTTCAAGGTGTGCTTTGAAGATGTGTTTGTACGCATGTGTAGATAAGGGGTTTGATTTTTTAAATTTTGTTAGTCCTATGTCAAGTTTTAAATTTTGTATAGTCTATGGTATGTAAGTTGGTGAACGTCTTGCGTATACTTCATGTAGATGTACATTGGTATTTTGTGCGTAACTGATGCATCTTACAAATAATGGCCGTTGCCTAGATGGTTGCGTGTGATATTTGCGTAGCATTATTTCGTCAACAGATCTAGGAACGCAAGCGCAGTTCATGTATGTGGCTTTTAATGCAAATTTTAAGCAGTTGAGCAGTGGAGGTTCTCCGCACTCCACGTGCAGGCTGTTGGCTGGGCTTGATCTAAACGCTCCAGTTGCAATGCGTAAACCTGTATTCTGTATCGAGTGTAGCATCTTAAGAACGCTGGGCTTGGCAGATGAATACACAACACTTCCGTAGTCCAGAAGGGACCTGGTATATGCACGGTATAGTGTCAGCATTACACTTCTGTCTGCACCCCACTTGGTATTGCATAGAATCATCAAAAGATGTAAAGATTTTTTACATCTATCAACGAGACTCTTTAAGTGGGGAACCCAGGTCAGTTTGGAGTCAAAAGTAAGTCCTAAAAATTTAATTTGGTTAGTCAGTGTGATTGGAGTATTTCTTAAAGTTATTTGAATATGTGGTCTCTGTCTCTTTTTAGTAAACAGTATACATTGTGTTTTTTTTTGTGTTGTAAAGTGAAGTCCGTTAGTAACGCTCCAGTTCTCAAGGTTTTCTATTGTCGTTTGAACTAATATAGAATCATTTTCTATATTTTTTGTTCGCAGATAGATAAGCAAATCATCCACATACAGACAATATTTGACTGGTGGAATAATATGCTCACGGATGGTGTCTATAGCTATTTTAAAAAGCGTAGTACTTATAACACTGCCTTGAGGCACCCCGTTTTCTTGTCGAAATCTGTTGGAAATTGTGGTCCCAACTTTTACACGAAATGATCTATTCAAAAGGAAATTTAGTACAAAATTAAAGAAATTTCCATGAATATTCCATTCGGATAATTTAGAAAGAATAGTTCGGCGCCAAACTGTATCATAAGCTTTTTCTATATCGAAAGAGACGGCTAGAACAGATTCCTTATTAATGAACGAGTCTAATATTTCACTTTCTAAAGTAACTATGTGGTCTATAGTCGAATGATTCGATCTGAAGCCACATTGATACTCTGAAAGGAGTTGACTCTGTTCGAGGAACCATAGTAGCCTCTTATTCAATATTCTCTCGAAAATCTTAAATGTACAGCTTGTCAGAGCTATTGGTCTATAATTTTCATCTGATAATGCGTCTTTATTGGGCTTTTGAAGTGGTAGAATAATTGCTTCATTCCATTCTGGAGGGTAATTGCTATTTTCAAAGACATTATTGTATAGTTTTAGCAGGATAGACTTTTCAGCATTTTGGAAGAAATTTCAGCATTTTATAGCAAATCCCATCATTTCCGGGTGAAGTGTACTTCACTTGGGAAAAAACCTGAGTCAGCTCTTGCAATGTCAAGGGTTCGTTCAAGGGATGTTTAAATTTTGGGGTTGTAAAAAGAGGAGTACTTTCAAAATTAATTTTGATCTGTTGCGATTCTAGTGTGAGTCTTTCGTCGCTGGATATGAAGCTAAAGTGATGGCCAATGATATTATTGATAATTTCGGGGTCATTGATTATGAGATTATTTTTCTTAAGAGCCGAAATTGGGGGTTTATATTTCTTATGAATAATTTTGTTGATCTTGGACCAAATTTTGCTCGGAGGGGTGTTCCTGTTTATGGAGCTCACAAAATTTTCCCAGCATTCCTTCTTACATTGCTTAGTTATATATTGGGACTTTGCTTTTCCCGGCATTCCTTCTTACATTGCTTAGTTATATATTGGGACTTTGCTTTTCCCGGCATTCCTTCTTACATTGCTTAGTTATATATTGGGACTTTGCTTTTCCCGGCATTCCTTCTTACATTGCTTAGTTATATATTGGGACTTTGCTTTTCCTAGCATTCCTTCTTACATTGCTTAGTTATATATTGGGGCTTTGCTTTTCCCAGCATTCCTTCTAACATTGCTTACTTATATATTGGGACTCTGCTTTTCCTAGCATTCCTTCTTACATTGCTTAGTTATATATTGGGACTTTGCTTTTCCCAACATTCCTTCTTACATTGCTTACTTATATATTGGGACTTTGCTTTTCCCAGCATTCCTTCTTACATTGCTTACTTATATATTGGGACTTTGCTTTTCCCAGCATTCCTTCTTACATTGCTTAGTTATATATTGGGACTTTGCTTTTCCCAGCATTCCTTCTTACATTGCTTAGTTATATATTGGGACTTTGCTTTTCCCAGCATTCCTTCTTACATTGCTTAGTTATATATTGGGACTTTGCTTTTCCCAGCATTCCTTCTTACATTGCTTAGTTATATATTGGGACTTTGCTTTTCCCAGCATTCCTTCTTACATTGCTTAGTTATATATTGGGACTTTGCTTTTCCCAGCATTCCTTCTTACATTGCTTACTTATATATTGGGACTTTGCTTTTCCCAGCATTCCTTCTTACATTGCTTAGTTATATATTGGGACTTTGCTTTTCCCAGCATTCCTTCTTACATTGCTTAGTTATATATTGGGACTTTGCTTTTCCCAGCATTCCTTCTTACATTGCTTAGTTATATATTGGGACTTTGCTTTTCCCAGCATTCCTTCTTACATTGCTTAGTTATATATTGGGACTTTGCTTTTCCCAGCATTCCTTCTTACATTGCTTAGTTATATATTGGGACTTTGCTTTTCCCAGCATTCCTTCTTACATTGCTTAGTTATATATTGGGACTTTGCTTTTCCCAGCATTCCTTCTTACATTGCTTAGTTATATATTGGGACTTTGCTTTTCCCAGCATTCCTTCTTACATTGCTTAGTTATATATTGGGACTTTGCTTTTCCCAGCATTCCTTCTTACATTGCTTAGTTATATATTGGGACTTTGCTTTTCCCAGCATTCCTTCTTACATTGCTTAGTTATATATTGGGACTTTGCTTTTCCCAGCATTCCTTCTTACATTGCTTAGTTATATATTGGGACTTTGCTTTTCCCAGCATTCCTTCTTACATTGCTTAGTTATATATTGGGACTTTGCTTTTCCCAGCATTCCTTCTTTCATTGCTTAGTTATATATTGGGACTCTGCTTTTCCCAGCATTCCTTCTTACATTGCTTAGTTATATATTGGGACTCTGCTTTTCCCAGCATTCCTTCTTACATTGCTTAGTTATATATTGGGACTCTGCTTTTCCCAGCATTCCTTCTTAAATTGCTTAGTTATATATTGGGATTTTGCTTTTCCCAGCATTCCTTCTTACATTGCTTAATTATATATTGGGATTTTGCTATTCCCAGCATTCCTTCTTACATTGCTTAATTATATATTGGGACTCTGCTTTTCCCAGCATTCCTTCTTACATTGCTTAGTTATATATTGGGATTTTGCTTTTCACAGCATTCCTTCTTACATTGCTTAGTTATATATTGGGACTCTGCTTTTCCCAGCATTCCTTCTTACATTGCTTAGTTATATATTGGGACTCTGCTTTTCCCAGCATTCCTTCTTACATTGCTTAGTTATATATTGGGATTTTGCTTTTCCCAGCATTCCTTCTTACATTGCTTAATTATATATTGGGATTTTGCTATTCCCAGCATTCCTTCTTACATTGCTTAATTATATACTGGGATTTTGCTTTTTTACGTTTATATTCAATGAAATATTCCTGGCAGGGATTAGCCTTAAAAAATCGGAGTGCCTTTTTCCGATCCGTTACTGCCCGTTTACATTTATCGTTCCACCAAGGAACGGGGTGTTTTTTGTATGTGCTTGGTGTTTTGTGCATTGATGCATCTGCTGCTTTTTTTATAACTGATGAAAAATCTTCGAAGGTTTGAATTTGTTTTATGTAGTCCAGAAAATAATTTTGAAATTTATCCCAATCAGAACTTTTGATATTGTACCTTGAAGTTGTTCTAAAATTTATTGGTGTTACAGCTGGGGTTATTATGATAGGGAAGTGATCACTGCCGTGTGGATCTGGGCTCAGTTCCCACGTGAAGCGTGTAAATAATGTTGAAGAGCAGGCAGATACATCAATATTGGTTTATGTTCCTGTACGAGGGCACAAATGTGTTGGTGAGTGCGTGTTGAGGGGGATCAGGTTAAAATTTTCGAAGAGTTTTTCTATAAGTTTGCCTCTTGTGTTCGTACTCTGTGCTCCCCAAATTGTACTTTCTGCATTCATATCTCCAACAAAAAGAAGAGGGGGTGAGAGTTGCCTAACAATGTCCTGGAGTGCATGACTGTCAATTGGTTCTCCTGGTGGGAGATAAATGCAACAGACAGTAACTTTGAATGGCATGTAAACAGTAAAAGCAACTGCTTGGACTGTAGTCAATAGCCTGACAGGTTCACTGTAGATACAGTCCTTCACATAGATACAGACACCACCACAAGCCTTACCTCCCAGCAAATAGTCCTTAGAATAGGAATTATACCCGTATATGGAGATTTGCTTACCTGGAGCGGTGTGTGTTTCTTGTAAAGCAATTATGTTAAAAGTCTTTAAATTGTCTTACAACAAGAACTTAGTGCCGTTGGGTGCCATTAATATTCCACTGCAGTACAGACATAGCAACCTACAAAAAGAGATATATATACGAGTAAGTGTAGAGTCCAGTAGTGACGTGTAAGAGAGTAAAGATGTGATCTAAAAAAATTAAGTTTTCTATTTGGATTTGTAAGTCCCTCTTTTTCCAGGTTTCTTCGTACTCGTATCTTCTCCTTTTGTCGTATTTTCTGCAGGGTCTAATCTTCTTTCTAGAGTTTTGAGCGTTAAATTTATCTTTTCAAGGGCGGTTTCAGATTTCCCATGTTTTGTGGGTTTCAGATTTCCCATGTTCTATGGGTTTCAGATTTCCCATGTTCTGTGGGTTTCAGATTTCCCATGTTCTGTGGGTTTCAGATTTCCCCTGTTCTGTGGGTTTCAGATTTCCCATGTTCTGTGGGTTTCAGATTTCCCATGTTTTGTGGGTTTTGGTCGAGTTTTAGATTTTTCTTTTTGATCATTCTTCACCTGAGAGGTCGTGGCTGGTTCTGGAGGTTGCAAGAGCATTTCCAGTTTAGTTATGAGCTCAGATAACCTCATGATTAAACTATTTTCGCTCGTCATATTCGCCTTTTGTGCATATGTTTGTTGGTGTTTTGTCACGAGTCTTCTCCTACCTTCGCTATATGATATTTTTTCCAAGGTCACCTTTTTGACAATTAATGCCTCTTTCTGAAGTACCTCGCATTTTTTATCCCATGCGAAGTGTTCCCGGCCACAATTGCAACACTTGATTTCCTCTCAAGGGCCTTCGTGTTTATCCTTCGAGCACATACCACAAACTGCGTTCTTTTTCTTGCAAAATGAAATTGTGTGGTTCAGCCGATGACACTTATAGCAACGAATAGGCCGGGGAATGTAAGGGTTTATTGGGATAGATAGGTATCCTAAGCGAATCTTTTCAGGTAGGTACGAGGCTATGAATGTTGCTACAAAAACGGTTCTTCCTGATTTCGGTACTATACGACGTAGGTGTGTGACATTCTGATCTTTAAGTTCCGCTAGTAATTCCTCGTCAGGCATCCATTAAATATCAGGACAGCGAAAGATTCCCTTCGAGATGTTTAATGACTTGTGCGGTAAAACCGAAATCTTATATGCCTCAAAGTTCGTCAAACCTAATATTTTTGCACAGGTATTTACGTTCTGCGAACTTACTGTAAGTGAGCCATCTTTCTGACATTTATTGACTTTTATATCCTGTCCTAATGTTGAACTCCATCTGAAGATTGCAAAAGGGCTGATTGTATTAAACGTTTTTTCATTTTCGATAATTTTAATTGTCATATATCTTGGAATATTATTTAGGTTATTGTAATCGGTGGTTAAATCGTACCAGTTTCTAGTATTTTCCTTCCTCTGTTCCGTTTCAGATGTATTTTTATCAGTTGATATTCTGTAACTGTTAGGAATATCAGTCATTTTTAAGAGCTGAAAAATTAAATGTTTTTTCTACTCGAGGTTATAACATGTCATGTCAGTTTATATTTTTCACGTAATCAAAACCTTCCAATAACTGCTTCTACTTCTTTGCTAATGACACTAGGGATGTAAACGAAACCGCGCTAAGATGACGCAGTTTCTGCGAGTCGGACTTTTTTTTCTGTTAAAAACACGACCTTGGGTTAATTTGTTTAAATTATTGTTACCACTCTTTTGAAAATTGTCCTTGTTTATTTTTTTCATCGAATCCGCCTGTTCTTGGTATCAAATTAAAGCTAATTGTTATTAAAAAATCTCAAAAAATTAATTTGAGGTTACTTCATGTATACCTTTTAATGAAAAATATCTTAGATGTGCTGGCGTGGGCATATATTAAAATTAGGTGATTTGGCGTGAATTGACTTCAGAAAGTGCTAAAATGCCGTGTTAGTTTTTCGGATCCCAGGAAATATGGCAAATGTAATATTTTTCCTTAATACGCAGATTGAATCCCAGAATATCTATATAAACAAGGCTTTGTTTTATGTTGTGATAAGGATTATAGATTAATATTTGCTTGGCTTTGTTTATCTGAACAGCTGTGCCAACTCCTCTTTCTATGGATGAATGGTCTACGTAGCTTAGTCTATATACATATATAAACCAGACACACCTAAATTCGACATCTTAACTTTTTTCCATATAATCCTTATTCATCCTAACATGTAATAAGCTCAGGGTCGAATCTTTATATATATATATATATATATATATATATATATATATATATATATAAATATATATACATATATATATATATATATATGTATATATATATACTAAAGATTTTTTCTTCTAGTGCTGCCGTTCGAGGGTTGGATTTGGGGTCCCAGATCGTCCCTAGGCTCACCCAGCCTTTAATTAATTTAATTTATAATGGGTACCTTGGGTGCTAATGACTATAGCAGTCGAAGCAGCCAAGGGGAAAATCAGGCGGCCGGAGCATAGTATTGACCACACTATCTCCCTAGTGTGCCGTATGGTCAAGAATCAGGTACCTCTACAGTATCTGCACCTCTGGGCCCTTGTGGCCTGTTACGGGACTGATTTATATATATATATATATATATATATATACACACACACACACAGTAGACTGTCCATTATCCGGTGTTCTCTTATTTGTCGCTCACTCTCATATGGCAGTGAGTGACGGATCTCGCCGGAGTTAGACAAACATATGTTTTCATTGAGTGGAAGTGAAAGAAGGCATATATGTTTCGTTTTAGAGGCGGGAACTTGTGTTTCTACTAAGAAAATAGATGCTTCTACTAAGGCACCTGCGGTTGGAATGACTGATTTTAGCCAGTCTAGTTCGGACATTCATCACGAGTGGAGTACAAGTTTTAAATGTAATTTTAATAATATGTACCATTTTAAATAGGCAATACTAAAAATAGTAATACATGTTATTATATCCTCAAATAATAAGGTTTATCAAATAAATAAGTGACCACTTCTATCTGACTCCGGTTTGGGGAGAGTCTACTGTGTATATTTGTCTGTTCGCTCTGAAGCTCCCAGACAAATGCTCCGATTTTGATGAAATTTAGTACTAAAATCTTTCCTCTAATTTGAAAGGTCAAGTTAACCAGCAGAATCCGTTCACCGGAAGATGCTTTTTGGAGCGAAATTCGCGCGAACAAAGTTTTAACACTTACGTTTGAGTCAATCCTTATCAAGTGGTCCAAGGGTGGTTGCTTGACCACTTACGAAACAATTGATATTTTTACTATAAGTATTACAAATGGAATCAGTAGCTCAAAACAATTTTTAAAATATTTTTAGAGTCAACCGTTTGAAAATGGCAGCCATTTTTGTTTCACCGTCCATGCTGATTTTTAGCGCGATTCCTCCCTCCCTCCATAGGGAGGAATCCCACTTATAAGGCTGACCTCATGACGCAATCCGGAACTGCCGACTAGAATATTTTACGTTTCAGAACCCCTAGAGAACGACCATTTGGTTCAAATTTGTATATATATATATATATATATATATATATATATATACATATATATACATGTATATGTGTGTGTGTGTATGTATAATATATATATATATATATATATATATATATATATATATTTGTCTCTTCGCTCTCTAGCTCCCAGACAAATGGACTGATTTTGATGAAATTTGGTACAAAAATCATTCGTCTAATTTGAATGGTCAAGTTCGTTAACCAGCAGAATCTGCTCACCGAAACGAAGGTTTTGGAGCGAAAAAATCGTTCCGCCTACTTCATATTCTTGCAAGTACACGTTTTATAGGTTTATTGGTATAGAAAAACTAATTAAACAATTTTCAAGGCAATAGCATTAACCGTTTTTGAGAAAAATGGAAATATAGTTGTATAATAAAGTTTTTGGTTTGGGTACGTAGAATAATGGGATTCGGTTAAAATGTTTTCTGCGTGTTTGAAATTCATATTAACCCTTTCGTTGCTGACGAATGAAACGACTTGCAGCGCCCAGTACGCTCCATGCTTATACATCTAGCTTCCCCCGTACGCTCGTCAATATCTCCTTGCCTCTACCTCACTACCGTTCAACTCTTTCCTCTCTCAGCATCCTCTTGTTATATATTTGGAATTATTAACTTATAATTTCAAACATCTTTTACATTCGTAATATTATACAATACTAAAATACATTTTCTATCATGGAAAAGAAAATGACTCGGATAAGAAATGAAGATATAATTACATAAATGATATCGTGTATAGTATATTATAATAAAGGAGGATATTTATACCGACCGAACTAAACATGATCCAAATTGTGACTGAAAGATACAAACAGCAACAATTTGAGTACTACCATGCAAATAGGCGGCGAGCCGCGCCAGCTTCAACCTCCGACAATTGCTATAACAATGGCGATTGTAGGACTTTACAATTTTTTTTATAGATAATAGTAGACTTGCACAATGTTTAATTTAAATTAATATACGAAGAAGATCTGATAATGTCCCACTGATTTTATACGAGTTAATAGCACTAGGCCGGAGAAGCGACATACGACGCTAGTATGGGCCACGAGTTAACTCGTGTGGAGCGTCAGGGGTACTGACAGTGGAACACGAGTTAACTCGTGTGGAGCGTCTGGAGCACTGCAAGTGCAACACGAGTTAACTCGTTCAGAGCAACGAAAGGGTTAACAAAGATGTTTAAATTTTGGTTACGTTTGGAGTTAAGAAAGGATTAGAATAACATATTTTATTTTTAGACATAAGTTTTGGGAACTTTGTATACTTTCCTTAATATCTCGAAAAAGGTTGGGAATCTTGGTAGCGCAAGGTTACCATTCGAAAGCTTACTAAAAATCTACAAAAAAGATTCTGAATTAATTTAAGATTAGGCGATGTCAATCTGAGTAATAAGTGCTTAAAACTTCAAATGTGTTTGTATGATAAGCTCACTTTTTAATTGGTTATTTTTTTTTAATTGGAATTATTTGTAGAATTAGTACTGTAGTAGAAGAGTACAAGAAAATGTAAACAGGAATGCGGATATTTCGAAAACTAAAGATATCTCGAAAAACGTTATAGTATAGAACTTGTAGGAAATTTAATGAGCTTTCATTTGTTATAGAATAGTCATGTCGCTAGGGCACAGGCTTTCCGAGATATAAGTGAAAACCCGAAAAATGGGACCTTCTAAACCCCCCCCCCCCACCGGCACAAAGGCTACGGGCGAGGACTTTTGATATGTTCACCTCCTATCCAGCCCAAACAAAGTTACGAAGTCAAAAATTGTGTTCCAAAAATGTCCACCTATAGCTGTTTTAAAGCATTCGTTGCCTGGACTGGACGTAAATAATAACTGTTTCTATTTCAATCTTTCCAAATGACACTAGGGATAAGAACAGAACCGCGCTAAGATGACGCAGTTCCTGCGAGTTGAACTTCTTTTTGTTTCACCGTTCATGCTGATTTTTGAGTTTATAAGCACTTACGGATATTTTGTGTAAGATTTATAGCTGAAATAGTTTATTATAGTATTTGGATGCTGTCAGCACTATTCCTGTATATACTACTCATGCAATACAAAGCTCCCAATGAGTCCTTCCATTGTATTAGTACTAGCTGACTATAGCTATTTGTACAAGTGTAGAAGTCTTTGTATTTATAGAAGTCTTTGTATTTATAAGCTGTTGTGTATATTTCAAAACCACTCATAGTTCAGGATGGTTCTCTTCCATCTCTCAGCATCGTTTGTCTCTATCCTCCTTCTGCGATCTGCACTGGTCTTGTCTGCAAGTATGACCAAGTATATATATATATATATATATTTGTTTGTGTAATTATACTGTTTGTTTTCTATTTTTGTTGACGCCATTCATTGTTATCAGCATACAGGATTCGTTTGTCAAATGTTAACAGTAGCGTTATAGTAAATATTTTGCGTAATAACTTTTTGTATGTTGTCCATGAAAGAATTATTGAAAATTTCGTTCTACTCTCCCCCGTTATAATATGTATCCTTTATAAAATAATTTCTTCAATCAAATTTTGTGATTCCCCTTTTCAAGGAGAGTTATTTATACTCTCACAAACTTTTAAATGCGCCATCAGAAATGAAGGCACCATTCTGATTTGATTTTATCTGTTCACACACACACATATATTTTCATGTATTTATTTATTTTCAATTTATTTTTTACGGCGCTTCTACGTCTGGGCCATTAGCGCCAACATCCAGGGAGCATCGAGGAATTTTCCCAACGAGCCGTGGGATAAGAAATTTCCTGCCGGCGCACAGTGGTCAAAACCCGCCCAAAAGCGCCTAAAACTCAATAACATTTGATATTGTTGATTTAGAAACTTGAAATCACAATATTTCAACTAGGACACAATTTTTCATTCGGATCACTTCAGACATTTTTTGCAGTCAACACTGACTTGAATACTGCACAAAAAATCCTTCTTCGATTGGATTCCAATGTTTACATAGAGATAACGCGCGTCAGTCTTGCCGAGTTGGTTCACCTCTAGCACCGAAGTAGGCAGGTTTATGCAGCAAATTTCAGTCTGGGGTCTTTCTATACATGCCCACGGAATATTTAAGCCCAAAATTAGAGGGACACAGAGAGACGCAAAAGGTATATGACAAAACGAAATTTGATACGTGTAATTTTTTTGTATTTTTTCAGTATTTCCGTCCATGAAGGCGATTCGAAAAATACAAAAATATTTTTTTTTGTCCTTCGAACATCCCATTAAAACAAAAAAAACATGCGTCAACCTTATCGGTCTGAAAAAGTAAAGTTAAGGGAACGATTTTGGTACATGAGGATTTGGGAAATTTTCTTCGATTCTAGTACTTCAATGATTTTTTTTTTTTTTTTTTTTTTTTTTATTTGTTTATTTGAAATCTGTACATAAATCAATCGTACAATCGTGAAGTTTGTTGACACAGATAATATATACAAGTTGATTAAAACGGTAAAATTAAAACAAAATAAAAATAATGAAGAATTTGGAAGAAGCCAACCATTGTTGGTACTTCCTGAGGCGGGTAAACAAACGTTTTAATGATCAAAATAGGATCGGCTATGTGAGTTTATCTCGGGGCCACTGTCTTTTAAGCCGTCTGGGAGGATTGTCTGGATGGGATTGGGAAGAGAAGGATAAACTTTTAGTATTAGGATGGTAGGACAATGTGGAGTGGAAAATTTGGAATCGGGTTTTAGCAAGATCCAGGACAAATGGAATGTTAAGGTCGTTGTGCAGGGTTTTGTTGGATACGTAGGAAGGGGCATTTACAATTTTACGAGGGACTTTTGACTGGAATGCCTGTATTCTGTTGATGTTTGATGTTTTCGCAGTACCCCAGAGTTCAAGTCCGTATGTCCATATGGGCCGAATGATGGTTTTGTATACCGTAAGTTTGTTCTGTGTCGTTAACTAAAACGAGGGTCCAAATAGGTGATGGGGATTATTGGCTTTTCTTTGTAAAGTAATCCCGGGTGCCAAACCCGATCGAATGCTTGAGCAACGTCGAGAAAGGCTCTTACGTTCAAGCGTAAGGAAATAGCGTCTACAACTCTTAAGCACTGTTGTATAGTGGAATGATGGGAGCGGAAACCAAACTGGTGATTGGGGATTTTCTTCGAGGATTCTATGACAGGGAGGATTCTCTTATACAGGAGTTTTTCGAATATTTTAGACATTAATGGGAGAAGGCTGATGGGTCGGTAGGAAGATGGGGAATCGGGAGGTTTAAAGGGTTTGGGAAAAACAATGACAACTGAGTGTTTCCAGGGATTGGGAAAATGGGTTGTTCTTAGGATTGAGTTATACAGGTATGTGAGGAATATAATGGCCTTCTGGGGGGGATTTTCGATTATCTTGGAGGTGATAAGGTCATAACCGGGAGATTTCTTAGGGAGGTGTTTGATGATGTGTTTCACTTCAGACGGATGGAAAGCTTTGGGAGGGAAGAGGAGAGTACAGGTAGTCTTCGATATCTTGATCATGGGAGGAGCTAGTTTGGGGATTAGGGGAAAATACTGAAGTTAAGTGTGTGGAGAGAAGGAGTGCCTCTGTGTCAGTCTGTTGTATGCGTTTCTGTCCGAGGGATAACGGGATCTTTGTCATAGAGCTCTGGCCCGTCGCTTGGCTGCAAGAAGTTCTTGGATGTGGGTGGGTAGGAGTAGTTTGGGCGGAGGGGGTAAGCTTGTCCTAGGTCGGCATGAATTGCGGGCACAGTCCTGAATAGCTCTAGTAAATGTTTCAGTGGCTTTGTCAAGGCCCGTAGTGGTTTTTAGGGAAACAGTCAGGTCTATGGAGCGTTCTAAGTTAAGCTGAAGCGATTGCCAGTTGATAGGACCGGGCGTAAGAGGTTGTAGAGGACGAGGTACTAGAGAGGAGAACATAGTTAGGAGGACCGCAGAATGGTCCGACGATAGGTCGAGGAGCGATTCAACAGAAGTCGCTATTCACCCCAAGCCAGACGAGATGAAGGAATAAACGAGGTCAGTGCTACGGGATGGGTCGGTAGGCCAGTATGTTGGGAGATATAGGACGATAATTCTGCAGAATTATCCATGGGAATTGAGGATATCGTAGAGGATTCTGCCGGGGGAATTGCATGTGCGACTTCCCCACAAGGGGTGTTTCGCGTTGAAATCACCCCCGGAGAGGAAGCGAGGACCAAAGGATTGGAATATTGACTGGAATTCAGGATGGGAGAACAATACAATGCGGATAGTATGATATCGGAGGGAGAAAGGGAAAGGGATATGGATGTTACCAGCAGGCTTGCTGATGCGATGCTGGACTCTTGGTGATGCTTGATGTTGCTCTTGATTAGAATCAGAGTCCCGTGCTGCTCCAGAGATGGATGGTCGGTTCGATAACAGGAGTAACCCTTGACACCGAATGACATGGATTTCTGTGTTTCCGTTATTAGGGCAATGCCGATGTTTTTGCCAATTTTGTCAGTAAGTAAAAGTGTAAATTCTTGTTTTCTTGTTGTGAGTCCGTTGGCATCCCACACAAGGATAGAGAGGTGGGGATTATGAAAGCGTTGCATTCTGGGGTTTAGGAAGGAAGTGGGCTATAAGGGTAGTCATCAGGTTTATGAGTGGAGTGAGAAGGGTTTCGAGTTTGTTTAGGAAGGAGGAGAAAAGGTTCATAGGATCTTGAGCATGAATCTGTGGGATTTGATTAGGTGGGGCTGGAGTAGTAGGGAAGGTGGGCGGGATTGGGTGTTGCGAAGAAGTAGTTGATGAGGTAGGAAGGGAAGGTCGTTCTTGTGGTTTGGGTGCGGGGGTCTGAGCTGGTGTTGGGACAGGCGGCTTCTTTTTCTGAAGCGAGTAGAGATGAGTAGGTCACATTCGGCTCGCGAAGAGATGCATTCTGTGCTGCTGGAACGGGCTGTAGGCAGGGGAAGTGGGATGGTCCGCTGGGTAGAGATGGCTTTTCGGCATCTTTTTAGCGCGGTTCCTCCCTCCCTCATAGGGAGGTTGATCTCATGACGTAATCCAGAAGTGCCGACTAGAAAATTTGGTGTTCAGAACCCCTAGAGACCGAAAATGATGGTGGTTCAAATTTGTATATATATATATATATATATATATATATATATATATATATATATATATATTATATATATATTTATATATATATTTATATATATATATTATATATATATATATATTTATATATATATATATATATATATATATATATTTTTGTCTGTTCGCTCTCTAGGTAGAAGACGAAAGGTCCGATATTGATGAAATTTGGTACAAAAATCCGTCGTCCAATTTGAAAGGTCAAGTTCGTTACCATCAAAATCCGTCCACTGGAAGATGGCGTTTGGGGCGACATTCGCGCAAAAAAATCGTAACGCTTACGTTTTTGAGTTCATAAGCTTGTAAGCACTCGTTTTATAGGCTTCTTGGGCTAGGAAAACGAATGAAACCATTTTCAAGGCGATAGCTTTAAACGTTTTCGAGAAAATTGGAAAAATAGTTTTTGAAAACCGTTTTTGGTTTGGGTACTTAGAATGATGGGATTCAGTTGAAACATTTTCTGCATGTTCTACTTTCATTAAAACTAATATGTTGAAATTTTTGTTACGTTTGGAGTTAAGGAAGGGTTAGAATAAAATATTTTACTAGCAGACATAAAAAGTTTTGGTAACTTTGTATACTTTCCTGAATATCTCGAAAAAGGTTGAGAATCTTGGCAAACGGAAGAATACCATTAGAAAGCTTACTAAATGCTCTTCAAAAAAGGTTCTGATAAAAGGTTTGATTAGACGATGTCAATCGGAGAAATAAGTGCTTAAAACTTTAAAGTAATTGATTTCGCTTATTCGAACTGTTCTTTTTGTCTGTTTTTATTCCTTGTTATTTTTTAACTGCTTATAGTTGGATAATGTATTTGATGGATGGATGGATGGATTGGGTGTTTAAGGGCAGAAAACATCTAGGTCCTCACCGCCCTGAAGTGTAGTGCTAGAGAGTCGTGTATATGTCGTGAGAGGGATTGTAATTTTGTGTTTAGGACAGTGCATGATAATCAACTGTAATTTTTATGACCTCTACTCTTTTTTTTTTTTTTTTTAACCTATGTCATTGCTTACGACTAACTTGTTACTTAGATACTAATAGAACTATTTGCACTAAAACTAATACTAACATACAGTATAGCACTATTAATACAGTTAAGAGACTTGTATATTTTTTTTTTTTTTTTAATGCATATACATATATATATGTATATCTTTTTTATATGTATATATCTATTTTTTCTGAGTAATGTTGTATATATCCTTTTTTTTTAATGCATATATATATATATATATATATATATATATATCTTTTTTATATTTATATATCTATTTTTCTGAGTAATGTCATATATATATTTTTTTTTTTTTTTTCTTTTTTTTTTTTAACACTAACGAATACAAACTAAGTAACTAATACAAACTTAACATAACTATTACAACTATTTGTACTAAAACTAATACTTTACTGGATGCAATGTTAATACTAAAACTATACTAAATAACAAAATATATAGTAATACCAATTCTAAAACTAATCTAGCACACGTATATGCACATACACCCACGTTCATACACATATACACACCCTCATACATACATACATACTTACACGCACATGAGTATATACCCGTGCACGTATACATAAATATATTTATTTATTATTAAATTATTATTTTATATCATGAGATATAATTGCGCCTTTTTTAAGAATACCACAACTAGGCCAACTGCTTTGCCATCGTCCCGCAGAGCTTCTGTCAAGTTCCTTGGTATTCCCAGCTGTTGGAGCATCAGCCTATAACGAGGGCAGTCCTCGAAAATATGTTTCATAGAGATCAGCTGATTGCATCTTCCGCAGACAGGTGGGATTCCTCTAGACATCAAGTACCCATGAGTCAGCCTAGAGTGGCCGAGTCTGAGCCGAGCTAGGACAACCTCCTCTCTTCTTGATATTCTGTTTGAGGAGGACCAGGCACTCAAGTCATGCTTGACTTGCTTAAGTTTTTGTTCTCCGCAATCCAACCACGTCTTTCTCCATCCTTCTTCGATCTTGCATATTGCTGGCGCTACTAGCTCCCTGCCAGATAGAGGAACCCTGGTAATGTCGCTCAAACTGTGCGCAGCCCGTGCAGCTTGATCGGCTTTCTCGTTGCCAGGAATCCCACGATGTCCGGGAATCCACATTAGATGGACAGCTTTTCCACTGTCTCTGAGAGTTCTGCTATACTGAAGGATTTTTAAAACAAGGGAGTTTTCAGTAAAAATATCTTCAACCTTTTCGAGAGCACTTCTTGAGTCGGTGCATACTATGATGTTCTTCTCTGGGGCTTCCTGAGCTAGTTGCAAGGCAGTGGCAATTGCAAATAGTTCAGCAGTGAAGATATTACATTGGGGAGAGAGTTTAAACATAAAAACTATGTCAGAATCGATCACCGCGCAGGCAGTTGAAGATTCTATCTTGGAACCATCGGTGTAGTATACCCTCCTCTCTGCGATACTACCCAAGAATTCGCACAGATAGGAACTCAGCTCGATGTCTGTCATAGAATTCTTGTTTACGGCCAAGAAGTGGCGTTCGGGCGGTGTGAAGGTCCAAGGGGAGGCATTTGTTGAGGCTTCTTTCTGTTGTACTTGTGTGGAAGAGATCAGCTGTACTTCACCAGTCATACGGAGTGCTAAAGGAAAACTTCCAGATGAGGCACGGTCATATTTGTCGACAAACTTGGGATTAAAGATGTATGGGTAGCACGGGTGTCTAGGAGAATTGCAAATTTTGGCAATGTATTTTGCAGCCAGTTTCTGCCTGCGATAGTTCAGAGGTGGAATACCAGACTCAGCACAGAGGCATAAAGTTGGTGTTGACCGGAAGGCTCCCGTGGCAAGACGTATTCCAGAAAAGTGAACTGCGTCAAGAAGACAGAGGACGGGCTTCTTGGCTGAACCATAAATAAAACTGGCATAGTCAATCTTAGAACAGACCGTGGCCAAATATACTCTCAGGAGGGATTTCCGATTTGATCCCCAAGGGGTTTTGGAGAGGAAATGTAGCAGCTTCATCCGCACTAGGCTTTTCCGCTTCAGATCCACAACGTGAGGAGTCCATGTAAGGCGGCGATCGAATGTTAGTCCGAGAAGGCGGATTTCGTTGCTGTAATGGAGGGGAGTCTGCCCGAAGGTAAAGGTGGGAAGGTCAATCTCGCCCTTAGTTCTCTTAAAAAGAATACAGCACGACTTTTCCACTGATATCCGCAGGCCACTTTCCTCAAACCATTTAAAAATTCTTGAGATCGTTGCCTGAATGTTTGACTTTATGAATGTGAGGTTGGATGATTTGCAGAAAAAAAGTAAGTCGTCGGTGTATAGTAGACCTCTGACATTGCAGGTGAAGCATTTGCGGACTTCGCTGATGGCTATGCTGAAAAGAGTTGTGCTTAAGGCACTGCCTTGTGGGACTCCGTACTTTGAGGATCTTATACTGGAGAGAGTACCATTGGTGTAAATTTGGTACCGGCGATCATTTAGAAAACTTGTTATGTAAGCTGGTAGATTTCCGCTGAAGCCCCACTCTTTGAGTTTCTTCAAAATACTCCGCCTCCAGATGGAATCGAAGGCATTTTTAATAACGAGCGTGACAGCGATCATAAACTGTTTATTAATAAATGCATTCTGTATTTCTGCTTCAAAAATAACTAGATTATCAATCGCTGACCTTCCACTTCTGTAAGCAGATTGTTCAGAGCCTAAAAGATTGTCTGCTTCTAATACCCACTGCAGTCTCCTGTTCACCATTCTCTCCATGATCTTGCCGAGACAGCTGGTGAGTGATATAGGGCGATAGCTTGTATGTAGTGTTCTGTCTTTCTTTGATTTTGGTATGGGGATGATAAAGGACTGCTTCCAACTGCTCGGAATGACTCCAGTTAGCCACACTTTATTGAACAAATTTAGTAGGTCGTTCAGTGTGCTCGAGCTGAAGTGCTTGATCATTTCGTTGTGAATGAGATCAGGCCCAGAAGATTTGCCCTTAAGACCGCGAACGGCGCATTTCAGTTCCCATATGGAGAAAGGTAAATTGTAGTTTTCTATATGGTGCTGAGGTTCAAAGTAAATTGGTGTTCTTTCAGTTTGTTCTTTATGTTCAATGAATTCAGTACTGAAGAAGTTGTCATCTATATCGAAGACCTCCGCAAGCTTTTCGATAATAATTTCGGGATCTGCAGTGAGTAAACCGTCAACAGAAAGAACGAGGGGACGTTCCTTACTGGAGCCATGCATTGTTCTCACTCTCCTCCATATATCAGATGTGGGCGTGGTTGAGTCAATACCTTCAATGTACTTATTCCAGTATTCGGCCTTGCTGCACTTGACTATTCTTCTAGCATGAGCTCTAGCTTTCTTAAATTCTATGAAGTTTGTGGTAGACATTGTCCTCTGGAATTTCTTCAGTGACTTTCTCCGGAGCTGTATGGCTGCGCGACATTCCGAGTTAAACCAAGGGGCACATTTCTGTTTGGGTTTATTCTGGCTTGTGGGAATAGAGATGTTAGCTGCATTTAATATTGCATTAGTTAATAGACGGCAATGTTCTTCAGAATTTGTGTTGCTATAGTCAGTTGTTGTTATTGAGGATTGAAACTTAAGCCAGTCTGCCTTCTGGAGTAGCCATCTCTTCTTTAGCATCGCAAAGCCATTATCGCTAGTGTTAATGGATGAAATGATTGGAAAGTGGTCACTGTTATGTAAATCATCGATTGTATGCCAGGACATCAAGGGGGAGATGGAAGGAGAGCAACATGTCAATAGACGAGAATGTTTTATGCGCTGAGCTGAGATGGGTTCGTTCTCCGGTATTAAGAATCAGTAGATCATTATCTCGGAGAGCGTCCGCGATGATGGCTCCTCGTTTGTCTTGTTTACTTGAGCCCCAAAGGCTAGAGTGTGCGTTAACGTCTCCTAATAATATACAGGGCGTGGGGAGTTGTTGGAGAAGGTTCTTAAATTCTAGTTTGTCGAGTTTTTCACTCGGTCGGAGGTAGATATTGCAGATGTAGAAGTGCTTGGGAATCCAAACCTCCACAGCGACAGCAAAGAGATTTGTCTGGAGGTTTAATTGATTAGAGGCGATTGAGTCGTGAACGAAGACTGCCACTCCTCCGCTGGCCCACTCTTTTGTGGTGTCATCGAACCTGTATGAGGTGTAGTGTTCAAGAATAAAATCGTCTGATGGTCTGAAGTGGGTTTCTTCAAGGCAGATGCAGAAAGGACTGATCTGGTCTGTCAAAGTTTGTAGGTCATCCAGGTGGAGATTGGCGCCGTTGCAGTTCCACTGCAATATTGAGCTCTTATACATTTGATTTTGTGGATTGTCCATATCGTGAAAGGTGAAGACAGTATTCTCCTAGTGTAAAAGGGAGATCAATGAAACCTGGATGGTTTTTGTGATTGCGATCTGTATAATTGATCATGCTTATATTTAAGGCGAAGACTAAGGAGACAAGAAAAAATCTTAAATATATAGAGAAAATGACTAGGAACAAAAAAACATTTTTGTTTGTGAAACATATATAAAAGTAGAAATAATTAGATAGTTTTATTTGTGCCTCAAAAATAAAATAGATATTACTATAAGGCTGAAGCAAGTTTTTAATCCAGTTGCACGCAACAGTTTGTCCTTGGTAAGATGAAAATACAAATATAACTGAGTGTTGTGTATTGTTATGATCTGATCTTTTTGTTGAGGTGTTCATGAATAGAAAATAATTATAAATAAAAATTACTAATGTATGAGTACGAGGAGTATCTATGTGATTCAGGGAGTGAGGAGCTGTAAAATGTTTAAGATGAAAAGGAGTTATGGTTAGAGGCTGGGTAGTTAAAGGGCAAAGAAGACTAGAGGGGGTGGGCTGTTGATTACAGGAGTTTATGACGTAATAAGAGGCATTCTGAAGTCATGCAGGGCTTGAATTTAGATTTTTAGGCTCTGTTGCAGGGCTTGAATTTAGTTTTTTTTGCATTGTTGCAGTTCTCTTTTTTGAACTCCTTGTTTTTGGCACCTTTGGCGGGCTCAATGTGACACTAGCAGCTTTGTTGATTTGTTTGGGAAGAGCAGGAGTAGAGAGGAGATTGTCAGGGCTGGGTGAGCGGCGAGGTTCAAAGTGTAAAGGCAGGTCAGTGCTTGAGAGGAGAGAGGGGTCCTCGATATGTTGCTCCGACTCGCATGGTAGAGGTGGTTGGGAAGAGGGTGGGCTGGATGGAGCGTAGATCGGAGGTGGGGATCCCTCGCCTAGCTGCTCTGAACCACACAGAGGACTTGGAGGTGGGGAGACAGGGCTGGCTGGGGGAAACACGGGAGTGGGGATAGGCGGTGGAGTTATGGGGAGACATGCGAGGCTACCGTTCTCGCTACTACTAGCCCTAGGCTCGACTTCCCGCCTGTCTGGCGCCGAAGATTTGAAATTCGGTTGATAATCGTCGGTTTGAGTTGCGATACTCGCTGTTTGTACCTTCGCTACTTGACTATAAAGGCTGGCTCTACTAATAAAGGGTTTGCATTTACTCTTTGCTGCTGCGTAGCTTATTTTCTCCCTAGTTTGAATAGATTTAATAGCCTGTTCTTCTAGATACTTGGGACACGATTTATCCCAGGCTCCGTGGCTGTCACCGCAATTACAACATTTCTTAATCCGCTGACAGTTCGAGTTATAATTTTCGTGTTTCTCTTCTCCGCACTCTGAGCAGCGATTTCCAATCACGCAGGCACTAGATACGTGATTGAATTTGAAACAAGAGAAACATCTGCTCGGAGGTGGAATGTATATTTTAACGTTGCATTGCATATGTAAGGCCCCGTTTTCCCTTTGGCCTTGTTAAGTGAATGAGGATGAGAGAAAAGGTTGGCTGTCCATCTCTAGAGATGTGAGAACCACGAATCCGCAAACGTTGCGTCTGGGATGTTGGCACTGCACGTGGCTGATTCGTAAGATTCCTGGAAGATCTAAGACCTGACAAGAGTTTCTAGTTCAATCACCTGCAAAAGCAGGAGTGGGGTACAGAGGGTTTAAAAAGAGCTGGCTTACCTCCGACCGGGGAGAGTTTGCATCCGTTCCTGAGACTTCGGCCCAGATGCTGTTCAGAGGTAGGCCAGTTCCAAATTCTCTATAATCTCCCCAAATGATCATATTTGATAACTCTACCTATCCGTCTCTCTCACTCAACCTTTTCTCTCATCGTAGCAATGGTTTATGATATTTATGTTTTGTATCCTCTGTGTAAATTATAGTTTTAAAAAGGAATTTCCGCTTCTCTAAAATATTTCCCCATTGTCTATATCTCTAAATCCCGTCCTTGCTGATCAGTCCCTTACAAATGGTGTCAGGTGTGGGGTATTATTTAAATGTCCAGCTGCAAGCCGGCATTAGATAAGAACCCTGCTCTCGAGATAGGCCGGCGGCTGAACTGCTGACGCTGATAGGACAATTCCTCGAACTGATATCTCGGAGCTGGGTAGTTGTTCATTCAATGTCCTCACGTTTCCTGGTTTAAGGACCGCCAAATACGGATATTTGGTGGTTAGCCCTGTTAGAGAGTAAAGCAATCCCTATTCGTAAGCATAACGTGTTGGGGTTCATTGGAAACGTTGAAAATAGAGCTATACGATGGTGGTAACGGAACAGCAGTTTGCCGATCTGAAAACGGCATTGGATCAGGCGTTGGCTGCAAATGAGCAATTCAGGGAAGAATTCGAGAGGACAAGGCATGAGGGTAAGCAAGGAAAGAGGGATCTTTCTCTTCAGGGAATGGTCGGTCCATGGTCCGGTGACGATTCTGGGGTTCCAATCCAAGACTATCTCAATGGTTTGGAATTAGTGGCAACTAGCGGAAACTGGGAAGATCGTGATAAATCCCTTGTGTTAAGGATGAGACTGAAAGGGATGGCTGCGAAATTTTTGGCCAGCAGATCGGATCTCAAGGGGCCAAATGTAAAATACTCCACGATTCGAGATGCTCTTTTAGACCGCTTTAAGGCGACTATGCAACCTGAGCAGTTTCTCCTTCAGCTTAGTTCAATGAAACAAGAGCGTGGGGAGGATGTCAGAACTTTCGGAGATCGTTGTCGGGAGATGGGTGAACGATCACTCTCAGGTGAGGGATCGGAGGAAGAAGTTATAGGGGCTCGCAAACAACTGGATAAAGTCGTCCTTACATCATATTTAAATGGGCTCGGAGGAGAGATTGGGAGGCTGACGAGACTCGCGTTCCCAAAGGAATTACAAACCGCGATTGAGAAGGCTAGAGCCATTGAAACGGAGTTAGGGCGACACGAAAAGGGAATATTTACTGTAGAGAAGAATCCCCAGGATAACGAAATTCCCAGTCCCGAGGAAGTTGGACAAAGCGAAGTAAGGGTCATTGAGAGGGGTAATCCAAGTGGCTGTTATCGCTGCGGGGATACGAATCATTGGGCCAGGGGATGTCGACAAACAGAGAGGGTTAGTGATATTTCTCCCAAAGATAGTACGAATTGTTATAGGTGTGGTCGTCGTGGGCATATCGCTCGCCAATGTCGTTCCAAACCCCTCGTGAAAGGAACTTTGCCAAAGAAGGCCCCCAAACGCGAACGACTTGGGGAGGGCCCCGGCCCTAAGTCGGCGACAAGGGGATCGCGCTACGAATTACTAGGCATAGGTGGGGGAGGTGAGAAAGGGTTAAAGGTGAGCACCTGGATAAATGGGCGGATTCATAGGATGATAGTAGACACTGGTGCTGAAGTTACTCTAATCAGGTCTCCTGCCTCAGGATCCAAATTAAGACCCGCGACTAGTAAGATTAGGGGGGGTAACTGGTGTGGTAATCCCGGTACGCGGTATTCAAACGGTGAATATCGAAGTTAAGGGCCATCGACTGTCCCACGACGTCATAGTGGCTGACGTCTGCTTAGAAGGAGATGGACTATTAGGCTTAGACTTACTAGGTAAATTAGACGCCCATATAGACCTACGTTCGGGATTGTTAGTCACGGGAGCATCGCCTAAAATTGAATCCCTACCTTCCGTTGGTTCGATAACAAAGAGGGATGAGTTAAAAATGTCTGCGAACCGAGAGTGGGTACGTTTCATGAGTAGGACGGCGAGAGAACTAGAAGCCAAGTTTTCAGGTCATATTTTATCCCTTCCAACTAGCGTGAATATTGGAGCTAAGCCGATAGTCAAGGAGGAATCAAGACACACGGGGAAGAAGGATAACAAAACCAGCTCAGCGCGTCTTTCGCGAGAGGAAACGCTTCGGCCTTCAGTGAATCTCTATTAGAGATTTCCGTACCAGGGAAACTAGACCAGAAAGCTGTCATAATTGAGCCGTCAAGAGCACTTCCCAATGGGGTTGTAGGAGGGAGATGCATTAACACTCCTCGGGACGTTCGTGGATGCAGTTCGTCAATTTGACCGCTTCGGCTGTGACATTGCCACGGCTTCTAGTGGTAGGTCTGGTAGAGAGAGATTGGGCGGAAGACGGTGGATCTTGTTCGGAGAGGGAACGCGAGGATGGCTCTAAAACTCCTGTTGGTTTCGCCTCGATCGTTGGCGAGAAATTGGGCCATTTAAGTGGTGGGGAAAGGAGGGATATGGAGTCGTTGTTGTCCAGATATTCAGACATTTTTTGTGAACCGGGTCCCGAAGGTTGCTCCCTGCCTGTTCAGCACCATATTGAAACTGGAGATGCCAGACCTGTGGTGAAACGCCCGTATCGTGTGCCTTTCAGTGAACGGGAGGAAATGGAACGGCAGGTTCAGACGTTGCTTGAACGAGGCGTCATTACACCGTCTAAAAGTCCTTGGCAAGCACCTGTAATTTTTTTTTTTTTTTTTTTTTTTTTTTTTTTTTTTTTTTTTTTACGGCGCATCTACTTCTAGGTCATTAGCGCCGACATCCAGGGTGCAGCGAGGAATTTTCCCAGCGAGCCTTGAGATGAGAAAATTCCTGCCGGAGGTGGGAATCGAACCCACCATCTCCCGCTTATGAATCCAGCGTGCTAGCCACTAGACTACGGGAGACCCCTAGCACCTGTAATTCTAGTCAAGAAAACTTCCCCAACAGGTGACTTAAAGTATCGATTCTGCACAGATTTCCGTGGCCTCAATGCAGTTACTAAGGTCGATACTTACCCGCTTCCGTTGATACAGGAAACCTTAGAACAATTGGGGAGTAGCCAAATCTTTTCCACAATTGATCTTTCGAGTGGGTACCACCAAATACCGATAGCACCCCAGGATCAGGCAAAAACGGCCTTCACGACTGTAAACGGACACTATGAGTACAAAAAAATGGCTTTCGGCCTTGCGGGGGCACCTGCCACGTTCCAACGGGTCATGGACCAACTTCTTGGCCAACTGAAGGGCACCGGGTGTTTCGTTTACCTCGATGATGTGGTGGTTTATAGCTCATCACTGAGGGAACACATGCTCCGGTTAGAGGAGTTGTTCGACGTATTCAGAGGCGCTAATCTAAAAGTGAACTTGAACAAGTGCGCTTTTGCGGCATCGGAAGTGACCTATCTGGGACACGTAGTTACAGCCGAGGGAGTGAAACCAGATCCTAGAAAATTAGAGGCGATCAAGTCTTTTCCAGCCCCCAGAAATGTGAAGGAGTTGCGAAGTTTTCTAGGGTTGGCAAGCTATTACCGTAAATTCATAAAAGGCTTTGCGGATCTTTCAAGACCGCTGACAGAATTAACTGGCTCACGAGTACGATTCCAGTGGGGCGACAAGCAACGGAAGGCTTTTGAATCGCTAAGAGAAATCCTAAGTTCGGACTCAGTCTTGTGCTATCCGAATTTCAGCGAGCCATTTATATTGTCCACCGACGCATCAGGAGTAGCTCTGGGTGCCATTCTGTCCCAGTACAGAGATGGCGGCGAGAGACCTGTTTGCTACGCTAGTAGGCAGTTGAAGGGTCCAGAACTCAACTACTCGGCAACAGAACGAGAACTGCTAGCGGTGGTTTGGGCAACAAAGCTGTTCCGTTGTTATTTACTAGGGCGAAGGTTTAAGCTTGTCACTGACCACTCTGCCTTGAGGTGGATGCTAAGCCTTCGAGACCCGTCTTCACGGCTGACCAGGTGGGCCCTTCGGTTAGAGGAGTTCGACTATGAAGTCGAACATCGCCCGGGGAAGAAACATTCTAACGCTGATGCTTTAAGCCGTACAATAGCTGTAGTCACGGGAAATAGGCAGAAAATAACCCGAGGTAAATTGAAGGATGCTCAAAAGGAGGATATGTGGTGTCAAAGAGCCATCAAGAGAGGCACTGTTCATGTACAAACAGATGCCGATGGCCTGCTATATTGGGCCGATGGGGCAACGGATGAGTCGGAATGGAGGCTTATGGTGCCTGAGGGTCTACGAAAAACAATCGTTGAAGAAAATCACTCGAAACCATGGGCTGGGCACCCAGGGGCTGATCGTACTCTCGCGGTAATCAAAAGCTCATATTATTGGCCGGGCATGGCGGCGGATGTTAAGTCCTTTGTCCTGAATCTCAAAAGGTCCCCCTGGAAGCTCCCTATATGGCCACAGGGCCTTTCGAGCAGGTATCGCTAGACATATTTGGGCCTTTGCCGACTTCCAAAAGGGGCCATCGTTACCTTTTGACCGTAATTGACAATTTTACACGGTATGCGGAGGGAATACCACGGAAGGGGCAAACAGCTGAAGAAACGGCCGTAGCACTCGTCGAGAATATTATCACTCGACATGGGGTCCCTAGGAGGTTGTTAACAGACCAGGGAAGAAATTTCGTTTCTCGACTGTTTACTCAAGTTTGTAGAGCTCTGGGGATTAGGAAATTACAAACTACCGCCTACCATCCGGAATGTAACGGAATGGTAGAGAGGTTACATCGAACTCTTACCGATTCGATATCCCAATATGTGCGAAGAGACGGTCGTGACTGGGATAAGTGGGTCCCATATGCTCTCATGGCATATCGAGCAATACCTCATTCGTCGACAGGATACTCCCCAAACTACCTCATGCTTGGGCGAGAATTGGTAACTCCGTTTGATTGCTGGGTAGGTCCAACCAATGACGGATCGGAATCAGCGGACCATGTCGAAAAGGTAGGGCATCGGCTGAAAGAAGCCTATAAGGACGCTTTGAGTCGTGCCGAAAAGGCCTGGGCAATGAGGACCCATTATTGTAATGCCCGGCGTAAGGAGCGACGCCTAGAGGTGGGGGATTGGGTCTATCTCCATTGTCCAGCCGTAAAGCCTGGGAATTGTCCAAAATTCCACTGTCCCTGGACAGGCCCACACAAAGTAGAAAGGGTTCTTTCGCGAGTGAACTATGAGATCCGACTGGCCACTGGATCTCTGAATGTAGTTCATATAAATAGGCTAAAACGGGCCCCGGGGGGAGGAGGGGATTCGCACCCTAAGGTTATGACGAAGGCAGGTGGGGCAACCCGGGAAGTGGAAGGGTCGGAAGATGAGGTCATGGAGCCGGAATGGGAAATTAACCCAGGGTGTTGTTATGGCTCAGAAGACGACTCTTGTGAGGACCAAGATGAAATTGAAACGCAGAGTGAGATTCACAGACACTGTCCGGTTGCTGCGGGAAGATCGCCAGAATGTAATGACCCTGCCTGCCCTCTGGGCGTTAGATCCTCTCCTGAGGAAGAAAACAGGGAAATAACCCAGGATAGTCAAGGGGAGGGAAACGAAGGACGGATTGAGACAGGTGGGACTTCCGGGGAAAGTTCCAGTGGTTCAGATAGCGAGAGCCAAGCTCAGCCAAAGGGGAAACCTGATGCTACTTGGACACCAGAGGGGAAAACTTTAAATTTTTCTCGTAGGTTCCCATACCCGCTTAGGAGGAGAGCTAAGTTGCCTGAAAATGATTCCTGAATATCTTATTTCAGGGTTGTCGCTGTGGGTGGTCCGTAGAATTTTGAAGGAAGGTTTTCAAAAAGAGGCGCAACTTCAAACGAACATATCGCGTGTTACTAACCTCATCCAAAGTTCCCTGTACCTTTCCTCGTCCCTCAGAAGCCTAGAAACTGGAGTAACGGAATTCCTATTTAGATTCCGCAGAGTTCTTAATGGAGTAGGTGCATCGATGAGTGGAAGGTTGAGTAGAGAGATGCTAGGTCCTAAAGAGTTAACTCTGATTTTGGGGAAGGTAAGAGAGGCTCTGCCAACTGGACTGACACTCCTCTCGGAGGGAAGCCGATATCATGACCAAATTTACTACCAAATTTCTGAAGTACATGCAATTGCAACCGATGATGGAGTAATAGCTGTAGTGGAATTGCCTTTAAAAACTCCGGATCAGGAGATGGTGCTTTATCAGGTTCTCTCCTTGCCTCTTAAGGAGAATAAAACAGGAAGAATGGTTGCAGCTCAGCCGGAGGGGGCGTTCTTCTTGGAGAGCCACAACGAGAAGGCCTACTCAATTCTTCAGGAGCAGGATATAGCCAGATGTCGTCCCGGGATACCATGGATCTGTCCTGCCGAGTTCA
The DNA here is from genome assembly GCA_946811695.1 of Gonocerus acuteangulatus. Taxonomy (NCBI): domain Eukaryota; kingdom Metazoa; phylum Arthropoda; class Insecta; order Hemiptera; family Coreidae; genus Gonocerus; species Gonocerus acuteangulatus. The sequence continues at coordinate 7,383,669 of OX328125.1, forward strand.
AATTCTTTCACGGACAAACACCATCTTGTATTGTCTCATCGTTTCGCCAGGAGAATACGTCGAAGGAATGGTGCCCGTGGACTTTGGTGAATCCTAGATCTTCACCCACATGGATTTGGGACGAGCACATGGAGCGATGTGGAACGGATCCTTGCGGCCCAAAAGAAGGGGAAGGAAGGGGAACTTCTATGGATAGCAGGCGGGTCGGTTGCTCTAATAGCACTTCTTGGGTTTACCACTGGCCTGCTAATTACAAAACTCAGATCCCGGCGTGGTGCGAATCAAAACTCGCAGCCAACGGAAGGAAGTGGGGCAGCAGGATTCGTAATACATCGACCGGCAGCTGAAAGTGTCGTATCTGTAATAACGGAGCGGATATAGACCGCTCGAAAGTGTAGTAGCCGTTCAGTGATTGTGACGACAGTGTTCGGTATAGTTATAAAATAATGGTAACATAAGGATTTTTACCTCCTAAGGGAGAGGTTTTGTCTTGTAAAGATGCCAATAATGTTTATTTTATTTTAATTTTTACAGCGCATCACCTGTATTGTTATTAGCACTAATATTGTTTATTATTATTCTTATTAGTAACATAAGGATGGGTAGTGTTAAAGGTAAAGTAATGTTCCAAGGGAAACATGACTATGAAAAATCGGGGGGTGATGTAAGGCCCCGTTTTCCCTTTGGCCTTGTTAAGTGAATGAGGATGAGAGAAAAGGTTGGCTGTCCATCTCTAGAGATGTGAGAACCACGAATCCGCAAACGTTGCGTCTGGGATGTTGGCACTGCACGTGGCTGATTCGTAAGATTCCTGGAAGATCTAAGACCTGACAAGAGTTTCTAGTTCAATCACCTGCAAAAGCAGGAGTGGGGCACAGAGGGTTTAAAAAGAGCTGGCTTACCTCCGACCGGGTAGAGTTTGCATCCGTTCCTGAGACTTCGGCCCAGATGCTGTTCAGAGGTAGGCCAGTTCCAAATTCTCTATAATCTCCCCAAATGATCATATTTGATAACTCTACCTATCCGTCTCTCTCACTCAACCTTTTCTCTCATCGTAGCAATGGTTTATGATATTTATGTTTTGTATCCTCTGTGTAAATTATAGTTTTAAAAAGGAATTTCCGCTTCTCTAAAATATTTCCCCATTGTCTATATCTCTAAATCCCGTCCTTGCTGATCAGTCCCTTACACATATATGCTACTCTAATAGAAGACGGTGGGAGGGGGGTGTTGAATGTTAATATGTAGCTGTGGGTGTCTATTCTGGTTCCGTTCTTAGAAATTTGAATTCTACGAGCGTCAATGACACATTGGTCCCGTAATTCCCTGATAATTTCGTCTTTGCCTACGTATTGTAGTTCTGGGCATCGAATTATACCCTTGGATTGATTTAGGGTTTGATGCGGTTCTAACTTTACCTTGATTGTATCTAGAAGTGTGAGATTGCTAGTAGCAAGCAGTTCCTTTGCTTGGGAATCGCTGTAGGTCTCGATAAAGAGTGAGCCGTTACGCAGCTTTTTAATAGTTTTAACTTCACCTGCTAGGCTAGTGATTGATTTGTTGATTAAGAAAGGGGATATAGAGATGAGATCTTTCCCTTCGTTAAGTTGTTTCCCAATTAAAAACTTGGGAATTGATGTAGAAATATTGTTAATTACGGAGCGCATGGCTACAGAATTTGAATTTAAATAAAGAAGAAAGGGAAAGTGGTATAAGCAATAGATGAAAAAGAAATATGGAGAGCTAAGGGGAAAGAGAAAATGAAAGAAACGGTTTTGAAAAACTAGAATTATTAAAAGTAGCTGTGAGGAATAAATAGCTGAATAAATGAAGGTAGCTAAAGGAAAAGAAAGAATGAATAAATACCTGGGGAGATGATCCTTACTAATAGCGAATATCTACCTGTTAGCGGCTAAACACAAAGGCGGAGAAACACTAAGCACAACCTCACTAGACCGTGTCTAACACACAACTGAATGTATTTGATAATAAATCAGGTTAAGAAAAATAAGAAAAACAATTTAATCTTAGAGATAAGGATTTCCAAGATATAGCTTTTCAAATGCCTAGCGGGGTCCTTCCTAGGGCGGGGACCCATCCAGGTAAGATCGTAAATAAGACCTTTCATGAAAGTAAAGATGGAACTGTCAACTTTGGTCCTCCTCTGCCTCCCGGCACTTTCATTGCTGACGAAGGCTACCAATGAGTAGTCGAAACATCCTAAATATAGATTTTTTAACAAAAATCGTATTGAGGTTTCTTTAGCCGAATCCCAACCATTCCATCTTTACTTATCACCTCGACGGCTAACTATCTAATCTTCATACTTTCTAGAAATGTGGACCCAAAATAATAACATCTTCTATTTTAATCATTTTAAATGAGTCTAGAGATAAGAACGGAACCGCGCTAAGATGATGCAGTTCCTGCGAGTCGGACTTTTGTTGTTTGTGCTGGATTCTCTGCCTTTGCAGTCGAATTTTTTTAAGCGCTTTATAAACTTCGCACCCTTTGTAGCTGGCGGTACTTTAATGATTAACCACCGTCCTGCAATCAACGGTGGGGGCCTAAAACTCAAGAAATGGCACTCTCACGAGGTATTTAACATATATTTAAGGCAAATGGGTTCCGAGGAAATACTTCAAAAAATCAAGTTTTGAGCGCTTTTTGACTGTTTTTGGCCACTGTGCGGCGGTGGGGATCGAACCCACCATCTCCCGCTTATGAATCTAAGACGCTAGCCACTAAACCACGGGAGACCCCACACACACACACAAATATAAATATATATATATATATATATATATATATATATACACACACACAAAAGAGGCAAAGTGGACTATGCACTTAACTCACTGGAGGACTCAAAGTTCAAAAGGGGCGTGCACTAAAGATTTTATCTTTCAATGTAGAGTAGTACATGGATAAACCGAACCCCTAGGGACTGATGAAATGTTCGAATTATCCAAAATTCGAATTGCGAAAGTTTTTGAAAATAAAGGCCTAAATAATCGAAATTCACATTTTCACGCAGTTTTTAATTAAAATAAAAAGAAAATTACATAAATTGATGATTAAGTACATAAGAATGAAAGAATTTTCCAAAAAAAGTAAAAATAAAAGTCTATTATTTTTTTTTTAAGTCCGAAATTTTTGTTTGCTTTTAGCACTTTCCTACGAAGGAAAGTAGCTATTGAGGTTCCACTCATGACGGAATTTTTGAAAAATTTCTTCAAATCTTTATCGATCCTACCTAGTAGACACCGAAAATGACCCCCGTTAAAATTTATATATATCTATATATATATATATATATATATATATATATATATATATATATATATATGTGTGTGTGTCTGTTAACACGATAGCGGCCAGAGTTTTTGTTTTTTCGTCACAAAACTTGGTATATAGCATTCAATTAGCAAGCGATTGAACGAGTTCGTTAACCACCAAAGTCGGTCCACCGGAAGGGGGGTTTACCCCGAACCCAAAACACTAATTTGACTATGTCAGCCGTAATATTCGTTATATTTCAACGAAACTTGGTATTCGTAGTGGTAATATAGAGAGAAAAGTGAGATATAAAAATGAACTAAATCGGTTCATTAGAAGGGGGGGGGGTTTACTCGGGACCCACAATACCAATTCGCCACTACCAGCCGTGATTTTTGGTATATTTCGACGAAACTCAGTATTCGTAGTGGTAATCCACAGGTAAATATGTGTTGTAAAAATAAACTAAATCGGTTCATTAGGAGGGGGGGGGGGGTTACTCCGGACCCACAATACCAATTCGCCACTACCAGCCGTGATTTTTGGTATATTTTGACGAAACACGGCATTCGTAGTGGTAATCTACAGGTAAATATGTGTTGTAAAAATAAACTAAATCGGTTCATTAGAAGGGGGGGTTTACTCCGGACCCAAATTCCTAATATACTAATACCGGTCGTAATTTCTGCTGTATTGTAACGAAACGCGGTGTACGTCGTGGGTAACTCATGAGAAAGAAGTGTTGTAAAAATGAGTTGAATCGGTCAATCGGAAAGCGGGGGTTTAATTTGTAATATATTTCAATAGAAAAGCCCGCCAGACGTAGGTTCACAAAGCCGCCGCAAGGAGCGCTTTCTACCACTAGAGTGACTGTATCCTGTTCTTGCGTTAGATCAAAATACGATAATATGAGGTTTTTTGTATTTATTACGTAGTGTAGTATGTACCATGTGTAAACATAACTCTGGAAGCAAATTAATAATTGATCAGTTACTCATTACAAATTTAAAAGAGAAGTATTCATGTTTTTATTTTATTTATGTAGGATATTTGAAGCAAATTGTTCTGGAAAGCAGTCTACACTACCCAAATTCTGAGGAAAGTGCTTAGTTATGCAGCTCCTGCGTGACGGACTTTTTTTGGTGAAGCTTGTCGGAGATCACAAAAGATTCTAAAACATTCTACTGATATCACTTTTACTTTCTATAAATCGTCTTAATTCCTTTCTATACAAGTGTGATTCGACTGGACTCGGAACTGGCGTTTCCTGGGTTACTGTAGACTCATCTTCATCAGCTGATTCATCCTCTTCATCATCATGCTTCTGAGAAGCTGCGAATCTCTTCCAGAACATCGGCGATTATTTCGGCTTACGTCACCGCAGACTGCGACATCTTCATCGACATTAATGAAATCTTCCTAGGGTTATCCGACAGTATGGTACTACGTCTTGTCATCCTTCCACTGGTTGGAGATCCCCAACAGAATCCATGCGTCTTGATCCACTTTTTAAAAGCAGTTATCCGAGGGGGGAATATGTTGACAAGATTTAGATCGGCAGCCTTTCTGTCCACTTTCTATTGGAGGTTCAGATTCGTAAGAAATTCGAATTATCCAACATTTTATTCGAATTCACCACAATTTTTTTACATTGTGCTCTAAATTCTAGGGACCGAGGGGAACATTCGAATTATTGAAGTTCAAATTATACATACTCCACTGTAGATGTTCAAGGGAGTTATGTCTCTTTAATGGCGGAGGACTATTTGAAAAGTTGCTATAAAGTAAGGGTTTAATTTTTGGCTCCAATTTGAGAAATAGGAGTTCATTTTTTTACAATAAATAAAACTTTTAATATTAAATAATACTTCTGCGTAAAGCCCCAATTTTATTCCTTTTATTTTTTAGTTTAGACTAAAGGAATTCTTTTTCTTGATTGCTGAAGACGCCAAAGCCAAATTACCCTCCCCCAATAAAAATATTACTTTAATAAATTAAAGTGTAGTTTTACAAACGTATTTTTACAGAGGACTACTGGACCCATCGAAAAGCCTTTTGCACTGTTCTTGCTTGTTTTTTTTTTTTAGTACTTTTAAAAAATGCAATGCAACATATGCAGAGGGAACCCTTATCTTTAAAGGTCTATTTGGGTCTAGAAGGGGTGTTTTGTTATTTCTGGGGGTACCATTTTATGGATCTCGACGAGAACTAAAACTTTGCTCCTTTTATAACGTTTGATATCTTCTATCGTTTATTAGATATTTATCTTGCGGCCCGCTTATCTGGGCACCCAGTATATATATATATATATATATATATATATATATATATATATATATATATATATATATATATAATTCTTCTGAATATGACCCAATATATATTTCCACTTGTTATTTTTTCTTTTCTTTTGGCAGAGGGTCAATGAAGCAGAGCACCATTCGTTTTTGTAGCCAGTATACATGAGGGAGTTGCGCTTCAGCCATTGAACAGTGAAGTTGTGTTTTATTAGCTCTCGCTATTGTTCAATTGTTCAGTGTTACATTGAGCCTCTAATTAGACTAAACTTGCTCCAATGGTTAGTTAATAATTGAGTGTACATTATGTGAATTTTCCTCGGAATTCCTGTACAATAACAACTTGTAGTAAGTGAGTAAAGTTGCAATATTTATTGTGATTTCTCTGCCCTGCCTCACGGTACGCGAGAGGTGGGGGCTATTCCTGTCTCTGCAGAACAGTCCCCCTCTACTAGCTGCCTCCCTAGCTAGCTCAGAAACTAGGGGCCTTAACGGGAATCAAGATACTCTTCCCGCATCACCTCTCTGGCTCAGGTCTAACGTCTTGGAGTCTGAGACTAAACAGCCCGAGTTCGAGGCTCCTGCTGGCGCCTATATTTTTTATTTGCAAAAAATATATCTATTTATATTTTTTCCTCGTTCATTTTTTTATAATAATTTATGGGAGGATTTTACCACATGGTAATGGCAAGCGGTGGTAAACGATCCAGGTCAGCTGGCAGCTCTCCACCTACGTCGCCCTCGAAGAATACGCGTTCTAGAAGGAAGATTACCAAGAAACAGGCTTTAAGAAATGAAAATTCGACTATATCAGCTGAAGGAACTCCTGGTACTTCAAAAACCAATGATGAGACAAAAGAAGAGTCTGCATTTTTCACAGCCAACCCATTCCAACCGTTACAGAAAGAGCAAGAAGAAGAAATGGAAACCGAAAAATCACAAGACAAAATCATAAGGCCTCCCCCCATATTTGTCAACAACATCAAAAATATAAAAATTTTCTGCACTCACCTAAATCAAAAAGTTAATTCACAAACATATACCTGCATAAATAGAACTAACACAACAAAGATATCTTGTACAACACCTGACACATATAGAGCAGTAATAAAATATTTGAATGACTCCAAGGCTCAATACCACACGTATCAACCGAAGGATGAACGTGCCCTACGAGTGGTTATAAGAAATCTCCATCCCTCCACTCCCCCAGAAGAGATCATTGAAGAACTTGCTTCGCTTGGCTTCAAGGCAAGGCAAGCCACAAACGTCATCGTCAAGAGATCTACTGAACAAGGAATGACGAAAGTTGCCTTACCTCTCTTCTTTGTGGACCTAGAACAGCAGCAAAATGTGGATAAAATTTACAACATTACCAGACTTTACCACACAAGAGTTCACGTCGAAAAACCATACCGCAAACGGGAGCCGGTACAGTGTACGAATTGCCAGTCGTATAACCACACAAAGGCATACTGCAAATACATTCCAAGATGCGTCAGGTGTGGAGAAAACCACAAAAGCCAGGAGTGCAACAAGCCAAAGGAAAGCCCCGCGGTGTGTGCACTGTGCTCTTTAAACCATCCGGCTAACTACAAGGGATGCCAAACATTCAAAAATCTAAAAAGATTGAGCAACACCCGGCAGCGAAACTACGGTGAGTTTCCCCCCCGTGAAGGACTTCAACAACCCACCAGAAGAGTTGAAGCTGGAGTTTCTTTCGCACAACTCGCTTCTGGATCCAGTCAACAAGATCAACCAATTCTCAATGAGACAGCTCCTGCCGACCCACATCCAGGCAACGAGTCAACACCAACTCCAAGACGGGCCACTCCCTTCATTCCACCACCAACCTCCTCCAATGACATCACTTCCCTCCTTAATACCTTCCTAACAGACTTCAGATCCCTTATTAGCCCTCTCATTACCCTCCTTAATACCATAGTCACTCACCTGCTCCCAACCCTTTCAAAATGATTCCCTCTCCCACACATAAATCCTTGTCCATCCTACTTTGGAATGCTAATGGCATAACAAATCACACAAACGAACTGACTACATTACTACAAGACAAACGTATAGATGTCGCACTCATCACAGAAACAAGACTTACCAAAAATAAACATTTACGAATTCAGGACTACAACACTTACCGTACTGACCACCCAGACGGTAAAGCCCATGGAGGATCTGCTATCCTTATACGAAGAACCTTATCCCATCACCCTCGTCCCACCAATCCCACAGATTCGCTCCAAGCCACCACTATCAATATCTCAACATTTTCATTTCCAATTTCCCTGTCAGCTGTTTACTGTCCTCCTAATAAACCTCTAATAGAATCAGAAATCCTAGCTCTTCTAGAATCCCTTGGTACCAAATTCCTTCTAGGAGGTGATTTCAACGCCAAGCATCTTCAGTGGGGTTCAAGGGTAACCAACTCCCGTGGTCGTACCCTACTCTCTGCACTCTCCTCAAAGCACTGCTCAACCATTTCTCCAAACTCCCCAACATACTGGCCTACCGATCCAAACCGTATTCCCGATCTAATAGACTTCTTTGTTTCCTTTGGCCTTACATCTGTCTTCACCTCAATAGATTCCCTAGATGACTTATCCTCTGACCATAGTCCTTTAATCCTTACACTGTCGCTACAACCTATTCCAAAGCCCCAACCCCCTTCCTTAATCACTGGACCAATTGATTGGAACCTCTTTCGATCACTCCTTGAAGACACCATCAATCTCAATATTTCCCTTAAAACCCCTGAAGACCTAGATATAGCAGTCCAACAATTCACAAACTCCATTCAACAATGTGCATGGAAATCCTCCCTTCCTAAACGCCATCATCAACCAATCCCAGCTGAAAGTCCTCTACCCCAATCCCTAAGAGACCTAATATTATCCAAACGCCAAGCACGAGCTCTGTGGCAGAGAACTCGCCATCCCTCCGACCGTCGCTCTTACAATCAATTATGCCGATTAGTAAAGCGACAACTAATCCAACATCGTTCCGAATCCTTTAATTCCTACCTTTCATCTCTATCAACTTCCGACAAATCCCTTTGGACAGCCACCCGTAAAATCCTGAAATACCATCCTGTATCTCCCCCTCTTCGCCGAGAGGACGGCACATGGGCCGCCTCCGACGAAGAGAAATCCGAGCTATTTTCCAATCACCTAAAAAGAACATTTACTCCTCATCCCCCTCCTGAACCTGATTCCCATTTCCCTGAATTAGATGATTTCCTACAATCCCCACTTCCTCTCTCCCTTCCACCAAATGCAGTTAATCCATCTGAAGTTAAATTTCTAATATCCCGATTGCCATCCCGAAAATCCCCTGGTTACGACCTCATCACCTCCAGAATCCTTAAACAGCTTCCAACCAAGGCCATTGTATTCCTCACCTACATCTACAATTGCATCCTCCGAACAACCCATTATCCCATACTCTGGAAATTCTCAATTGTAGTTCTGTTTCCTAAACCTGGTAAGCCTCCTAACAATCCTTCCTCCTACCGCCCCATAAGTCTTCTCCCTATATTTTCCAAATTATTTGAAAAGGTTTTATTAAAGCGCTTACTTCCTATCCTGAATTCCCAAAACCTCATCCCATCCCATCAATTCGGCTTCCGCTCCCAACACTCCACAGTGCAGCAAGGGCTTCGTGTTGTTGATCTCATCTCCTCATCCCTCGAGCGAAAAGAGTATTGCACGTCTGCCTTCTTGGACGTTGCCCAGGCATTTGACCGAGTCTGGCATTCAGGCTTACTCTTTAAGCTCAAAACCCACCTTCCCAGCACCCTTTACCTAATCCTTCGCTCCTACCTCTCAGACAGGTTTTTCCGAGTCCGGCATGGAACAGCCTACTCAGATTATTGCCCTGTGGAAGCGGGAGTTCCTCAGGGTAGTGTCCTTGGTCCTATCCTTTATACCCTTTATACAGCTGACATTCCAACACATCCTGATACCCTCCTGGCCACGTATGCAGATGATACGGCCATCCTTTCGCCCCACATAAATCCAGACACAGCCTCCCAGAACCTACAAACCCATCTAACCGAAATTGAACAGTGGTGTAAGAAATGGCGCATCAAAATAAACGTCGAAAAATGTCACCAAATAACCTTTACCCTTCGACGTAAAACCTGCCCTAGTGTTTCCTTCAACGACAATCCTTTACCTATAACCAATACCATCCGATACCTTGGGTTTTACCTTGACTCTCGATTGACTTGGAACGCACACATTAAACTCAAACGACAAGAACTCAATCGACGATTAGGACAGCTATACAGACTACTAAACCGATCATCACACTTAACCGTACATAACAAACTAACTGTCTACAACTCACTAATAAAACCTATCTGGACTTATGGAATAGAACTTTGGGGGACAGCCAAGCATTCCAACATCCACCGAATCCAAACATTCCAATCTAAAGTTCTACGTACCATAGTAAATGCTCCTTATTATGTTACAAATCGAAACCTCCATAATGACCTAAATATCCCTTTTGTCCAAGATATTATCCCTAGCCGCTTCTCATCCTTCCATAGCAAATTAATCAATCATCCTAATCCTATAGCCCAATCCTTATCCAGCACAAATCATCCTTCCTCCCCACCAAGACGCCTTAACAGGAAGTGGCCCCGAGACTTACTTAGGCAGTGAAGTGTCGTGGAGTGAACAAAAACAACTATCCGTGGAGTGATCAAAGAAATTATAATTGTATAAATGAGAGTGATATCTGTGGATATTTTCTCTCCTCATGATATCACAGCCCACTTCTCCTTCGCCTCCAATCCTCCTTGCAGTCGCAGGCTATGGTTGGATGGCGTAAGGTAACTCCAGGTCATCCTAGAATCCTTCCTAACAAGGAAGGCATTCGGTTGACAACTGGAGACACCTGAGGCGTGAGCAAGTAACATGTATCAAATTACATAATACAATTGAATTGTAGATTGTGATATTCTAAAATAAAATAAATTAAAAAAAAAAAAAATACATGAGGAGAGGACTTCCTGATAAGGAAAGCCCCTGATGAGGTGCGAACAAAGGCACGAAACATGTCAGGCAAAATAGAGAAAAGAAAGTAGTTGAACAAAAACGAATGGTGTTCTGCTTCATTGACACTCTGAAAAAAAAAAAGTCCGACTCACAGGAACTGCAGCATCTAAGCGCGGTTCCGTTCATGTCCCTAGTGCCATTTGATAAGCTTAGAAAAGAAATAAACTTTTTTTTTTATATATATCTCGTGAAAATTGTCAAAATCCTCTCGAACATCTCGAATAAAAGTGATATTAAGCCGTCAGGGACACCGACAGTAGCTAACTTATACAAAGAAGCGGAAATTACAGAATCTGGCTCTCATTCTAAAGCAAAGCTCTATAAATCAATACAAAATATGCCTAATAAAGCCTTTCTAGAGGATACAGAAGCATGGGCGTATATGAGGGGGGGGGGCTGAGGGGGCTGCAGCCCCTCGCGAAATTTTGAATTGATGATAAAAACTTCTCGTAAAACCCTTAAAAATAAATTAAATATGATCATTTAGTTCATAAAACATATTTTATTTTACGTGTAATAGCGTTTTAGTTGCCTAAAACTATTCCAAGCTCTAAATATTTAGTATTCCATACCCTGGAAATGGTCTCAACCCCCCCCCCCCCGAAATTGTTTTTATATACGCCCATGTACAGAAGGATCAAGAAGAAGTACACAAGATTGAGTAGAATACCCTGCCTAATATAGCCTATATAGAATAATATGCCGAATAAAACCTATCTAGTAAATACACAAGGACAAATAAAAGTCTTGACGAATAACAAGTCAAGAAAAAAAAACTTTATTTAACAAAATAAAACAAAGTTTAGTTGCCCAACTACAATAGAATAATATACCTAATTAAGTCTATGGAGTAGACACAAATGGACCAAAAACAAGTCTTGTGGAATATTGTTTTTTTTTTCTAATTAAATACTTTTTATCAATATTTAGTATATAACATTTGTTGAAAACTATTGATTGCTAATTGATGAATCGGTTTACAACTAAGTAGTCTTTATGAATATTTAGTATATAACCTTATGTTTGGATCTGAGTTTTTGGGGTGCTCTCCGCCTAGGCTTTGTATTTGTCTCGGCAGATACCTGGGGTATATTTACAGCTCTTGAGGATTAACTCTTAGCAGGTAAATTTCCTGCGGCCCCCTTGTACGGGCATTGAACTGCCATATTCGCTCATAGTATCTGACCGTTGTGAATTATATTTTTTGGATTTAGGACTTAATATACATATGTAGACTAAATCATAGCAAGAAGTAATCCTCCGTCGTCGGTTCTTAACTATGTAGACTCGCTAATGTTATCCAATCTTAGACACATCGTATTTAAAATCCACAGCAAAAACACAACATTTCATCAGAATCCCCTGCTGAATAAACTTATATAGAATAATATGCAAAATAAAGCCTATCTAGTGGATAAAAATAGAGGAAAAAAGCCGTTCGTGGTGGTAGAAAATCTTAAAAGTATTTCGCTCAGAAATCTCCGAAATATGGTCACTAATTTTACATATCCTGTTTTATAGCCAAATAGATTAATATTCTATAATCAATAAGAAAAACCTACTTACAAAAAAAAACTATGGGTAACAGATGAAAATAGGGAATACCAAGAATAATTCTAAAGAATGAAATCAACACCAGTACTGTAATCTAGATATTCATACGGCATCTTCGAATTCTAACAAACAAAATATTGATTCTAATTATACGTATCCTGTTTTATTGACAAATACATTAGACTACTATAAGCAATTAAAAACACTAGGGAATATGCCAAAGAACTCGGAGTAGGAGCCTCGACAGTTTCAAGACATTTGAAGGAAATCGACAAATCCAAAACTGACATTTCATACGGTACTGCCTGATATATTTTTAACAATGAATTGTTTTTCTTATTTTAATTAATCTGTTTTATTGTCAAATACATTATCCACCTTTAAGCAATTAAAAAGTAACAAGGAATAAAAACAAACAAAAAGAACCGTTCGAATTAACGAAATCAATTACTTCAAAGTTTAAGCACTTATTTCTCCGATTGACATAGCCTAATCAAAAATTGTTTCTGAATCTTTTTTGTAGAACATTTAGTAAGCTTTCGCATGGTAACCCTCCGTTTACCAATATTCCTAACCGTCTTCGAGATATTAGGGAATGTATACGAAGTTCCCAAAACATTTCATGTCTGTTAATAAAATATTTTATTCTAATCCTTCCTTAGCTCCAAACGCAACCAAAATTTTAACATATTAGTGTTGATGAAATTCAAACATGCAGAAAATGTTTCAACTGAATCCCATAATTTTAAGTATCAAAATCAAAGACAAAAAGAACAGTTCGAATAAGCGAAATCAATTACTTTAAAGTTTTAAGCACTTATTTCTCCGATTGACATCGCCTAATCAAAACTTTCATTAGATTTTTTTTTGTAGAGCATTTAGTAAGCTTTCTAATGGTATTCTTCCGTTTCCCAAATTCTCAACATTTTTCGAGATATTAAGGAAAGTATACAAAGTTACCAAAACTTTTCATTATTTCTGACAACAGAAAATTGGTCTCATTTTACATATCCTGTTTTACACACACATACATTTTCCTTACAAATACAACATCAGAAATTAAAAAAATAAAAAGCAATAAAAAACCAAGGGAAAGAGACAAAAATTACAAAAAGAACGACAAAAACCCGTTCATAAGAACAAAACAGACGTATTTGAAGTTTTAAGCACTTATTTCTCCGATTGACATAACCTAATCAAAATAGTTTTAGAATCATTTTTGTAGAGAATTTAGTAAGCTTTCAAATAGTTTCAATCCACTTACCACGATTTCCCAACCGTGTTCGAGATATTAATGAAAGTATACGAAGTTTCCAAAACTTTTCATGTCTGTGCATAAAATATTTTATTCTAACCCTTCCTTAACTCCAAACGTAACATAACTTTCAACATATTAGTTTTAATGAAAGTAGAACATGCAGATAATGTTTCAACTGAATCCCGTTATTCTAAGTACCCAAACCAAAAACGGTATTCAAAAACTATTTTTCCAATTTTCTCGACAACGGTTAAAGCTATCGCCTTGAAAATGGTTTCATTCGTTTTTCTAGCCCAAGAAGCCTATAAAACGAGTACTTACAAGCTTATGAACTCAAAAATGTAAGCGTTACGATTTTTTCTGCGCGAATTCGCCCCAAACGCCATCTTCCAGTGGGCGGATTTTGCTGGTTAACGAACTTGACCTTTCAAATTGGACGACAGATTTTTGTACCAAATTTCATCAAAATCGGACCATTTGTCTTCTATTTAGAGAGCGAACAGACAAATATATATATATATATATATATATATATATATATATATATATATATAAATATATACATATATATATATATATACAAATTTGAACCACCGTTATTTTCGGTTTCTAGGGGTTCTGAAACGCAAAATTTTCTTGTCGGCACTTCCGGATTGTTTCATTGTATCAACCTTATAAGCGGGGTTCCTCCCTATGGGGGAGGGAGGAACCGCGCTAAAAGAAAAAAAAAGAAAAGTGAAATATATATATAAGTTAGATTAAGGAAATTGTTTATCTATGCATTGTAAACTAACTATCTTGCATAGGAATGTGCTTAGATATGCCTTCATGATGACTTTTAGCGCGGTTCCTCCCTCCCCCATAGGGAGGAACCCCGCTTATAAGGTTGATACAATGAAACAATCCGGAAGTGCCGACTAGAAAATTTTGCGTTTCAGAACCCCTAGAAACCGAAAATAACGGTGGTTCAAATTTGTATATATATATATATATATATGTATATATTTATATATATATATATATATATATATATATATATATATATATATATATATTTGTCTGTTCGCTCTCTAAATAGAAGACGAATGGTCCGATTGTGATGAAATTTGGTACAAAAATCCGTCGTCTAATTTGAAAGGTCAAGTTCGTTAGCCAGCAGAATCCGCCCACTGGAAGATGGCGTTTGGGGCGAAATTCGCGCAAAAAAAATCGTAACGCTTACGTTTTTGAGTTCATAAGCTTGTAAGTACTCGTTTTATAGGCTTCTTGGGCTATGAAAACGAATGAAACCATTTTCAAGGCGATAGCTTTAACCGTTTTCGAGAAAATTGGAAAAATAGTTTTTGAATACCGTTTTTGGTTTGGGTACTTAGAATCATGGGATTCAGTTGAAACATTTTCTGCATGTTCTACTTTCATTAAAACTAATATGTTGAAATTTTTGTTACGTTTGGAGTTTAGGAAGGGTTAGAATAAAATATTTTATTAACAGACATAAAACGTTTTGGTAACTTTGTATACTTTCCTTAATATCTCGAAAATGGTTGAGAATCATTGGAAACGGAAGATGACCATTAGAAAGCTCACTTAATGCTCTTCAAAAATGGTTCTGATGAAAGTTTTGATTAGGCGATGTCAATCGGAGAAATAAGTGCTTAAAACTTTAAAGTAATTGATTCCGCTTATTCGAACTGTTCTTTTTGTCTTTGATTTTGGTACTTAGAATTATGGGATTCAGTTGAAACATTTTCTGCATGTTCGAATTGTATCAACACTAATATGTTGAAATTTTAGTTACGTTTGGAGTAAAGGAAGGGTTAGAATAAAATATTTTATTAACAGACAAGAAAAGTTTTGGTAACCTTTTATACTTTCGTTAGTATCTCGAAAACGGTTGAGAATCTTGGTAAACGGATTGTTTCCATTCGAAAGCTTACTAAATGCTCTAGAAAACAGGTTCTGAAGAAAGTTTTGATTAGGCGATGTCAAACGGAGAAATAAGTACATATAACTTGGAAGTTTGATAAACGATAATTGATTTCGTTTTTTTATACGGTTCTTTTTGTCTGTTTTTATTTCTTGTTATTTTGTTATTGTTATTCTTAACAAGGAGTCTATCATAGCCGTTTCATTCGACATTGAAAAAGCATACGATACAGTTTGGCGCCGGACTATTGTGTCGAAATTGTATGAATGGAATATTCTGGGAAATGTATTTAAGTTCATAGAACATTTCCTTTCGAATAGGACATTTAGAGTCAAAGTAGGGGGACAGCTGTCGGACTCATTTATCCAGGAAAATGGAGTACCACAGGGTTGCGTTCTGAGCACGACCCTATTCAAGATCGCAATAGACACCATCCGCGAGTGTATCACGCCAGAAGTAAGGTATAGCCTGTATGTTGATGATTTGCTTATTTACAGCAAGGGAAATGACATGAAACGAATGCAAGACAAAATCCAGGAGGTAATAGGCAACCTGCAAAATTGGAGTTCCCGTAATGGGCTCAAAATCTCAAATGAAAAAACACAATTTATTGTGTTCACTAAGAAAAGAATTATCCCGCAAATAGAATTGTTGCTACACTCCAAACGTATAACTGTTTCCGACACAATAAAATTCTTAGGGATGCATTTTGATTCAAGGCTTACTTGGGCACCTCACTTGAAAAGAATCCTTGAAAAATGTAAAAAGTCTTTACATTTCTTGAGGATCCTTAGTAATACCCAGTGGGGAGCTGACAGAAGCTTAATGCTAACCTTCTACCGAGCGTACACCAGGTCCATACTGGATTACGGAAGTATAGTGTACTCATCTGCCAGACCCAGTACCTTGAAGATGCTAGATCCCGTGCATAACACTGGGCTCCGTCTAGCCACCGGAGCTTTCAGGTCAAGTCCAGCAATCAGTTTGTATGCTGAATCGGGAGAACATCCATTGGAGTATAGACGTATGTTAAATTGTATAAAGTTCACATTAAAATCTAAATTTTTAAACTGCCCTTGCACCCCAAACACCATTGACGAAAGAATACTTAGAAAATACGAACAGCACCCAAAAAGACAAAGACCACTACACCTACGATACCTGGACTACACGAATGGTACATTAATAGCAACAACGCCTGTTCTCATGAACCCTTTATGTAAATATATCCCGTGGAAAATAGAAAATTTAAAAATTAATTTAACCTTGTCAAAATTCAAAAAGAAACAACCAACTTCTAGGCATTTTTACACTTCGTTATTTCAAGCTTTTCTCATAGAACATAGTGATTCCCTTTTTGTATACACTGACGCGTCAAGAACTCCACATGGGACAGGCGCAGCTGCTATTATTGGTCAAAACTGCTACTACAGAAAACTTCCAGACGACACTAGTACGTATTCAGCTGAACTGGAAGCCATAAAACTAGGACTGAACAGCCTACCAGACACACAACATAAGAACATTGTACTATGCACGGACTCACTCAGTTCAATCCAATCATTACAAGACTATTACAGTACACACCCAATAGTACGCGACATTTTTGAAATAATATATCACACAAACAAGAAATTCACAATGTACTGGCTACCCGGCCACGAAGACATCAGACAAAGTACTACAGTAGACGAACAGGCTAAACTAGCCACTCGACGACCAGCACCAGACGTACATTACATGACATACCAGGATCTTCAAGCCTTATCTAAGAGATACATAACTGATCAATGGCAAGAATCCTGGTACAACACGACTGACAACAAGCTTCGAGAAATCAAGCACACTGTACAGGAATGGTCATCCAGTAAAAGACCAAATAGACGAGAAGAAGTGGTGTTATGCCGTCTAAGGATTGGCCATTCACGACTGACACATTCCTACATAATGACCAGACAAGACAGACCGACATGTACATACTGCAATACCCACCTAACGATAAAGCACATTCTGACAGAGTGTAGACTCAGGACAAATTTCAAATTACCCTACAATTTGACTGCCTTACTTTCTGATAATAGCCAGTACATTGTTGAAATTATTAAATACCTCATACATACACATTTATACAACAACATTTGAAAAAGTTAAAATAACAACAGCCATTTAGTGAATTGCGTTTTTGGGGAATTAATCCAACAAAAGATATTCCCTTTCTGTTGGATTAATGTAAGAAAACAGACAAAACATTTAACAATACACACAATAATCAACAGACAGAACATTTATTAATTAACAGACAGACACTTTTGTTTGTACTTTTTGAATTGTGTATTCAGGAACAGAGCCGAAGTTTTGTCACCAAATGGTGAAAAAACTAAAATAAAAATAAAAATAAAAAAATTTTGTTATTGCTTCTAGGAGGAGGATATATTTCTCAATAAAACAGGGGAATAAATACAAATTCTTTGAACCTGTAACAGAACTGAAAACGTAAATATTCTCTGTGTAGAGTCAGTCCGGGTCGAGGTAGTAGGCCGGTTCAGGTAGGCTGGTATTGCACTTCATAAATCAAGATTCATTGTTCTCATCAAGCATTCTAGGACAGCTGACAGTCACCTTTACCTGTAGGAAGTCATGCAGCCAAATTCTGTACTAGAAATATAATTATATTTTGTGGTTGAATGTGGCCGTAGTTCAATAAAAAATAACACTACTTTCTCATTTTCATGTACAATTTTATTTTGTTTAATTGCATTTAAAAGTAAAATGGATATGTTTGCACTGCAAGTTAAGTAAATTAGAAATATATTCGTAGAAGAGTCTTCGTAGACCGAAACTTGGGACGGCAGAAAGAGTAATTTCTGCTTATGATAGTTTCATCCCTAGCCGAAAGTCATGTTTTTTTTTCATATTTGTTTACATTAGGAATGATGCAAACAAAGTAATAACTGTTTCTATTCTAAGTCTACAAAATAACACTAGGGATATGAATGGAACCGCGCTAAGATGACGCAGTTCCTGCGAGTCGGACTTTTTTATGATTGGCAAGAATTAGTAATTAATATTAATGTTACGTTCTTTTTGAATGTTTCTTGTATTTACTTCTTTATTTATTAATTACAAATAACATTGTTAACATGTATTATTTATTATTTTCGTAGGTGCGGATTTTCATGGAATAAGAGATAACCAGTTATCAGAAAGGGAAGACGAGAGGAGAAATGATTACGACGGCAATCCAAGAGAATTTTTACATCGGCCGAAACTGGATTCCGGGTCGGAATTCGCAAAACCTAGTAACTTCTGGGATAAGGATGGTGAAGTCAATGCTGACAGCTTCTTTCTGAACAAGGATTCGGAACAACGGGGAAGAGAAATCCCTTACAGCACAACGGAACGCATTCCTAACAACGAGCAAAGTCCCGATTTCGGTAGTTCCAAGGCCAGGTCACAGAATGGTCCAGACGTTGAGCCCGATACGTCCAAGAGTGATTCCGACGATGTGGCGAAAATGGAGTTCCATCAACCAAAGGACGGTTACGAAAATGAACCGAAATCGGATTCCATTTGGCCGAAGATGAAATACGAAAATGGACCGAAGCAAAATATTGATAGGCCGAGGAGTGATTTTGAGGACGAACCGAAAACAGTTTTGGAAAGCTCGAAAATTGGCTACGAAAATGAACCAAAAGGGGATTTTGACAGGCCGACGTTTGATTCCTTCGAACCGACACCCAAAACACACTTCTATAGACATAAGACTGGTTCAAATGGTCAGCGAAAACTAAATGTTCATAGGCCAATGTTTAGTGACCACAACAGGCAAATACACGCCCATGGAGCTAGGATTGACCAAAAGAACAGATTTGAACAATTGGACAGACCGCTGCTAGATCTTGAAAATGAAGAAAAGTTTGCATTCCAAAGGCGTTTCTTCGGACAAAACAATGACATAAAACCAGATTCAAATAGACCGCTCTTCAAAGAACCGAATACTCGCCTGTATGATGATCTTGAAACCCCAAAGGTTGTAAACTTTGGTTTTAACAATGATGAAATTGTAAACAAGACCGAAAAAGAAACGCAAGAAGAAAATATGAGCAGAACAAATGGAGGGTCCCCGGGAAAACTTAACCATTTTGTTCTCCTACCTGACGATGGTAAAGAAGTTATTAAAAATACGGAAACGAAAACGCAATTTAGAGAGAACAGTGTGGACAACATTATAAAAAGTGAAGATAGTCCAAATATAGACAGTGACGAAAATAAGAAATTAACGGCAAAAGACAGCCAAGGTCAAGAATCTGACAAGAGCAGTCAAGGTGTTGACGATGAAAAGGATGAAGGAAATCACCGTTCAAAGCATAAGGAGGTGAGCGAAGAAGAAGGAAGTCAAACAGGAAAACATCACGATAAACATCATCACAGTAAACACCATCACGCGAAACATCACGGCAAACACCATCACGGGAAGCATCACCGCAGTAAACATCACCACCATAGGAAACATCATCACAGCCAAGAACAAATAATAACACCATGATTTGTGTTCTTAAGAATCCTCGTGTCGTGAAGCATTGATCTTCAGGCCTCAAAAAGATAGTTTTAAAAAAAATATGTATTGCTAAAAAAGAAAAATTTCTGTATTCCAAGAATAAATATATTCTGTAGTTTTTTTAGAACTTTTTCTTTTGTTTTTTGATCCTTTATTGTTCTGAATTTTCAGACTATTAACCAGATGTTTAATCGTGCAATGTGCAATTCACAGTAAAACATAATTTGACAGATTTCAAGACTTAAGAAGAATTGAAAGAGTTACATCAGGTGGTAGACTCTGTCCATGAGGTTTTAGGCAATTTTCTGTTATGTTGCAACCCACGTTGTGAGAACATGTCCGCTCTGTATAATAAATGTGTCTATCCCAACCTGCCTTTAGCTAAGAAATCCTGGTGCAGACCTTATTTCTAACATCCTTTTTTCATTCAAAGGCATGTCAACCCTAGGGCGATTTATACCTCGAATGGAGATATGGACGATGAACCTGAACAGTCAAAATATCACATATTATGTTCAGAAACATTTTACTCTTTCAGAAGGGGGGAACCTGAAAGTTTATATGTATATTCCATAGATATAGAAAGGAGTAGATGACTAACTCTCCTGGATTTCCCGGGAAAAAGTGAAGCAGGCCTAACTGGAGTCCGCCATCTTGTTGAAGGGAGAGTCGGTCATATGTCCATTAGCCCTAATGCTTTAATTTGACCGATTTTCTCCCATATACCGCAGTATTTTACATTTTTATTCAAGTTAGAATATTATATTATATAATTATGTAAATAAAAACACAAATTAAGACCATACAAATCTCAGAACACAGTTTTTTAAAGAAAATCAAATTTCCAATATTTGGAGTTTTTTTCTTGTTTCTGAATCAATTAATAGTTGTAATATATAACTTATAAGAAACGATTATTTTTCAAGTGGTTTAGGGAAAGAGGGGTGGAAAATAAATTAGCCCTTATTTTAAAAAGTATAATGGAATCATTTAAAGGTGATATCGTTTAAAGGGAAATCCAAACCAAACTGCCTGTGTTTAATTTATTTATTTAAATTTTAACGTCTATTTATTATTGACTACGAATTTTAGGACGGGTTATCTATAGGTTACCACCCTTTTCTAGCAAGGAAAGGGCTCATGCCTTTTATTTTTTATATTAATTTTTTTTAATCATTTTCTTTTTTCTATTATTTTTTTTTAATATTTACATATGGAACACACATTTCTATTCTTTCATTTTTTTAAAGATAAAATGTGGGGTCAATTATTTAATTAAGATTTAATCTAGTATAATAAAATTATGTTCTTTATTTGCATTGTTTTTTTTTTCATTATAATATTAATATATAATATATTGTATACTTGTTCATTTAATAATCTGTAACTTAGGCTTTTCTCTATTAATGATTAGTTAGCAACAATATTTTACACCACAATTAAAGTGACTTGCTCTTCTTATAAACGTAATATTTAATCATAATATAAACATAATACATTAATTTGTCTGACAAAAAAAAAGCATACAAAAGAAATAATAATAAAAAAAATGTTTTATTTCACTTTAATTATGAACTATGAAGGAATTATAAATTATGTAATATATATATATATATATATATATATATATATATATATATATATATATATCAAAATTGTAAAATTAATTTATTTACATACATTTGTATGATTATGTACATTTATATAGTGTATAGTAATTTATTATGTACCTCTATCTATATGTGAATAAACAAATAATTATTTAAAGAAACTATTTTTATATATACAATGGCCTAAGGTTGAGGATTTGGTGGCTTTTAAGGGAAAAAAGTTACTATTAGGGCGTTGAGAAAGAATCTATGATAGTCAAGTAGTAGGTACTTTCGAAAAAAAGTGGATGTCCGATCCCTTGAATGCTCATTTAGTACACCCATAAGGCCAGCACGATATAATAATAATAATTAAAATAATGTTGAATACAAAATCTAGACGGAAAAAGAGAAACTTTCCTAGGATTACTTTCAATGTCTTTCCCTTCAACAAGATGGCCGCGAATATCTTAGGGGTGCTTCACTAAAAGGTCGGGATTTAGGCATCTATCCTTTCTATATCTATGGTATATTCAAGCGAATAACCTTTCATGATTATAACCAAGAAAGAGTGTTCACTTCTTAAAGGGGTGGTGTTTATGACCTGAAGGTTAGATAAGCGATATAAAAATTACTTTCCAGAATGAAGCTTTGCTATTTTCCTTGTTAGGAAGGAATGTAATACGCAAGCGGAAGACTAAGGATGCCTTTACATATGATAGTTATTGCAGGATATTTATGTCAGACAGAAATTGGGACTAATATAAACTGAAAACATTTTATGCCTGAGATATATATTTCTATCAATCAATCAAATATTTATTTGAACCAATACATTATTGTATTGTATACAAATGGTCAAGGGAGACAAAAAATATACATATACTCTAGCTATTTCTGTCAGTATTTAAACATACAAGAGAATACCAATCGGACACCTGAGATACCTATATTTCCTGCGAGAAGTGTCAGCTGTCAGTATTTAAACATGCAAGAGAATACCAATCGGACACCTGAGATACCTATATTTCCTGCGAGAAGTGTCAGCTGTCAGTATTTAAACATGCAAGAGAATATCAATCGGACACCTGAGATACCTATATTTCCTGCGAGAAGTGTCAGCTGTCAGTATTTAAACATGCAAGAGAATACCAATCGGACACCTGAGATACCTATATTTCCTGCGAGAAGTGTCAGCTGTCAGTATTTAAACATGCAAGAGAATATCAATCGGACACCTGAGATACCTATATTTCCTGCGAGAAGTGTCAGCTGTCAGTATTTAAACATGCAAGAGAATATCAATCGGACACCTGAGATACCTATATTTCCTGCGAGAAGTGTCAGCTGTCAGTATTTAAACATGCAAGAGAATATCAATCGGACACCTGAGATACCTATATTTCCTGCGAGAAGTGTCAGCTGTCAGTATTTAAACATGCAAGAGAATATCAATCGGACACCTGAGATACCTATACCAATGGGACACCTGAGATACCTATACCAATGGGACACCTGAGATACCTATACCAATGGGACACCTGAGATACCTATACCAATGGGACACCTGAGATACCTATACCAATGGGACACCTGAGATACCTATACCAATGGGACACCTGAGATACCTATACCAATGGGACACCTGAGATACCTATACCAATGGGACACCTGAGATACCTATATTTCCTGCGAGAAGTGTCAGCTGTCAACCCACCCTAAGGGGAAGATAAATACGTCATTAAATCAAATGAAGTCATTATTTTTATTTCATTTTATTAGTTAAATATTATAAGAACAATTTTCATTACAATCTTTTGTGTTTCAATATTAACTACCACCTGCAAATCGCTTAGGAACATTGAATTTACCATTCATTTCCTTTTAATAGAATGTTTCTTTCATAATTTCTATGTTTGAGGCTACCTGAAATAATGGAATGATTTATATCAATTATATAAACATAATATCATTTTATATTTAAAAAAAATTATATAATGTTTACTTTAAATAATTAAAGTAATAATTTTATAAACATTTTACCTTTTCAATAATAATAGTACAGTTTTTTAGAGTTTGAATGATGTTATATAGTGTCTGACTGCTTCAAGATGTTGACTATTTTATACATGGCTGACAAAAACTGGAGGAAAATATAATAAGATTAATTTATAAACATTTTACCTTTTCAATAATAATAGTAGAGTTTTTTAGAGTTTCAATGATGTTATATAGTGTCTGACTGCTTCAAGATGTTGACTATTTTATACATGGCTGACAAAAACTGGAGGAAAATATAATAAGATTAATTAAATCCTAAATGTAGAAATAATTACTATAAATCTATGTTATTCTGTCTTCAAAATTCAAATTTTAAAGCAAACAATTTGAATCCCTATAATTTAGAGAGAGACAGGTGTTTGCCATGGTAAGTCGCATCTTCAAATGACAGGTGTATTAGATTGCCTTCAAATTCTACTTAGAGGGGTTCGAAAATGAAGTATATACTATTTGGAGTATAAGTATGAGATTTTAAAATTACATTAGCTGCTGTTGTGTGGGCTATCTTCTGTGAGTAAGTCATGTAGGTAGTATGGGATATTTAGGTAATTCAGTTTTCGGCCGTCTATAAGTATAAGTAATTTTTTGGATGTATGTATCGTATGTCAAAAAAAAGTCCGACTCGCAGGAACTGCATCATCTTAGCGCGGTTCCGTTCTTATCCCTAGTGTCATTTGAAAAGCTTAGAAATAAACTTATTTTTTTATATATCTCGTGAAAATTGTCGAAATCCTCTCGAACATCTCGAATAAAAGTGATATTAAGGCGTCAGAGACACCGACAGTAGTTAACTTATACACAGAAGCGGAAATTACACAATCCGGCTCTCTTTCTAAAGCAAAGCTCTATAAATCAATACAAAATATGCCTTATAAAGCCTTTCTAGTGGATATAAAAGGATCAAGAAGAAGTACAAGAAAGATTGAGTAGAATACCTTGCCTAATATAGCCTATATAGAATAATATGCCGAATAAAGCCTATCTAGTGGATACAGAAGGACAAATAACAAGTCTTCACGAATAACAAGTCAATATATAGAATAATATACCTAATTAAGTCTATGGAGTAGATACAAATGGACCAAAAACAAGTCTTGTAGAATCTTGTTTTTTTCGAATTAAATACTTTTTATCAATAATTAGTATATAACCTGTGTTGAAAACTATTGATTGCTAATTGATGAATCGGGTTACAACTAAGTAATCTTTATGAATATTTAGTATATAACCTATGTTTGGAACTGAGTTATTTCAGAATCTAGTATAGTTTAAGAAATTTTGGTGAATGATATCATTAAGTTGCTATCTGTACCGTAGCTAGGCTTTGTATTTGTGTCGGCAGATACCTGGGGTATATTTACAACTCTTGAGGATTAACTCCTAGCAGGTAAATATCCTGCGGACCTTCTGTTTCTACGGGCACTGAACCGACTCTCTATTCGCTCATATTATCTAACCGTTGTGAAGTTTATTTTTTGGATTCAGGACTTAATATACATATGTAGACTAAATCATAGCAATAAGTCTACCTCCGTCGTCGGTTCTGAACTATGAAGACTCGCTAATGTTACCCAATCTTAGATACGTCGTAATTAAAATCCACAGCAAAAACACGACATTTCATCAGAATCCAAACAAATGCTTAATAAAACATATATAGAATAATATGCCAAATATAGCCTATCTAGTGGATAAAAATAGAGGAAAAACGCCGTTTGTGGTGGTAGAAAATCTTACAAGGAGATTTCTGAGCTAAATAGAAATGTCCGAAATATTGTTACTCTTTTACGTATCCTGTTTTATAGCCAAATAGTTTTATATTCTATAATCAATAAGAAAAACTACTAGCAATAAAAAACTATGGGTAACAGATGAAAATAGGGAATACCAAGAACAATTCTAAAGAACGTAATCAACACCAGTACTGTAATCTAGATATTCATAAGGCATCTTCGAATTCTAACTAACAAAATATTGCTTCTAATTATACGTATCCTGTTTACTGACAAATACATTTGACTGCTATAAGAAATTACAAAAATAACGAGCAGTGAAAAAAAAATGCGGGAAACACACAAATAGATCCGTTTAAATAAACGAAATTAACTAACTAAGCTTTAAGCACTTATTTCTCCTAATGTGTCGACCCCATCAAACATTTCTTCAAAACATTTTTTGTAGAGAATTTAGTAAGCTTTCGAACTGTTACATTTCACTTGCCACGATTTCCTAACCCTTTTCGAGATATTAAGGAAAATATATGAAGGGGGCCTAATAGATATTCATACGGGCTCTGAGAATCCCAAGATTCCGCAAAAATAAGATATTCTAATTATACGTATCCTGTTTTATTGGCAAATACATTTGACTACTATAAGCAATTGCAAACAATAGGGAATATGCCAAAGAACTCGGATTAGGAGCCTCGACAGTTTGAAGACATTTGAAAGAAATCGGCAAATCCAAAACTGACATTTCATACGGTACAGCCTGATATATTTCTAACAATGAATTGTTTTTCTTATTTTAATTAATCTGTTTTATTGTCAAATACATTATCCAACTATAAGCAATGAAAAAATAGGAATAAAAACAGACAAAAAGAACCGTTCGAATAAACGAAATCAATTACTTCAAAGTTTAAGCACTTATTTCTCCGATTGACATGGCTTATTCAAAACTTTCTTCAGAACCTTCTTTGTAGACCATTTAGTAAGCTTTCGAATGGAAACCTTTTGCTTCTCAAGATTTTCAACTGTTTTCGAGATATTAATGAAAGTATACGAAGTTCCCAAAATTTTCATTATTTTAGCAACAAAAAATTGGTCTCATTTTTCCTATCCGGTTTTACACACAAATACATTTTCCCAACATAAGAAATTACAAAAATAAAAATCAATAAAAAACCAAGGGAAAGAGACAAAAATTACAAAAAGAACGACAAAAACCCGTTCATAAGAACAAAACAGACGTATTTGAAGTTTTAAGCACTTATTTCTCCGATTGACATAACCTAATCAAAAATTGTTTTAGAATCTTTTTTGTAGAGAATTTAGTAAGCTTTCAAATAGTTTCTATCCACTTACCACGATTTCCCAACCGTGTTCGAGATATTAATGAAAGTATACGAAGTTCCCAAAACTTTGAAGATAACTGAGAACAGTATTAAAGGACAGGTTCAACTAACACAACTGTAATTTATACAGAACTATGTTTTTTTCTATTTTATAAGCGTAACTTTATAGTTAAAAACTATTCTGTATCTTAAATATTTAAGTTTCTTAAATATACAGCAATTGGAAGTGTACCATGCCCGTTATAACCGTTATTGCCCATCATGTTATAGGCCTAACTATCTTTTTTGAGGTCCAGTTTTCCTGTAGCATTGGCGTCATTCTGCGGCCGAAATTTGTTAATTTATTTACTCAATAATAAAACACGATGTTTTCATGTTAAAAAATAGAAACACTGTAACTATTACGTTAAAAAAAAATTATATTAAAGATACATGAAATATCTCTTAAAAATGCGAAAATTTCAGTATTTGTGCAAATTTTGAGCCCTATGCACGACTGAAAGATATCAACTGATCTAAACCAAATTAAAACACAATGTTTTTAGGCTCTATTCGAAGACGTTAAAAACTATTATATTACGAAATCACCAAATTCAAAAATTTAAAAAATAGTCGCAAAAAGGAAGATTTTTCATATTTTGTAAATTTCAAAGCGAATGCGCGAACGGAAATGTCAACCGATTTTGATCATTTTTGTTTCCTTTTATTTTTCTATGTAATTGGCAACTTTCCCGAGCTATTACAACTTCGAAATAAAAAAAATGATTTTTTTCGGCCCACCCTAATATTACATCTCATGACCTTGCAGTTCTCAATCGTCTCACTAAGAGGTTCTCTGTAGTTGTCAGATCTGAAGTTACCTAGACAGTTTCTATTCAACTGAGAACTCTACCTTACAACAAGGGAGTAGAAAAAGGGTAGGGCTGGGGGAGCTGCAGCCCCGTTCCCCGAAATTTTAATTTAATCGGTAAAAAGTGTCATAAAACCGCCAAAATAAATTAAATAGGATCACTTAGGTCAGAGAAATCATTTTTTTATGTAATAGCGTTTTAGTTGTCCAAGTTTTAGTTTGTTAGTATTCCATACCCCCCCCCCCCAAAGACCCCGGTGCTTCCAGACCCGCCCCCCGAAATTATTTCGTATTTACGCCCCTGCCTTACAATCACAGTTTTGTAAGGGAAATGATATTGTTATTACTTGTGAATTCACAGGCAAAAATCACCAACTCGTAATCAGCATTATTATAGCACAAGTGCTAATGAAGAGGAGCAAAAATATTTTAATAATTTAAAAAAAATATTGTAAGTTATGGAAGATTTCTGACTTCATTTTTGGAATCAGCAAATTACAATATCTGAAGAAACAGCTGAAACTATTTATTTGAAAAAATCATTGTTGATCTTCTCGTAGCAAGTTTTCCATGTTCGTCAGATGCTAATGTCTGTCCGATTTTGTTAACACATTTTCCCACAAATGTTAAACATTATAATTATAATGAACTAACTGTTACCCGGCGTGTCATGCCACAACTACTTTCTGCATATAGAAAAGCCTAA
The DNA here is from genome assembly GCA_946811695.1 of Gonocerus acuteangulatus. Classification (NCBI taxonomy): domain Eukaryota; kingdom Metazoa; phylum Arthropoda; class Insecta; order Hemiptera; family Coreidae; genus Gonocerus; species Gonocerus acuteangulatus. The sequence continues at coordinate 7,411,902 of OX328125.1, forward strand.
ATAAATTAGAGACTAAATACGTTTTATTGTAATTTAATGACGCAAATCTGTAACTGTTCGGGTTCTTAGTTTCGAACTATCGAGGCTATTTTGACCTAGCCTAAGACACTCCTAAGATCCTAAGATATACCTGTGTGCAAAGTTTGATCAAAATCCGTCAAACTGTGTGGATTTATATAAGGAGCAATCATACAGACAGACAGCTGGTAGACGTTTTTGGCCTAGCCTATGACACTGCAAAAACTGAGTTGAAGTTAGCATTGCTGGATACTAAAGCGAAAAAATCTCCCATAACATTACTTATCTATCTATCTATATATATATATATATATATATATATATATATATATATATATATATATATATATAATGTAATGTTATGGGAGATTTTTTCGCTTCAGTATCCAGCAATGCTAACTATTCAACTCAGTTTTTGCATCAAAATTGTCAAGAAGAAAATATAAGACTTCCTGTAACTTTACAAACTGACCAATGTATAAATGACCGGTTTACTATGAACGAACTAATATACGCACTTAAGACCGTACGCTTAACATCACCCGGACCAGACGGACTAACGTATGACATGTACAAGAACCTACCTAACATTGGCCTCGTCACTCTGCTCGAGCATTTTAATGAAGTGTATTTGAACGGCTCCTATCCTTTCTCGTGGAATGAGGCTATAGTTATTCCAATATTGAAGCCTTGGAAAGATAAAACCTTAGCGTCGAGTTTCAGACCAATTTCTATGACCAATTTCTATGACCAATTGCAGCAGCAAACTGCTTGAAAAGATGGTCAATAAAAGAATCCTATGGTTTTCGGAAAGTCGAAATCTTTTGTGTGACTACCAATATGGATTTAGACCACAGCATTCCACGATGCACCATATTGCTCGACTGGAGAACGATATCCTTGATGCCTTTCTTGAAAAGAAGTCCATACTTGCTGTTTCTTTGGATTTAGAAAAGGCCTATGACACAGTGTGGAGAAGAGAAATCTTAACACAGTTAATAGAATGGGGCATACAAGGGAATATATTAAAATATCTAACCAATTATCTTTCCCACCGAACATTCTGAGTTAGGATTGGTGCTGCTTTATCTGATGTATTTCTACAAGAGAATGGAGTGCCTCAGGGAGGGGTATTGAGTACAACGCTATTTAATATCGCTATTAACTCTATCAGCAGCTGTGTTACCCAGGGAGTAAAGTATTGCCTGTATGCTGATGACCTCCTCATATACAGTGCAAGCAGTAGACTAGACACAGCAGAACACAATATTCAACAGACATTACACAATTTAGAGAATTGGTCATGTAAATCAGGATTAAAATTTTCAAAAGAAAAATCGAAATACATGATCTTCTCTAAAAAGCAACTTAACTTAACCTGCGACTTAACACTCGACAACACAAAGATTACACAGACGCACTAACATTTCTAGGACTAACATTTGACAGACATCTCACGTGGTTGCCCCATTTGAAAAGACTTCTTAGTAAATGCAAGAAATCTTTGAATTTACTGAGAATTCTGAGTAATACGAAGTGGGGTGCTGACAAATGTACTATGCTTACATTATGGATGCATAGCTTATTCATCTGCCAGCCCAACCACATTAAAACTCCTTGACACTATCCATAATACTGGCCTCAGAATAGCTACTGGTGCCTGTAGGTTTAGCCCAGCTGAGAGTCTATGTGCCATAACAGGTGAGCCTCCCCTACAATACAGACGGCAAATGCTTTGCACTGCGTCCAAGATTTTCAGAATAATAATAAGTCACAGCAATACATGAGGTCACGTGCAAAACCACTGAAGGTGAGAATAAAGGAAACTGGAAAATATAGCAAACTATTACATACACCAATTTACACGAATGCATTTACAAACATTCCTCCATGGAGAGTAAAGAACTTAAAGATTGACTTGATATTGACAAAGTACAGAAAAACTGACCCGACAGCTTCAATATTTTACAGGACAATGTTCAATTCAATAATAAATCAGAACTCAGACGGAGAGTATTTGTACACGGACGGATCCAAATACAAACTACGGCACCGGGACAGTAGCAATAGTAGACAATACAACATACCAGATGAAATTACCTGACCAAACCACAGTCTTCACAGCGGAACTACAAGGAATATTACTAGCACTGACAAACATCAATACTGTACAAAAAGACAAACTGACTATGTGTACGGATTCTTTAAGTGCTTTACTCTCGGTGGAAAACATCTACAACACAAACCCAATCATAACAAGCATATTCTCAAACCTTTACACTCTGCAAGAACATAACAAACTCATCACGATGCTATAGCTACCAGGACATTAAGACATACCACAAAGCACACGTATAGACTTAGCGGCGAAAAAGGCGATAAAAAGACAGACTACAGACATTAACATACTGACAACATTAGACGTGTGTACAGCATTACAGGGATTAGACTGGCAGAGATCAGACTCCAAATTACGAGAAATTAAAAACACTACGAAAGCCTGGTCAAAAGAACACCGCATCAGGCGTGAAGAAGTGATTTTGACTAGGCTTCGTATTGGCCACTGCCATCTAACCCATTCTTACTTAATGGAAAACAAGCAGAGACCAACCTGTGCAAGTTGTAATGAGACTTTGACAATTAGACACTTACTGACAGACTGTAGACTTCGTAGTGACCTAGACATTCCTCAAGACTTATTGACTCAAGGTAGTCCATACATCGACACAATACTCACACACCTTAATAAACTCAACTTACTGACAGACTGTAGACTTCGTAGTGACCTAGACATTCCTCACGACTTATTGACTGAAGGTAGTTCATACATCGACACAATACTCAGATGCCTTAATAAACTCAACTTACTGACAGACTGTAGACTTCGTAGTGACCTAGACATTCCTCACGACTTATTGACTCAAGGTAGTTCATACATCGACACAATACTCACACGCCTTAATAAACTCAACTTACTGACAGACTGTAGACTTCGTAGTGACCTAGACATTCCTCACGACTTATTGACTCAAGGTAGTTCATACATCGACACAATACTCACACGCCTTAATAAACTCAACTTACTGACAGACTGTAGACTTCGTAGTGACCTAGACATTCCTCACGACTTATTAACTGAAGGCAGTCCATGCATCGACTCAATACTCACACACCTTAATAAACTCAACTTACTGACAGACTGTAGACTTCGTAGTGACCTAGACATTCCTCACGACTTATTGACTGAAGGCAGTCCATGCATCGACTCAATACTCACACGCCTTAATAAACTCAACTTACTGATAGACTGTAGACTTCGTAGTGACCTAGACATTCCTCACGACTTATTGACTGAAGGCAGTCCATGCATCGACTCAATACTCACACACCTTAATAAACTCAACTTACTGACAGACTGTAGACTTCGTAGTGACCTAGACATTCCTCAAGACTTATTGACTCAAGGTAGTCCATACATCCACACAATACTCACACACCTTAATAAACTCAACTTACTGACAGACTGTAGACTTCGTAGTGACCTAGACAATCCTCAAGACTTATTGACTCAAGGTAGTCCATACATCGACACAATACTCACACACCTTAATAAACTCAACTTACTGATAGACTGTAGACTTCGTAGTGACCTAGACATTCCTCACGACTTATTGACTCAAGGTAGTCCATGCATCGACTCAATACTCACACACCTTAATAAACTCAACTTACTGACAGACTGTAGACTTTGTAGTGACCTAGACATTCCTCAAGACTTATTGACTCAAGGTAGTCCATACATCCACACAATACTCACACACCTTAATAAACTCAACTTACTGACAGACTGTAGACTTCGTAGTGACCTAGACATTCCTCACGACTTATTGACTGAAGGTAGTCCATACATCGACACAATACTCACACACCTTAATAAACTCAACTTACTGACAGACTGTAGACTTCGTAGTGACCTAGACATTCCTCACGACTTATTGACTCAAGGTAGTTCATACATCGACACAATACTCACACGCCTTAATAAACTCAACTTACTGACAGACTGTAGACTTCGTAGTGACCTAGACATTCCTCAAGACTTATTGACTCAAGGTAGTCCATACATCCACACAATACTCACACACCTTAATAAACTCAACTTACTGATAGACTGTAGACTTAGTAGTGACCTAGACATTCCTCACGACTTATTGACTCAAGGTAGTCCACTCATCGACACAATACTCACACACCTTAATAAACTCAACTTACTGATAGACTGTAGACTTCGTAGTGACCTAGACATTCCTCACGACTTATTGACTGAAGGCAGTCCATGCATCGACTCAATACTCACACACCTTAATAAACTCAACTTACTGACAGACTGTAGACTTCGTAGTGACCTAGACATTCCTCAAGACTTATTGACTCAAGGTAGTCCATACATCCACACAATACTCACACACCTTAATAAACTCAACTTACTGACAGACTGTAGACTTCGTAGTGACCTAGACAATCCTCAAGACTTATTGACTCAAGGTAGTCCATACATCGACACAATACTCACACACCTTAATAAACTCAACTTACTGATAGACTGTAGACTTCGTAGTGACCTAGACATTCCTCACGACTTATTGACTGAAGGTAGTGCATGCATCGACACAATACTCACATACCTTAATAAACTCAACTTACTGACAGACTGTAGACTTCGTAGTGACCTAAACATTCCTCACGACTTATTGACTCAAGGTAGTCCATACATCCACACAATGCTCGCACACCATAATAAACTCAACTTACTGACAGACTGTAGACTTCGTAGTGACCTAGACATTCCTCACGACTTATTGACTCAAGGTAGTCCATACATCCACACAATACTCACACACCTTAATAAACTCAACTTACTGATAGACTGTAGACTTCGTAGTGACCTAGACATTCCTCACGACTTATTGACTCAAGGTAGTCCATACATCCACACAATGCTCGCACACCATAATAAACTCAACTTACTGACAGACTGTAGACTTCGTAGTGACCGAGACATTCCTCACGACTTATTGACTCAAGGTAGTCCATACATCCACACAATACTCACACACCTTAATAAACTCAACTTACTGATAGACTGTAGACTTCGTAGTGACCTAGACATTCCTCACGACTTATTGACTCAAGGTAGTCCATACATCCACACAATGCTCACACACCTTAATAAACTCAACTTACTGACAGACTGTAGACTTCGGAGTGACCTAGACATTCCTCACGACTTATTGACTCAAGGTAGTCCATACATCGACACAATACTCACACACCTTAATAAACTCAACTTACTGACAGACTGTAGACTTCGTAGTGACCTAGACATTCCTCACGACTTATTGACTCAAGGTAGTTCATACATCGACACAATACTCACACGCCTTAATAAACTCAACTTACTGACAGACTGTAGACTTCGTAGTGACCTAGACATTCCTCACGACTTATTAACTGATGGCAGTCCATACATCGACACAATACTCACGCGCCTTAATAAACTCAACTTACTGACAGACTGTAGACTTCGTAGTGACCTAGACATTCCTCACGACTTATTGACTCAAGGTAGTCCATACATCGACACAATACTCACACACCTTAATAAACTCAACTTACTGACAGACTGTAGACTTCGTAGTGACCTAGACATTCCTCACGACTTATTGACTCAAGGTAGTTCATACATCGACACAATACTCACACGCCTTAATAAACTCAACTTACTGACAGACTGTAGACTTCGTACTGACCTAGACATTCCTCACGACTTATTGACTCAAGGTAGTCCATACATCGACACAATACTCACACACCTTAATAAACTCAACTTACTGACAAACTGTAGACTTCGTAGTGACCTAGACATTCCTCACGACTTATTGACTCAAGGTAGTTCATACATCGACACAATACTCACACGCCTTAATAAACTCAACTTACTGACAGACTGTAGACTTCGTAGTGACCTAGACATTCCTCACGACTTATTGACTCAAGGTAGTCCATGCATCGACTCAATACTCGCACACCTTAATAAACTCAACTTACTGACAGACTGTAGACTTCGTAGTGACCTAGACATTCCTCACGACTTATTGACTCAAGGTAGTCCATACATCCACACAATACTCACACACCTTAATAAACTCAACTTACTGATAGACTGTAGACTTCGTAGTGACCTAGACATTCCTCACGACTTATTGACTCAAGGTAGTCCATACATCCACACAATGCTCACACACCTTAATAAACTCAACTTACTGACAGACTGTAGACTTCGTAGTGACCTAGACATTCCTCACGACTTATTGACTCAAGGTAGTTCATACATCGACTCAATACTCACACACCTTAATAAACTCAACTTACTGATAGTCTGTAGACTTCGTAGTGACCTAGACATTCCTCACGACTTATTGACTCAAGGTAGTCCATACATCCACACAATGCTCACACACCTTAATAAACTCAACTTACTGACAGACTGTAGACTTCGTAGTGACCTAGACATTCCTCACGACTTATTGACTCAAGGTAGTCCATACATCGACACAATACTCACACACCTTAATAAACTCAACTTACTGATAGACTGTAGACTTCGTAGTGACCTAGACATTCCTCACGACTTATTGACTCAAGGTAGTCCATAGATCGACACAATACTCACACACCTTAATAAACTCAACTTACTGACAGACTGTACACTTCGTAGTGACCTAGACATTCCTCACGACTTAGTGACTCAAGGTAGACCATACATCGACACAATACTCACACACCTTAATAAACTCAACTTACTGACAGACTGTAGACTTCGTAGTGACCTAGACATTCCTCACGACTTATTGACTCAAGGTAGTCCATACATCCACACAATGCTCACACACCTTAATAAACTCAACTTACTGACAGACTGTAGACTTCGTAGTGACCTAGACATTCCTCACGACTTATTGACTCAAGGTAGTCCATACATCGACACAATACTCACACACCTTAATAAACTCAACTTACTGACAGACTGTAGACTTCGTAGTGACCTAGACATTCCTCGCGACTTATTGACTGAAGGTAGTCCATACATCGACACAATACTCACACGCCTTAATAAACTCAACTTACTGACAGACTGTAGACTTCGTAGTGACCTAGACATTCCTCACGACTTATTGACTCAAGGTAGTCCATACATCCACACAATACTCACACACCTTAATAAACTCAACTTACTGACAGACTGTAGACTTCGTAGTGACCTAGACATTCCTCACGACTTATTGACTGAAGGTAGTCCATACATCGACACAATACTCACACACTTTAATAAACTCAACTTACTGACAGACTGTAGACTTCGTAGTGACCTAGACATTCCTCACGACTTATTGACTCAAGGTAGTCCATACATCCACACAATACTCACACACCTTAATAAACTCAACTTACTGATAGACTGTAGACTTCGTAGTGACCTAGACATTCCTCACGACTTATTGACTGAAGGTAGTCCATACATCGACACAATACTCACACACCTTAATAAACTCAACTTACTGACAGACTGTAGACTTCGTAGTGACCTAGACATTCCTCACGACTTATTGACTCAAGGTAGTCCATACATCGACACAATACTCACACGCCTTAATAAACTCAACTTACTGACAGACTGTAGACTTCGTAGTGACCTAGACATTCCTCACGACTTATTGACTCAAGGTAGTCCATACATCCACACAATACTCACACACCTTAATAAACTCAACTTACTGACAGACTGTAGACTTCGTAGTGACCTAGACATTCCTCACGACTTATTGACTGAAGGTAGTCCATACATCGACACAATACTCACACACTTTAATAAACTCAACTTACTGACAGACTGTAGACTTCGTAGTGACCTAGACATTCCTCACGACTTATTGACTCAAGGTAGTCCATACATCCACACAATACTCACACACCTTAATAAACTCAACTTACTGATAGACTGTAGACTTCGTAGTGACCTAGACATTCCTCACGACTTATTGACTGAAGGTAGTCCATACATCCACACAATGCTCGCACACCATAATAAACTCAACTTACTGACAGACTGTAGACTTCGTAGTGACCTAGACATTCCTCACGACTTATTGACTCAAGGTAGTCCATACATCCACACAATACTCACACACCTTAATAAACTCAACTTACTGATAGACTGTAGACTTCGTAGTGACCTAGACATTCCTCACGACTTATTGACTGAAGGTAGTCCATACATCCACACAATGCTCGCACACCATAATAAACTCAACTTACTGACAGACTGTAGACTTCGTAGTGACCTAGACATTCCTCACGAATTATTTACTCAAGGTAGTCCATACATCCACACAATGCTCGCACACCATAATAAACTCAACTTACTGACAGACTGTAGACTTCGTAGTGACCTAGACATTCCTCACGACTTATTGACTCAAGGTAGTCCATACATCCAAACAATACTCACACACCTTAATAAACTCAACTTACTGATAGACTGTAGACTTCGTAGTGACCTAGACATTCCTCACGACTTATTGACTGAAGGTAGTCCATACATCGACACAATACTCACACACCTTAATAAACTCAACTTACTGACAGACTGTAGACTTCGTAGTGACCTAGACATTCCTCACGACTTATTGACTCAAGGTAGTTCATACATCGACTCAATACTCACACACCTTAATAAACTCAACTTACTGACAGACTGTAGACTTCGTAGTGACCTAGACATTCCTCAAGACTTATTGACTCAAGGTAGTCCATACATCGACACAATACTCACACACCTTAATAAACTCAACTTACTGATAGACTGTAGACTTCGTAGTGACCTAGACATTCCTCACGACTTATTGACTGAAGGTAGTCCATACATCGACACAATACTCACACGCCTTAATAAACTCAACTTACTGATAGACTGTAGACTTCGTAGTGACCTAGACATTCCTCACGACTTATTGACTCAAGGTAGTCCATACATCCACCCAATGCTCACACACCTTAATAAACTCAACTTACTGACAGACTGTAGACTTCGTAGTGACCTAGACATTCCTCACGACTTATTGACTCAAGGTAGTTCATACATCGACACCTTACTCACACGCCTTAATAAACTCAACTTACTGACAGACTGTAGACTTCGTAGTGACCTAGACATTCCTCACGACTTATTGACTCAAGGTAGTCCATACATCGACACAATACTCACACACCTTAATAAACTCAACTTACTGACAGACTGTAGACTTCGTAGTGACCTAGACATTCCTCACGACTTATTGACTCAAGGTAGTTCATACATCGACACAATACTCACACGCCTTAATAAACTCAACTTACTGACAGACTGTAGACTTCGTAGTGACCTAGACATTCCTCACGACTTATTGACTCAAGGTAGTCCATGCATCGACTCAATACTCGCACACCTTAATAAACTCAACTTACTGACAGACTGTAGACTTCGTAGTGACCTAGACATTCCTCACGACTTATTGATTCAAGGTAGTCCATACATCCACACAATACTCACACACCTTAATAAACTCAACTTACTGATAGACTGTAGACTTCGTAGTGACCTAGACATTCCTCACGACTTATTGACTCAAGGTAGTCCATACATCCACCCAATGCTCACACACCTTAATAAACTCAACTTACTGACAGACTGTAGACTTCGTAGTGACCTAGACATTCCCCACGACTTATTGACTCAAGGTAGTTCATACATCGACTCAATACTCACACACCTTAATAAACTCAACTTACTGATAGTCTGTAGACTTCGTAGTGACCTAGACATTCCTCACGACTTATTGACTCAAGGTAGTCCATACATCCACACAATGCTCACACACCTTAATAAACTCAACTTACTGACAGACTGTAGACTTCGTAGTGACCTAGACATTCCTTACGACTTATTGACTCAAGGTAGTCCATACATCCACACAATACTCACACACCTTAATAAACTCAACTTACTGATAGACTGTAGACTTCGTAGTGACCTAGACATTCCTCACGACTTATTGACTGAAGGTAGTCCATACATCGACACAATACTCACACACCTTAATAAACTCAACTTACTGACAGACTGTAGACTTCGTAGTGACCTAGACATTCCTCACGACTTATTGACTGAAGGTAGTCCATACATCGACACAATACTCACACACTTTAATAAACTCAACTTACTGACAGACTGTAGACTTCGTAGTGACCTAGACATTCCTCACGACTTATTGACTCAAGGTAGTCCATACATCCACACAATACTCACACACCTTAATAAACTCAACTTACTGATAGACTGTAGACTTCGTAGTGACCTAGACATTCCTCACGACTTATTGACTGAAGGTAGTCCATACATCGACACAATACTCACACACCTTAATAAACTCAACTTACTGACAGACTGTAGACTTCGTAGTGACCTAGACATTCCTCACGACTTATTGACTGAAGGTAGTCCATACATCGACACAATACTCACACACTTTAATAAACTCAACTTACTGACAGACTGTAGACTTCGTAGTGACCTAGACATTCCTCACGACTTATTGACTCAAGGTAGTCCATACATCCACACAATACTCACACACCTTAATAAACTCAACTTACTGATAGACTGTAGACTTCGTAGTGACCTAGACATTCCTCACGACTTATTGACTGAAGGTAGTCCATACATCCACACAATGCTCGCACACCATAATAAACTCAACTTACTGACAGACTGTAGACTTCGTAGTGACCTAGACATTCCTCACGACTTATTGACTCAAGGTAGTTCATACATCGACACAATACTTACACGCCTTAATAAACTCAACTTACTGACAGACTGTAGACTTCGTAGTGACCTAGACATTCCTCACGACTTATTGACTGAAGGTAGTCCATACATCGACACAATACTCACACACTTTAATAAACTCAACTTACTGATAGACTGTAGACTTCGTAGTGACCTAGACATTCCTCACGACTTATTGACTGAAGGTAGTCCATACATCGACACAATACTCACACGCCTTAATAAACTCAACTTACTGACAGACTGTAGACTTCGTAGTGACCTAGACATTCCTCACGACTTATTGACTCAAGGTAGTCCATACATCCACACAATACTCACACACTTTAATAAACTCAACTTACTGATAGACTGTAGACTTCGTAGTGACCTAGACATTCCTCACGACTTATTGACTGAAGGTAGTCCATACATCCACACAATGCTCGCACACCATAATAAACTCAACTTACTGACAGACTGTAGACTTCGTAGTGACCTAGACATTCCTCACGACTTATTGACTCAAGGTAGTCCATACATCGACACAATACTCACACACTTTAATAAACTCAACTTATATGACAAAATATAAATCTTAACTCGCAGTAATTTACATCATTCAGTTTTTTTGTTTTTTTTATGTTATAATTCATCAATTTTTTCTTGTGTCATGACCATGCCTGTATGGCATTGAAGTTCCGGTTTACTATATAAATAGGCTTATATTATACATGTTGTACTAAAAACCAATTACTTGAATATATTTAGATACTCAAATTAGATTATTTAATTCTTGTTACTGTTGTTTTGTTTGTTTTTTTTTTTTTTGTTTTTTTTTTTTTATTTTTTTTTTGTACTTTTTTTTTAGTTTTTGGTGTTCTTTCTTTCTTTATTTATTTTTTTTTACCTAATTTTTGTTTTGTTTTTTGACTAGACTGACAAAACTTTCGTCATCATGAGCTCATCACTACAATTGCGAAGCTCAAAATAAAATAATGAAATAAATATAATCAATATTTTGTATTTTTTTTCAGTGTCGTTGTTCGTTATATTTTCCATCCTTATTGGTTGTACTCTCTATCCTTGTTAGAGATCTGAACTTCAACATTCCAAGAGGAGCAAGAGCTTTAAATAAAAACATCCAAGTTTACGATATATATATATTTTTAATAAATAATTTTAAAAAATTCCTTTTTAGAATAAAATTATTAAGATATAAATTCTCTTTTAAACTTCGGCGGTGGTGTGGTTCCATACCCTCTGCTTTCCGGCGTATATCTACCAGCAGTTTTTATACCAGCAGTTTTTATACCAGCAGTTTTTATACCAGCAGTTTTTATACCAGCAGTTTTTATACCAGCAGTTTTTATACCAGCAGTTTTTATACCAGCAGTTTTTATACCAGCAGTTTTTATACCAGCAGTTTTTATACCAGCAGTTTTTATACCAGCAGTTTTTATACCAGCAGTTTTTATACCAGCAGTTTTTATACCAGCAGTTTTTATACCAGCAGTTTTTATACCAGCAGTTTTTATACCAGCAGTTTTTATACCAGCAGTTTTTATACCAGCAGTTTTTATACCAGCAGTTTTTATACCAGCAGTTTTTATACCAGCAGTTTTTATACCAGCAGTTTTTATACCAGCAGTTTTTATACCAGCAGTTTTTATACCAGTAGTTTTTTTCTGGCGGAGAGTGATCAACTTGTGGAGCATCCCAGTCGGTCGTAGAGTAGTCAACTTGTGGAGCATCCCAGTCGGTCGTAGAGTAGTCAACTTGTGGAGCATCCCAGTCGGTCGTAGAGTAGTCAACTTGTGGAGCATCCCAGTCGGTCGTAGAGTAGTCAACTTGTGGAGCATCCCAGTCGGTCGTAGAGTAGTCAACTTGTGGAGCATCCCAGTCGGTCGTAGAGTAGTCAACTTGTGGAGCATCCCAGTCGGTCGTAGAGTAGTCAACTTGTGGAGCATCCCAGTCGGTCGTAGAGTAGTCAACTTGTGGAGCATCCCAGTCGGTCGTAGAGTAGTCAACTTGTGGAGCATCCCAGTCGGTCGTAGAGTAGTCAACTTGTGGAACAACCCGGTCCGTCGTAGAGTAGTCAACTTGTGGAACAACCCGGTCCGTCGTAGAGTAGTCAACTTGTGGAACAACCCGGTCCGTCGTAGAGAAGTCAACTTGTGGGAGCATCGCAGTCTGTCGCAGAGTATTTAACTTGTGGGAGCATCCCAGTCGGTCGTAGAGAAGTCAACATGTGGAGCATCGTAGTCTGTCGTAGAGCAGTCAACATGTGGAGCATCGTAGTCTGTCGTAGAGTAGTCAACATGTGAAGCACCGTAGTCTATCGTAGGATATTCAACTTGTGGAGCATCGTAGTCTGTCGAAGGAACATTTCAGTCTTTCGGAGAGAGTTCAGCTTTTCGTAGAGAAGTCAACTTGTGGAGCATCCCAGTCTGTCGTAGAGAAGTCAACATGTGGAGCATCGTAGTCTGTCGTAGAGAAGTCAACATGTGGAGCACCGTAGTCTATCGTAGAGTATTCAACTTGTGGAGCGTCGTAGTCTGTCGTAGGAACATTGCAGTCTTTCGGAGAGAGTTCAGCTTTTCGTAGAGAAGTCAACTTGTGGAGCATCCCAGTCTGTCGTAGAGAAGTCAACATGTGGAGCATCGTAGTCTGTCGTAGAGAAGTCAACATGTGGAGCATCGTAGTTTGTCGAAGGAACATTTCAGTCTTTCGGAGAGAGTTCAGCTTTTCGTAGAGAAGCCAACTTGTGGAGCATCCCAGTCTGTCGTAGAGAAGTCAACCAGTGTGTCAGAGAATGTTTAAGTTTTGAGATCGCCCCAGTCTGTCGGAGAGAGTTAAGCTTTTGGGGTCATCCCAATCTGCCAGAGAGTATTCAGCTTGTGGGAACATTTCAGTCTTCCGGGGACAGTTTAGCTTTTGGGAGCATCCCAATCTTCTTTGATGAGGTCAGCAGCTTTTTCGCCTATCATGTAGCAAGGCATCATCGTATGGATTCCTGGAATATATGGCATTATGGAGGCGTCTGCAACCCTCAGACCTCTAATCCCATGGACTCGCAGTCTAGGATTCACCACAGCGATCTGAGGGTTCGGGCCCATTCTACAAGTGCCGGACTGGTGGTGGAACTGTACTGGAATATGACGGATTACACAATCCCAATACTGATCCGAGCCAAATACAAACTTTTCGCAACCAAATACCGGAACTTCATATAGTCGCGCTCCAATCTCTCGAAACGCCGTCGTGTTGGCCACTGCTAAGGCAGTCCTTATTCCTTCTATTATTACTTTGATATCGTAAGGATCGGAGAAGAAGTTGGCGTTAATTAATGGCGAGTCTTTTGGATCAGTAGATTTCAGTCTGACGGTTCCTCTACTTCGAGGATACATAACCATCGGAGCAATCAAGAAGCCTTCATCAAACTTAAGTGGAGACCACGTTTTTTCAAATATTTCGTCCGTAACGAAAAACGTTTTCCTCATAAGTCCTCCGTCGCCGCCAATTTGTATCGGGAGAAAGATCAATTCAATATCTGCTTTATCGTTCGCCAAAGGTGTCTTTATATACGCCAAAGCTTCAGCTCCGTTACTTGAAAGGACTCCCCTGTTCCCTTCGAGCCATTGGAGGAAATGCTTTGGCATGTCCGCCGCTATTTTCGGCAACGCCAAGCTATCTGATGAATTAATCAAAAAGGACAGCGATGGCGTACCGACATGTTCCATCAAATTGTTGCCAACAGGAAGGTCTTGTATGACGGGTATATTCATTTCCTGTAAGTGTTCCTTAATTCCTATTCCTGACAGCATAAGGAGTTGAGGGGAACCGAAAGCACCTGCGGAGATTATCACTTCTTTTCTGGCTAAAACCTTCCTCAGTGCGTTTTTCTTGATGAATTCAACGCCATAAGCACGCTTATTTTCTTCATCAATTAATATTTTTGTTGCTAGAGTACTCTTGAGGAAATGTAGGTTTTTCCTGTTTTTTACTGGAAGCAAGTATGCACTAGCAGCACTGTGTCTTTTCCCAGATTTCGTACTGATTTGACTCTGACTGAATCCTAACATTGTATTGGGATTGTTGTAATCTACAACGTCATAACCCAACTCCTGTCCAGCTTTCAAAAACCTTTTCCCGACGTTCGACTGAAATGGATATTCGATATGTACAGGTCCATCTCTTCCGTGGAATTCGCTGTCAGCAAGTCCGCTTATCGACATGTTCTCTGCCTTTCTGAAGTACGGCAGTATCTCCTTGTAAGACCATCCCGGGTTTCCGTCTTCAGCCCATCTGTCGTAGTCGGTAGGATGACCTCTGGTGTTGAGCATCGCGTTGATGAGGGTCGCTCCTCCCACGCCGTTCCCAGAAGGCCAATGACATCTCCCGTCCTCAAGACCCGTACAGACTCCGGGCTTTTTTTCCACGGGGAAAATTTTAGAAAAGTTTCCAAGTACTGTGTACAAGTTAATGAATGGAATATCGTTGTAAATATTGCCTTCCAAGCCCTTCTCTATGAGCAGCACAGTCCAGTCGGCCCTTTCCGACAGGCGGTTAGCAAGAACCGATCCTGTCGGACCCGATCCGACAATCACGAAGTCATAAATCTCAAGAATCGGCAAGTTTCCTAAATATACATTTTCCCTGAAGGGCAGTCCTTGTTGGTGGTAGAGGGTTTGGATTTGGTCCATCCACGTCAGCTGTCCTCCAACACCGCAAAACAATGCCAACATTACTCCTATCCACAGAACATTCATGTCAGGGGCCTGAAGAAAACAAAAACAAATAACTTCAACAAACATAAAAAATGCTTAAAATACAACAATATATATATATATATATATATATATATATATATATATATGTCTTGTAGTAACTGCGTCATCTTAGCACGTTTCTATAACTTCATATCCCTAGAGTCATTTGGAAAGCCTAAAATAAATATAAGTAATATTATGGGAAGAAATATTTAATATTATTTTAATATTTTCCTGAAAAAAAGTTATATTTTAGGTGTCACAGTCTTACAGTTGTGGAAAAAGCTAAGTCGGCTGACGGATTTATCTTGAAGGAGATAACTGGCAGAGTGGTGCTAGAGCGGAAAACAATCGATTTTTGGAAGCGCTGATTTCGATTATCTAGTTTGTGATTTTCACACTATATTAGCTACAGAATGATTTTATTCCCATTTGTCAATGATATTCCCATTAATTTAGGCCCAATGTCAGAATAGTAGAAGTTTGATAAAATTACACTCTAAATGAGTGATTTATAATTGTAAAACAGGGTGAAAAAATTATCAATTTTTTCCCTGCTCTACTATGATCAAATAAGCCACACATCAGTCAAACTGGGATATAAAAAAATAATAGACCACTTTACAACGCTATAAGTTACAACTTTTAAATAAGGATTTAAAACAACTATGATTACAAAAAAAGCTCCGGCTTTCTCCGAGATGTGGAAGATCACTTTTCAAACTAGACGTGGTAAAGTAAACTTTAGAACAAAAATCATCTGCCTTTATCTGCCTATCTGATCATAACACCGCAAAGAAAGGAAGGGATTAGCGTACGCCTCTGTAGTTTACCGTATTGGATCAGATAATACATGTCCGCACGTCAAAACGCTTTCAATTCGAGTTTATTCTAGTTGCTAACATTGTTTAGTCATCAGCTGTCATGAGTTAAAATTAAATACCATAATTTCTGTGAGTGCTTGTTGGTGGTACAAACTCCAGAGTGAGGTAAGGAAAACGATGAATTCCTTTAACAAAATAACCCTGAATTTATTTAAATATACACTCAAATTACGTCCTATTCCAAAAATTTAGGCTTTCATTTCCTCATTATTTCTGTATTTATCTTTAACATTTTAATAAATACGATTTAACTTGATATATTTTTTTAATCTGTGTCAAATGTGGACAGGGTGTCAAATGTGGACAGGGTGTCAAATGTGGACAAGGTGTCAAATGTGGACAAGGTGTCAAATGTGGACAAGGTGTCAAATGTGGACAAGGTGTCAAATGTGGACAGGGTGTCAAATGTGGACAGGGTGTCAAATGTGGACAGGGTGTCAAATGTGGACAGGGTGTCAAATGTGGACAGGGTGTCAAATGTGGACAAGGTGTCAAATGTGGACAAGGTGTCAAATGTGGACAAGGTGTCTATGTTAACCCGTTTTCGAGTTATTGAATTTTTTCAGCTTTTTGGCTGTTCGGCCCCGCTGTGCGGCGTGAAGAACTAGTAGTAGCAAGACTAGGTATCGGCCACAGCCGTCCAATTTGAAAGGTCAAATTCGTTAACCAGCAGATTCCGCCCACAGGAACATGGTTTTTGGAGCGGAATTCGCGCGAAAAAAATCGTTCCGCTTACTTCATATGCTTGCAAGTACTCGTTTTATAGGCTTCTTGGTCTAGGAAAACGAATGAATCCATTTTTAAGGCGATAGCTTTAACCGTTTTTGAGAAAAGTGGCAAAATAGTTGAAAAGCGTTTTTGGTTTGGGTACTTAGAATCATGGGATTCAGTTTAAAAAAGTGTCTGTATGTTTTAAATTCATATATACAAACATGATAAAATTTTTGTTACGTTTGGAGTTAAGGAAGGATTAGAATAAAATATTATATTAATAGACATGAAAAGTTTTGGGGACTTCGTATACTTTCCTTAATATCTCCTAAATAGTTTGGAATTTTCATAAGCGGATCGTTACCATTCGAAAGCTTACTAACTGCTACTAAGTACTTATTATTACGTTAAATAATATATCATCAAAATTAAAGCTACTATATAATTTCTTGCAGTTTATTATAGCACGGTTCCCGTCATACTATAGGTTATTCATGACTTGATAGGTAAGCAAAGTATAATGTTTCTGGACATTGGTGCGCTCCGGACCAGTGTCAAGAAACAGATAACCTAGAGATAACCCGTTATCTATAGGTTATCAGTAACAGGAGTTTAAGAGTTCGGGATATTATTACCTCGGATAGACCATCACCAGGTACGGGGTAAACTCTATGAGGGACAAAATCACAGTTTATTTCTAGTAATTCAAGGTCTGCCATCATAATTGAAATGAAGCTCAAATAGAAAAAATATTATGAAGTAAATACAGTACGGTAACAGCTGACCTATTGTCCTAGCAACACTTGCTGCCTTGGCTTGCCTGTTTCCTAAGCAAATATAAATTCCTAGGAAATTCGAGTATCAAAAAATCCTTTCATAACGAGTGTTTACGTTCTAAGGGGAGGGTCCACGCAAAATTTCAATTTTTTCTCTCAAGTGGTTTGGGCTCGGCGATGATAGGTCAGTGAGTGAGTGAGCGAGTGAGTGACTAGTAAATGAGTGAGTGAGTGACTGGTATTTGACAAATATATAGTAGATAAGCACATTTGTAATTGACAGTAATAAGTTGTTTTCATTATACTGCATCAAAAAACATGTGTTTTCAATACTCGGTTTGAGTCCGTAAAATAGTACTTTTTGGGTCTAGGCCCGAAAAATCTTTTTGGTGCGCTAACCTTACCTGCTACTAATAAACATGTGTTTGAAGGAGGTTACTTTTAGATACTGTGATTCCTTCTAATATTTGTTTACTTATAATAAGTAGTGTATTTTCTTCTATTATAGGTTAATAAACAGATTTTTTTTTTTCAAATAAAAAAAAGGTGTCAATTTAATTTCTTTTACTGTATCTTTAAGTTATTAATGAAATATAAAAGGGTTTTAATGTACTCAAGTATGAGCAGTATAATGAAAAGTATTGTTCATAACACGTACCAAAAGTGTGTTTTCGGTGCTTGGTCTAATTTCCGCGCTCGGCTACGCCTCGCGCGTTAAACTCGACCGCGCACCGAAAACAACCACTTTTGGTACTAGTGCTTAAAATAACTATTTCAATCTATTTAGGAATAATGTTATTTTAACATTTTAGGTCGGATAGTTTTTCTTTTCTTTCCAGAGGAAGTACAGAGATCAGAAATTTTCTCATCAAAACATTCAACCTCTTGTTATTTAAATTATTCAAAACTAGCTGTGCCCGCGAATTCGTCTGCGTGGAATATTGACTTTCGGCTATTGTTTATATTAATTGTCATCGCGAAACAAATAATTGCCAGGAATAAGACGAATCCGAGGAATAAAATATATAATTATAATTATATTATATATTTATTATTATAATAAACTAGCTGTTACTCGGCGTGCCATGCATTTTGACCTAGCCTAGGACACTCCCCGTATCAAGACATACCGGTGTTCCAAGTTTGGTCCAATTCGGTCATACGGTGTAGATTTGAATAAGGAACAAACAGACACATATATATATATATATATATATATATATATATATATATATATATATATATATATATATATATATATATATATATATATATATATATAGAGCGAGAGAGAGAGAGAGAGAGAGAAAGAGAGATGAGTAATTACTAATTTATTATACCCAAGGGGTCTGTAGTAAACCGTCCTCCTAATGAACCGATTTAGTTTATTTTTATAACACATTTTTCTATAAAGATGACCAATACGAATGCTGAGTTTCCTTACAATACAGCAAAAATTGCGGCCGTTATGGGCAAATAACTACTTTGGGTCCGGAGTAAACCCCCTTCGGATGGACTGTTTTTGCTGGTTAACGAACTAGTTCAATCGTTTGCTTGGGGAATACTATATACCAAGTTTCGAGACGAAAAGAACAAAACCTTTGGTGTGTATCGTGTTAACATGACATATAGATAGTTTATCAAAAGTTCAACGTAATTTCTTACATTGGCATAACTGTTTTCATTTATTGACCGAATGACATGAAATGAAAACTAAATGTTAAGTGAAGCTTACAATTTATTAGTGAAAAGCACATCTAAATCGGATAAGCCTATAGATAACCCGTCCTAAAATTCTGTCATTAATAAATGGACATCAAAATTTAAATAAGTATTTCAAAATGACATAAGAGATAATAATGCTATAGGAATTCACTGAGATGACGCAGTTCTTGCTAGTTTTTAAAGAAATGCTTATAAAGTCTGAACTGAGCATTACCTGTTGATTCCCTGGACCTGCGAGTGTCTTGCCTTCTGAAGCTCTTCTGCCTTCGAGAACACCACCAACGGATTCATTGCTAATCCTGTCACGGCTAGGAATGCGGAGTTCAGGTCCTCCCACTCGCCATCTAACGGTTGTTGTGGAGCATTTCGCCTGCTTCTTTCGGCATCTCGTCGGAGAGGAAGTCTGCTAACGACGTTCTCTCCGATCCAGCAATAGTGAGGTTCTAATAAGAAAAGTGTTCGCGTTCAGAGATATGTACGCAGGGCCGCCGAGAGGAATTATAAATAACTTCAAGGGGCCCTTAACCGCACAAAAAAAACTATCCATTAACATCACAAAAAAACTATTTAAAACTGACTCTAAAAACCTAAATTAAATACATTTTAATTGAACGGAATGGAAATTTTAAGTATTGTCTAAGGCACATTGGGGGGCGAGGTTAGCTCAGTGGTAGAGCACTGGACTAATAAGCTGGAGGACCCGAGTTCAAAGCATAGTACTAAAGATTTTTTCTTCTAGTGTCTTCGTTTATGGGTTGAATTCGGCCTCCCTGACCATCCCTAGGCCAACCCAGCCTTTAATAAATTTATCAATGGGTACCTTGGGTGCTAATGACTCTAGCAGTCGAAGCAGCCGGAGCAGAGTACTGTCTCCCTAGTGTGCCGTATGGTCATGAATCAGATACCTCTATAGTATCTGCCCCTCAGGACCCTCGTGGCCTTTTACGGGACTGATTTTTTTTTTCTAAGGTACTTTGGCACTTCCTGGGGCTACAAATTTTTGGACTGACAATATTTAAAAGCCAGTTTATATATATATATATATACACAGGGTGTTCCCAAAGGAAATGGCCATACTTGAGGGTGTGTACTCCGACTAAAGTGTAGTTGAATGCCACCAAGGAAAAATTTTTACTTGCATTATTTCCCTAGATATAGGCGTTTCCGTGTATCTTTGTTTATAAGGTAGTTTTTGACCATTTTAGCGCGGTTACTCCCTATCTCCATAGGGAGAACCCGCTTATGAGGTCTACCTCATGACGCAATCCGGAAGTGCCGACTAGAAACTTTCACGTTTCAGACCCTATAGATCACGAAAATATAGGTGGCCCAAATTTGTGTATATATATTGTTATAATATAAAATGAAAAGAAATATTTTTAATAAGCTTATTTACGTACGCCTCTATATTAGGAGCCAATATAATAAAAATTTTATAATATTTAATTTTAAAAACTCTTTATCTCAGGGGTCGGGTTCGAGTTCAGTAAAGTAAAAAAAGTCCGACTCGCAGGAACTGCAGCATCTTAGCGCGGTTCCGTTCATGTCCCTAGTGCCATTTGATAAGCTTAGAAAAGAAATAAACTTATTTTTTTTATATATCTCGTGAAAATTGTCAAAATCCTCTCGAACATCTCGAATAAAAGTGATATTAAGGCGTCAGGGACACCGACAGTAGCTAACTTTTACACAGAAGCGGAAATTACAGAATCTGGCTCTCATTCTAAAGCAAAGCTCTATAAATCAATACAAAATATGCCTAATAAAGCCTTTCTAGTGGATACAGAAGCATGGGCGTATATGAAGTGGGGGGGGGGCTGAGGGGGCTGCAGCCCCTCCCGAAATTTTGAATTGATGATAAAAACTTCTCGTAAAACCCTTAAAAATAAATTAAATAAGATCACTTAGTTCATAAAACATATTTTATTTTACGTGTAATAGCGTTTTAGTTGCCTAAAACTATTCCAAGCTCTAAATATTTAGTATTCCATACCCTGGAAATGGTCTCAGCCCCCCCCGAAATTGTTTTTATATACGCCCATGAACAGAAGGATCAAGAAGAAGTACACAAGATTGAGCAGAATACCCTGCCTAATATAGCCTATATAGAATAATATGCCGAATAAAACCTATCTAGTAAATACACAAGGACAAATAAAAGTCTTGACGAATAACAAGTCAAGAAAAAAACTTTATTTAACAAAATAAAACAAAGTTTAGTTGCCCAACTACAATAGAATAATATACCTAATTAAGTCTATGGAGTAGACACAAATGGACCAAAAACAAGTCTTGTGGAATATTGTTTTTTTTCTAATTAAATACTTTTTATCAATATTTAGTATATAACCTTTGTTGAAAACTATTGATTGCTAATTGATGAATCGGTTTACAACTAAGTAGTCTTTATGAATATTTAGTATATAACCTTATTTTTGGATCTGAGTTTTTGGGGTGCTCTCCGCCTAGGCTTTGTATTTGTGTCGGCTGATACCTGGGGTATATTTACAGCTCTTGAGGATTAACTCTTAGCAGGTAAATTTCCTGCGGACCTTCTGCTTCTACGGGCATTGAACCGCCATATTCGCTCATAGTATCTAACCGTTGTGAAGTTTATTTTTTGGATTTAGGACTTAATATACATATGTAGACTAAATCATAGCAAGAAGTAATCCTCCGTCGTCAGTTCTTAACTATGTAGACTCGCTAATGTTATCCAATCTTAGATACATCGTATTTATAATCCACAGCAAAAACACGACATTTCATCAGAATCCCCTGCTGAATAAAACTTATATAGAATAATATGCAAAATAAAGCCTATCTAGTGGATAAAAATAGAGGAAAAAAGCCGTTCGTGGTGGTAGAAAATCTTAAAAGTATTTCGCTCAGAAATCTCCGAAATATTGTCACTAATTTTACGTATCCTGTTTTATAGCCAAATAGATTTATATTCTATAATCAATAAGAAAAACCTACTAACAATAAAAAACTATGGGTAACAGATGAAAATAGGGAATACCAAGAATAATTCTAAAGAACGAAATCAACACCAGTACTGTAATCTAGATATTCATACGGCATCTTCGAATTCTAAGAAACAAAATATTGATTCTAATTATACGTATCCTGTTTTATTGACAAATACATTTGGCTACTATAAGCAATTAAAAACACTAGGGAATATGCCAAAGAACTCGGAGTAGGAGCCTCGACAGTTTCAAGACATTTGAAGGAAATCGACAAATCCAAAACTGACATTTCATACGGTACAGCCTGATATATTTTTAACAATGAATTGTTTTTCTTATTTTAATTAATCTGTTTTATTGTCAAATACATTATCCAACTTTAAGCAATTAAAAAATAACAAGGAATAAAAACAAACAAAAAGAACCGTTCGAATAAACGAAATCAATTACTTCAAAGTTTAAGCACTTATTTCTCCGATTGACATAGCCTAATCAAAAATTGTTTCAGAATCTTTTTTGTAGAACATTTAGTAAGCTTTCGCATGGTAACCCTCCTTTCACCAGTATTCCTAACCGTCTTCGAGATATTAGGGAATGTATACGAAGTTCCCAAAACATTTCATGTCTGTTAATAAAATATTTTATTCTAATCCTTCCTTAGCTCCAAACGTAACCGAAATTTTAACATATTAGTGTTGATGAAATTCAAAAATGCAGAAAATGTTTCAACTGAATCCCATAATTTTAAGTATCAAAATCAAAGACAAAAAGAACAGTTCGAATAAGCGAAAACAATTACTTTAAAGATTTAAGCACTTATTTCTCCGATTGACACCGCCTAATCAAAACTTTCATTAGAACCTTTTTTGTAGAGCATTTAGTAAGCTTTCTAATGGTATTCTTCCGTTTCCCAAATTCTCAACCTTTTTTGAGATATAAAGGAAAGTATACAAAGTTACCAAAACTTTTTTATGTCTGTTAATAAAATATTTTATTCTTACCCTTCCTTAACTCCAAACGCAACCAAAATTTCAACATATTAGTTTTAATGAAAGTAGAACATGCAGTAAATGTTTCAACTGAATCCCATGATTCTAAGTACCCAAACCAAAAACGGCATTTAAAAATTATTTTTTCAGTTTTCTCGAAAACGGTTAAAGCTATCGCCTTGAAAATGGTTCCATTCGTTTTCCTCGCCCAAGAAGCCTATAAAAAGAGTACTTACAAGCTTATGAACTCAAAAACGTAAGCGTTACGATTTTTTTGCGCGAATTTCGCCCCAAACGCCATCTTCCAGTGGGCGGATTTTGCTTGTTAACGAACTTGACCTTTCAAATTGGACGACAGATTTTTGTACCAAATTTCATCAAAATCGGACCATCAGGAAAGCCAGAAATGAGCGAACAGACAAATAAATATATATATATATATATATATATATATATATATATATATACATATAAATATATATATATATATATATATACATATATATATATACAAATTTGAACCACCGTTATTTTCGGTCTCTAGGGGTTCTGAAACGCGAAATTTTCTTGTCGGCACTTCCGGATTGTTTCATTGTATCAACCTTATAAGCGGGGTTCCTCCCTATAGGGGAGGGAGGAACCGCGCTAAAAAAGATAATTTTAAATAATAAAAAAACAAAACAAAAGAAGAAAAAAACTCATAGATAAGTTACACTCAGTTTAGGACAAACAAACATTACCTGATATAAAGCCAGCTCGGTATTAACTGCATATGGAGGATCTTCTTTAAAACTGTATCTTCTTTTCACTGAACTGCACTTATGAGACTGTATATATGAGACCAGCTGTACACTGAACTAGAGCTGCCTTAGGAATGGCGTTCTTTCTTTTAAACTGCACTATATGTGACTGCTTGTAACCGACTGTACCAGAGCTGCATCAGGAGTGGCGTTGTTTCTTGGCGGGAGCGTCATACCGGTCTCCAATGCTACCTGCATCGACTGCTAGACAATATAACAAATAATATTTGTTTATCTCAATGAATTTAACATATCAATGAGCTTTTTGATTTTCCGAATTTTCTGTGTTAATTTTAAAGCTTTTAAATATGTAATGTAAAATATCATTACAATATATATATATATATATATATATATATATATATATATATATATATTTATATATATATGCTTGTCTGTTCGCGCCCTAGCAAGCTCAAAAATGGTCCGATTTTGATGAAATTTTGTACAAAAATCTGTCGTCTGATTTGAAAGGTCAAGTTCGTTCACCAGCAGAATCAGCCCACTTGAAGATGACGTGATGGGGCGAAATTCGCGCAAAAAAATCGTAACGCTTACGATTTTGAGTTTATATGCTTGCAGGTACTTTTTTTATAGGTTTCTTAATATAAGAAAACGAATGAAACCATTTTTAAGGCGATATCTATGACCGTTTCTGAGAAAAGTTGAATCAATGTTTTTGTAAGTCATTATTTTTTTGTGAGTACTTAGAATCGCGGAATTCAATTGAAATATTTTCTACATCTCGGAAATAAATCCCAACTAAGATTTTTAAATTTTGGTTATATTTGGAGTTAAGGAAGTATGCGAAAAAAATTATTTTATTTATAGACATGAAAATTTTCGGATCTTCATACATTTTTCGTAAATATCTCGATAACGGTTGGAAATCGAGCTAAGTGGAAGGTGACCATTCGAATGCTTACTAAATTCTCTACAAAAAAGGTTCTAAAGCAATATTCGATGGGGCAACGTCAATCAGAGATATAAGCGCTTAAAACTTAAAAAGTGTTTGTTTTGAAATGGGTTTTCTCTTTGTTTATCTCACTTTTCAATTGGTTTTTTCTTGTTTTAAATTGCATTTATCAGTAAAATTAGTATTGTAGTAAAATAAGCTAAGAAACTATGAAAGGTAACTATAATAAGTTTGGAGTGGCTGTGGTAATCATGATGGCTGTGGCTAATCATGATGACGTAGTTTTTTTTTAATTCTCCTACCTATATAACCTTCCTTACAGCCTCCAACTGAAGTTAGCGTTATTTCTTATTTTATAGAAACATTTAACCCACGACAGAATGGAATTTTATTCGCCATGAAGCACGTATTTACAGTTGATAATAACAGTAAAACGAATTCGCTAGTAAAACAAGATACCTAAAATGACAAGGATTTTTTAGTTGTTTAGAATAGAGCCTTCTCAGCAGTAGTCGAAGTGTAAGTATGTTCTCAGAACATAATTGGGTAAACCTGAAGGAGAGCGTCCTCAGCACCGATTTTCTTCAAAGTTTGCACTATAACGTATTTTCATGCACTAAACACGAATCCGTTGAAAAAAATTGTTGTTCTCAACCAGGAAAGAAGTTATTTTAAAAAAAAGTTCACTGTTAGCGGGTTACAAACGACCAAAGGTGCTGTTAGCGGGTTAAAAACGACCAAAGTTTCTTCAAAATTTGCACTATAACGTATTTTGATGCACTAAACACGAATCCGTTGGAAAAAAAAGTTGCTCGCAACTAGGAAAGAAGTTATTAAGCACTAAAGTTCACTGTTATGGAGGTTATAAAAGACGGGGTAAACAGCTTATATGTAAACACGCGCCTGCGCAATAGTCCTTAATGACGAAGTGTAATTGAAATTTAGACTCACCTTGTGGTAGCTGACTTGGTCGTAAACTGTCACTTTTGGGCATACGTGCTATGCGTTTCCGCTAGCTCAAGAAAACATCAAAACCCCTAGTCAATCCAACTCGCAGAAAGAAAAAGAATTCTATGCCCAAAAGTCGTCCAAGGCAGTCTTCCCTAACCTTCATAACAGTGAACTTTTTTTTTAAATAACTTCTTTCCTGGTTGAGAACAACAATTTTTTTCAACGGATTCGTGTTTAGTGCATGAAAATACGTTATAGTGCGAACTTTGAAGAAAATCGGTGTTGAGGACGCTCTCCTTCAGGTTTACCCATAATTGTATTGACTTATACAGATTAAGAATTATCCGCTTCTGTGTAAGTTGGCTACTGTCAGTTTCCTGTGATGTGTGATGCTAAACTATCCCTTTTTATACGAGATGTACGTAACCACGCTAAGATGAGGCAGTTCCTGCGAGTCGGACTTTTAATATTCCACTCCCTGCACGACCGGTTAGGTAGACGGTACACTCATTTTCTGTATTAATTGACCAAAATTTACCCATGAAAAGCATCCTTTTTTGGCCTTCATCACTTACTAACAAATTAGCCATGTTAATGAAATAATGCAACCTTTCTGAGAGTTCCATCTACCTAGCAGTGGAACATTAACCCTCCGTTAGTGGCGCGCACCTAAGAGGTGCATACTTTTTAATTTTCCTAACACGGTTGACAGCCGTGTTTTGGCGGGCTCTCCGCTTTAGTATCTTCCGGATTTCCGTTTTTCCACCGGCCAGTCGCATTGACGCATTTTTGTGAGGTCATTATTGTCAGTGGCTGCCCTCTTCACCTCTCAGGTGCCGCACCACAACTCACGTAAGTTTTACAGGTGTGAGATATTTACAGTTTTCGTTCTCTATCTTACTATGCTATCATCTATGAGGATGTAGGTGAGTTTATTCGATAGTAGAATAAACGAGAGGATTAAAAATTGGTCTTCAACTGCTAGGTAAATGTGTTTTATATTCATATTTTATATACATGTCTTATATTTTATTGCCATATTTCATATTCATATTTCATATATTTAGACATGTTTCATGTATATAGGATAACCTGGTATGTAACATATGCTATATATTTTAACATAAAGTGTACTATGATTCCACTAACAGTACCTAGTAATAGTGTAGTCATGAAACATGATCATTTTCTTAAAAGAATCAGAAATTTAACACTTATACCAATAACAACAGAGTGTTTTTAAGTATGGCCGGGTTTAGAAGTAAACATGGATTGATTATTCAATTTCATATTTTATATTAATATTTAATTTCATATTTTATATTAATATTTAATTTCATATTTTATATTAATATTTAATTTCATATCGAACATGATATGATTTTATTTAAACGAAAACGATGGTTTCTTATGTCTCCCGCAAAAACGAAAGTGTTGTTTTGTTATAAAGTCTGCAGTTTTTTTACTATTTCTCTCAAATAGCCATGTAATCACGTTGCGGAGGCACATTTTCCCGCGCGAAATAGGGTTTGCACCTGTGAGGTGTAGCACCACTATGGATGTCCCAAAAAGGGACCCCACTACTGGAAGGTTAAAAATAAAGAACCTTCATTTCGTTATAAGTTATTTGTTTGGAAGGTTCCTGTGAATTTTGTTTTAGAAAGTTTTGCACAAGATGCATGAGTTCTTACTGGAAATTTGATGCAGAATTTGAAAATGTCATCAGAATTAAATTTTCCCTAAGGCGTGACCGACAAATAACAAAACAATGGCCAAAAACTAGATTTTAGACAAAAAAACACGGAAAAGCCTATATCTAGGGAAATAATGCAAGTAAAAATTTTTCCTTGGTGGCATTCAACTACACTTTAGTCGGCGAACACACCCGACAAGAAAGGCGATTTCCTTCGGGACCACCCTGTGTATCAGAAATAGAGAATTTAGAAAACTATCCATTGATTGTTCTCAATGATACTAATTTATTTATTTAAATTTTAACATCCATTATTATTGACTACGAATTTTGGGACGGGTTACCTACAGGTTACCACCCTAAAATACTAATTATCATTGAGAACTACCCATGGATAATCATCAACTATACTTAGATATATAATTTTTATATTTCAAATTATAACGCGAGTTAAAAAATGACTCCGGGCCCCCTGAGACAATGGCCCCTGACCAATTATTCACCGTGCCCCTCCCTAGCGGAGGCCCTTTGTGTACGTATTCTATTATAGAAGGAATCACACAACACTTCAGATCTCTTAATGCGTACACATTAATTTAAATACCAACAATATAAATTTAAAAACCGACAAACAAGGAATTTCTCCTACCTACACCAACATTTTCCACAACCTCTCCAGACCCCCTACCAAGTATTTTCCACAACCTCTCCAGACCCCCTACCAAGTATTTTCCACAACCTCTCCAGACCCCCTACCAAGTATTTTCTACAACCTCTCCAGACCCCCTACCAAGTATTTTCCACAACCTCTCCAGACCCCCTACCAAGTATTTTCCACAACCTCTCCAGACCCCCTACCAAGTATTTTTCCATGTGTGAAAATATATTATCACTTAGGGGTATGAAAAATAGTTTACATCCTATTCTCAGACCTACCAAATATACACAAAAAAAAAATCATAAAAATCGGTCAAGCCATTTCGGAGAAGTTTGGTTACAAACACTGTGACACGAGAATTTTATAGATATAAAATTACGTGTCTGTCCGTTTGTGTGTTTGTCTGTTTGTTCCTTATACAAATCCACACCGTTTGACCGATTTTGACCAAACGTGGCACACAGGTAGGTCTTGACACGGGGAGTGTCATAGGCTAGGTTAAAGACGTCTATGACTCAGAGTTCGGAGATCACGAGTTCGAAACAATGAACCCAAATAGTTACAGATTTTCGTTACTAGATTTAAATATTAATTATTTGGTTTCTAAGTTATTTTTGCTTTTATAGATGCTGAAAGTAGGAGTAGCTTAGCACGCCGGGTAACAGCTAGTTAGATATATATAAACCCATTTTGAGAAAATGTAGTTTTTGCTACTAACTACTGATTACAATTTTCATCTAGTTATAACTACTACTACAAGTTGAAAAAAAGTAGTTTTACACGAATAACTACTACAATAGTAATGACTACAATAGTTTGTAGTTAAGCAACTACACAAACAATGGCGGCTATGGGGGGGGGGGGGGTATCCCTCCCAGAATGAAAATTCAAAATCATTTTCGATTAAGTTAGAAAAACAAACTTTTTAGACAAATTAATAGTAATAAGTTCTAATTAATGTATGTTCTTAGTTTATCAAATACTTCCTTAATGATTTCCAGGTGCCTGGTTATAAAAATATTATGCTACACCCCCAGGCACGGCGGTTATTCCTCCTTATGCTGTCTGTGAGTATCTGTTTTAGGCTATTATTATAACGCCAAACATCAGAATCATGTGGTTCGAACCTCAACCTGGCACGTAATTGTTCTCTTGGTTGCCCTAGCTACTCAGGACAATACATACTCTAATCTGTATCAAAATAGTTTTATCTACCCGCAAAAAGTGTTATCTAGGAATTTGAAGGTAAATCTGCAATCAGATAAGGATTGAAGGAGATGAGCTAGACGCGCTAATATATATAGGGTGATGACATTGCTGCATCATTATCTCGTTGGCCTTGCAAGAATTAGGTGGACGGATCTCTATGTCAGTGGGTCAGTAGAACCTTCCTGGATAACCATAACTATCTACTCCCTTTTGACAGGCAGATTTTGGGCAGTATTTTCCTTTCCTGTCTTCTTCTTACTTTTCCAGCCATGGCATTTCATCTCAGAATATTCAATTTCGCAATATCCTTCATAAATTCGCAGGCGTTAGGAAATTTAATCTTATAGCTCCATTTAAAAATAGTTACTGTCCTTGTTCATTTTTAGTCCTTTAAAATGTTACCAATTAACTGTAGATTTTTTTCGTTAAATAATTCATATAAAAAGTGTGTAGAAATATTTGCCAGTCCAATAGTGTTTAAGAGGTGCTTTTCAGCTTTGAAACCTATTTTAAAAGATGAAACAATTACACCGCTGGAGGCCCTTGATTCATTAGTCAAATCAGGAGAGCTTCGAGAAGATCCTCATCAGAAGAAAATAGTTGAAGAATTGCAGAAGGTATATTTGGAAATCAAGGATTATACTCCTCCACAGCAAACATTTTTCTCAAAATTCTTTAACAAGAATGCTAATATTGATTCCCCAAAAGGAATTTACCTTCATGGGGCTGTCGGCGGTGGAAAAACAATGTTAATGGACCTGTTTTTCAGCTGTTGTAAGGTAAATACAATTAAATAATATTTTGAGGAGATCCCCCTAATGAATGTTTTAAGTGAAAATAATTTAGTTTCCAGAGAAACGACGAGTACATTTTCATGCATTCATGCTTGATGTTCATGCGAGAATTCATGAATTCAAAAAGTCTATAGTTCGAGACAGCTCGAGCAGTAAACCCCAGCCTGTAGATGTGATTCGTCCTATTGCAGAAGATATCAGTCGGCAGTCCTGGCTTATATGCTTTGATGAATTCCAGGTAGGCTTCTCCACGTATGGTGTTGGTTTAATGCTTCCCTGCCATGTATTACAAATGTATAATCTTATAGAATTTTTTAGCTTAGCTCAGCTTACATCTGCAGCCTTCGATAACTTTTCCCCAGCTGCATATCAGTCAGTTTATTTATATTTATTCTTTTATAAGGTTTCAGACAAATACTAGCTTAAGAATATATATATATATATATATGTATATATTAAAAACAAATGTTGAAATGATATTTTTTTTAATAATATAGAGTCAAATAATTCGAAGTTTGTGTAACGTATATGGAACATGATCTCTTTGTACACATCAATCACGTAAACACAAATAAAATCCTTCAGAGGGACCCGAACTGTCCGAAGGGACTGATAGCAGAGGGAAACCTCCTTTCAATAGGCTCAACCGAGATTTTTATGAACTTTAGCAGATACAAGATTGACTAGAACTTTCAAAGCTTATTGCTAGATATCAAAAAAAGCTTTCACAATGGTGGCTTTTAGTCCCGAAATGAAGATATGGCCTTGTCACAAGAGTGGCTATCAGGCCACGGGGCATGGCAGCCTGTTGTCACAAAACTGGCTATCAGCCCGTTGTCATGAAAGTGGCAATCAGTCTCGAAGGGGTTAACTCCATTAGTGCAAGCTACATCCCTAATATTTGGATGAAAATCAGTGAGCCTACAAACCTACCAAGCTACGGGATATATTGGCTGCCAGAAATTGATAACAGAACCATCAAATCATCCTTACAAACAGTGTTGGGAAAAAACTAACATTTGTTTACTAAACTGACGTTAATTCATTCTAACTAAAAATAAACTCACGTTATATTATTAGTTTTAAATTTGTATGATTTGTTTGTAGTTTATAATAGTGGGCATTAAAACTTAAATAAATTTAGATGTGTAAAATTATTAATCATGTGTTGGAATATTTTCTTAATAAATATTTGGTTTTAGTAAGTAGTAATTAGTTTAATTTAAGCAAAAGTGACCTGAATTTATTTATGATTTTAGTTTTTAATTTTCTAATTAGTTTATAGCGTACTTTGATTCCGAACAAGGGTAAAAAAATAGGTATGTATGTATTTTTGTTTAAATAGAAAGTGTTTATTTATGAACTATAATGGGGAAAAATAAGGTTACAACTTACAAATACAACTTCAGTCTATTTAAAACAAAATGAAATCAAGTTCTATTAGTTTTAATAATTTACTTCATTGTTTAAATAACATATGATTTACAGGGATTCACATTATTTTTGTAAAACTAAACTAAAATAAAGCTTTAATTCAGTTTTTAGCACTTTCCTCCAAAGGAAAGTACCTATTGAGGTTTCACTCATGACGGAATTTGTGAAAAATGTCTTTGAATCTTTATTGATCCTACCTAGTAGACACCGAAAATTACCCCCGTTAAAATTTATATATATCTATTTATAGGATTAGGATAAGGGTTTAGTGGCGATTAACATTTTATCATGTTTTTACGCCACATATATTTATTAAAAAGGTCGGGAAGACCTTTTAATGTGTTTAACAGAACCATGAGGATGGTTCTGTTAAACACATATCTATTTATATATATATATATATATATATATATATATATATATATATATATATATATAGTTATATATGTGTCCGTTAACACGATATAGGCCAGAGTTTTTGTTTTTTCGTCACGAAACTTGGTATGTAGTATTCCCTCATCAAACGATTTAACGAGTTCATTAACCAACAAAGTCGGTCCATCCGGAGGGAGGGTTTACTCCGGAGCCAAAGTAGTTATTTGTCAATACCAGCCATAATGTTTGGTTTATTTCAAGGAAAATCGGTATTTGTTGTGGTCAACTGAAAAGAAAAAATTGTTGTAAAAAATAAACTAAATTGGTTGACTAGAAGGGGGGGTTTACTCCGGACAGAAATTACTAATTTCCTTATACCAGTCGTAATTTCTGTTGTATTGTTACAAAACTTTGTGAACCTCCTGGCTATCTAATAAGAAAGCAGGGTGCTGAAAATGAACTAAATCGGTCTATTAGAAGGTGGGGGGTGTTCCTTGTACTATGTTTGAATTGAATTCTCCCGCCAAACGTAGGTTTGCGAAACTCATCAAGATCAATAGATGAATATGTTAAGCTTTGTGTATTTATTACTTAGTGTAGTACCACGCATACACAAAACTCTGGAAGGAAATTAATTACAAAATTAATAATTGAAACAGCTGCTCATAAAAGCAAAAGAGCAGAACAATTTATGTTTTTATATTATTTATCTATATAGGTTGTTTTAAGCAAATTATTCAGCAATGCACTCGACCCTACCCAATTCTGAGGAAAGTGCTTTGTTATGCAGCTACTGTGTGACGGACTTTTAATCAATTCCCATTGATTTATTTTTAGTTCAACTAATATCTATTAGTTAATTTAATTTTAGTTTTAGTTTTTTTTTAGGTTGCCATTTTTAGTTAAGATTTAGTTTATTCTAAAAAGTGAATGTAGTTTTAATATTAGTTTTGCCCGACATTGCTTACAAACAGGCATTTTTCAAAAATTACTAAAAAATTATGAATTAATCAGTGAGATACATTCTTCCTGAGAGCACAATGGGAATACTGGCCTCTTGAATAGGACTTGGTTTTTCCCGACCTTTTTCAAAAATACCCATAACAAGTTCTCTTTTGAGACAAAATTCTTCAAACTCATTGCCCTTTCTGTCCGTTACATCACTTGTTTTTTTTTTTTTTCCTGTCTGGCGCAGGAATTTTAAGCTTGGCTTTCCAACTCTCCTCATTTTCTATTTTTTTAATTGCTGCCTGCTTTTGTAGGCAAATATGCCTATGTAGATACATTACAAATTCTAACATTATGGTCTCTTGAATTTAATACGTTATATTTATTTATTTAGTAAATTAATACTAAATAATAAATATTATAAGAAAATAGAAGGAGTTTGTTTTGTCTGTATTTTATAGGTGACCGACATTGCAGATGCTATGATCTTGAAGAGGCTCTTTACTGAATTGTTTTCTTGTGGAATTGTTGTAATAGCAACGAGCAACCGACCTCCGGATGAGCTTTACAAGAACGGACTACAGCGATCTAACTTCGTTCCGTTCATCAAAGTGTTGAAGGATTACTGTACGATTGTGTCGCTAGACTCTGGTATTGACTACAGAGCAAGGAGTGCTCGAGGAGAAATACAAATATATTTTGAGTAAGTATTTACTATAAAACCTAATTAATTCACAAGGAATTAAGTAAGCAAACTACTACTTTTAAAAACATTGTATTAAATTTAAGAGTATATTCAATCTCAGGTGGCATCAAAACATTGGAGGTATTTAAGTTATGTTGCAATTAAAATACAAAATTCCATCATGCAGGAGTATATATCGGAAGTAAAACTCAAAAGAGGGCTCGAATGATTAACATGTCCCTAATGGTTGAAATTTTGGTTAAAGTCCAACCATTGTGTTAGGTCTTTTCCTACACACGTCCCGACAAGACCCTCCTACCCCACCAAATTACTCCAACCGACTTGTTGGGACGGTGTAATTGTATTAATATTTGTTTAAACGTGTAATATTTTTTTGTATGTTTATATATTTTTTCTTTAAATTACTAATTAAACTTGCCGATCCACTTGCATGAACAAAAGTTTACATGCTTGAAGATGGATTTATTCTAAATCAATCTTTAAACATGTAAATTTTTGTATGATGAAGAATATTCTATTCTTCTGTAACTAAGGGAAATGATACAAATGTAAATGACGATTCTTAGCCGTCATCCGTGCCTCATGCTAAACCCTAAGATGAGTGTTAGCCGTCATCCGTGCCTCATGCTAAACCCTAAGACGAGTCTTAGCCGTCATCCGTGCCTCATGCTAAACCCTAAGACGAGTCTTAGCCGTCATCCGTGCCTCATGCTAAACCCTAAGATGAGTCTTAGCCGTCATCCGTGCCTCATGCTAAACCCTAAGATGAGTCTTAGCCGTCATCCGTGCCTCACGAATAGCACGTATGTGATGAGTCTGAGTCATCAAATGTGCCAAAGGGGTTAGAGTTTTAATTTAGACTAGACTTTCTTTCTTTTTTTTTTTTTTTTTTTTTGCAATCTTCTTCCTTATATTTAGATTTATGATATTTTGAATCCAGCATAAATGAAGAAAGTATTAACGCTGATGATGAAATGAATAAAATCTTTAAAATGCTTTGTGCCATGGAAAACGATATAATCAGGCCAAGAACGCTGACTATAATGGGTCGGAATGTGACATTCAACAGGACTTGTGGGCAAGTGATCGATTCTACTTTTGAAGAACTATGCTGTAGAGTAAGTAATCAACTTCTTTTCATTTATTACTATTTATCTTTATGCTCTGAAACAACGGAACAGAGAATAAAATGATAAGAAACAGAAGATTCATTTAAATATTATTTGGAAAATACATTTTATAAACTTTATTCTCCACACTAAATAGTAAACACAGCTAATGTTATTGCTCGAGTGGGAGTGCAATGAACACATCATACATACTTTCCATTTCCAATCTCTCTTTGTAATAGGACAGAATTGTAATATTTCAAATCATTTTGTAATTTCAGAATATAATGGAATAAAATTACCTTAAAATTTATGTATTTGTATATATATATATATGTGAGTGTGTGTGTAAGTAAGGGGTTCCACAAAAAAAAATTATTAAAACCTATTTATTAATTTTAATATTTTTTTACAGAACAACCTTATCCCCTTCCGTATTACAATTAATACTTCTGCCACATCGGTACATCCACTGTTCAAACCATTTTCTCTAGTCATCTTTAGTAATGGCTGACCACTTCTCATTTGTTTTTCTCATTGTTGACCTTCTCAATGTTGTCAAATCGGCGTCCTTTCATGCACCTTTTCATGTGTGCGAGTAAGAAAAAGTTGCACCGAGTCAGGTCAGGCGAGTAAATGAACCATTTCATTTGTAGTCAAAAATTGTTGATCAGAGAAGGCTCTGAGTCAGGTGCATTTTAGTTTATTCTCCTGTCTGCCACTAATCGGGTACTTTTTGACAAAAAAGTGTATGCAATCTTCTTAATACTTCTAAATAAAAGGTTTGAAATAAGTAAAAGACAGCTCTAGCAAAAACTATCACTTCAGACAAATGATTATACATATATTACGTATGTGTGTGTATTTTAACACAATAACGGCCACAATATTTGCTTTTTCACCACAATACTTAGTAAATAGCATTTCCATAACAAACGATTGCAATACCATCGAATCTGGGGGGGGGGGGGTTACTCCAGACCCTAATCATTAATATGGTCCCATGATCAAAATTATTGTTGTATTACAGCAAATATTGGTATATATTGTGACCAATTAAAGAGAATGATATCTTCTACTCCATTACGAATAGAGGTTTACTGCAGAACCAAAGTATTAAGTTACCTGTTTCTGGCTTCATTTTTACTTCCTGGGAACGAAACTCAGTCTATATCGTGCCAAACTAATGACAAATATGTGATGTAAATAAAAATGAAAAAAAATGAAGGAAAATCAATTCATTTGAAGTTGTGTTTTTCTCTTGAACAAAATTAGATAATTTATTTATTAAGCATGAACACACATTAATGTTTAATGAAATATTTTGCTTGTAGTTAGTAACTAGCTTCTAATTGGTTTCCAGCCTCTCGGTGCGAGTGACTACCTCCAGCTTTCGCAGGCTTTCCATACTGTCCTCATCAGGAATGTTCCAGAACTGAGCTTGAAACTCCGTTCCGAAACTAGGAGGTTTATAACCCTTATTGACACTCTTTATGACAATAGAGTGAGTATTTCAGTTTGATTATCTGCCTGATAAATTTCCTTGCTTTTTGAACTGATGAAGTTTTATGATTAATTTCAGGTAAGAGTTGTAGTTTCTGCTGCGAAACCACACACTCAACTCTTTATGAGGGATTCGAAGCATGATGATGATGAAGATGAGAAACGTGTTCTAATGGATGACTTAAATATCGTCAAAGGATCTGTAAGTTTACGTATTTGAAATAAAAAGTAACCTTATTCTTTAAAATAATAAATATGTTGTATAACAATGACATGTATTATAATGTCTAACTCGTAATTACTGTTATTTACTTTTACAACTTAAAACGTTCGGGCCACACGTCGTGGTATATGCGTGAGCATATAGCTTGTCTTTCGTATTTGGTTTGAGACCTCAATACGTTACTTCCTGTTAGGTTTGCCCTAATGGAACTGTTTTTTTTTTTACGCCATTGGTCCTGAAAGTGTTAATTATCAAATGGAAACGAAATAATAAAATGAAAGATAATAGACATTGAGGCTAGTTGGTGGAGAGTGGGAGGAAAGAAGATTTGGACCGAAGAGGATACAGAGGGTTCACAAAGAAATATTTACTATGTTACAAAATAATGAAAAAAAAAAAAAAACATACAAAAAAAGTATGCACACCCATTTAAATAAAACAAAACTAGTAAATTAAAATAATAAATAAATAAAAATTACACTAGGTGGGGTCGTCGACTAGAAGCATATATGAGTGGCTATGTACTACTCTAGGTGGGGTCGTCGACCAGAAGCATATATGAGTGGCTATGTACTACACTAGGTGGGGTCGTCGACTAGAAGCATATATGAGTGGCTATGTACTACACTAGGTGGGGTCGTCGACTAGAAGCATATATGAGTGGCTATGTACTACACTAGGTGGGGTCGTCGACTAGAAGCATATATGAGTGGCTATGTACTACACTAGGTGGGGTCGTCGACTAGAAGCATATATGAGTGGCTATGTACTACACTAGGTGGGGTCGTCGACTAGAAGCATATATGAGTGGCTATGTACTACACTAGGTGGGGTCGTCGACTAGAAGCATATATGAGTGGCTATGTACTACCCAGGCTAAAGATTCAACTACATGAGTCCGAGAGCAAGCTCTAAATATTTGTATCTTCCTTTTTTGTTTGTGGGTTGGGCTTGGCCTTGCTGAACGTCCCTAGGCCAATCCAGCCTGTAATTCACTTATTAATGGGTTCCTGTTAAGGGAAAATGCTTATGGATGGCCAGAGCATAGTTCTGACCACACTATCTCCTTAGTATATTTCTGCCTTTGTAGTAAATTTCTAATCTTTGTAATATATAAGACTTTTGTCGGGTTAAACACAAAAGTCAAATGAATTGACAATTTCAATATCCTGACAAAGCTTTTCTCACAGACGTTTTGTACAAATTAAATTATTTTATTTCATTGACTGTCATAGTAACAGGATAAAAATCTTATTCATCGAGAAATCTATTTTTGAGTATCATTGTTTAAATAATTAGGCTATCTCATGATAGAATCATGCCAGTTGCACAATCAGTATATACTTTGATTCCACCATGGAAATTTAACCAAATATCTATTCACAGTATTTTTTTGATTAATATTTTCCCTTCTATTATTTTTTAGGAAAATGCTTCATCAAATATTTTTACTGGTGACGAAGAAATCTTTGCGTTTGATAGAACAATCTCTCGCCTATCAGAAATGCAGACACAGGAATACTGGCAGCAATGGAATAAGAAAAGATAATCTTGTGAATTGTCGAGTGATGTGTGATATAGTACGTATTAGTATGCAGTATTCATATTCACAAGATCCATGTCGAGTCGGAAAATCGAGCGTTCCTCCTGGATATTTACGGGTTGTCATTTTTAATCATATCACCATATAATGTACTTAATTATATTTCTTGCTACTGGTGGTAGGTATGACAATATTTTCTAACAAACATAGTGCTCGGTGAAAAATAGTAATTTTCTAATACAGGAAAATGAGCGTTACCTTAACAGAATATTTTTTTACTAAATATTATAGTTATCATTAATAGAGAGAATTATGGAATAAGAGGAAAAAATGATATGCAGAGGGAAGGTAAATTGCATTCAGTTAAATAATAAATATCTAGAGAAAAACGTCTCTTCTTCAAATAGTAAGGCCTGGTTTCATGAAACCGATAGATAGAAAACCGTAGGCTGGTGCTCACAGAGTTTCATGAAACTTCAGTTTCATGAAATTCGTTAAATTGGTTTCATGAAATTCGTTAAATCGGTTCCATGAAATTCGTTAAATCGGTTTCCTATTGCTTCAGTTTTACATTTCATCAGTGGATCTACTAGCTCTAATAAGCGATTAGAAACTGGCTTCGACATCCTAAAAAAATCCTTAATAAATTTAGCAGGATCTCTGTTTTAGTTGGCGAGCTACAACAAAACAGCTGTGTTGCCGATCCCTAATCATCAGGGGAACCTAGTACTTGCGTATTTTTTTATTATTATTATTTTTTAGCCACCACCACAACACAAGTGCATGGTCGTCTGAATCAATCACGAAACAGATGAAATGCAGTTTATTCTGTGTGCACGCTTTAATAAAATAGTTTGAATCTCAAGCCGAAACGTTGGCAACAATAAAACCATTTTCACGGTAAAATGTAGTTTTATTAAGTAGCAGTGACCGAACCCCGACAATTCCTACCTTGAATCATCCACGGTCAACGATCTCCT
This sequence comes from Gonocerus acuteangulatus, assembly GCA_946811695.1. Classification (NCBI taxonomy): domain Eukaryota; kingdom Metazoa; phylum Arthropoda; class Insecta; order Hemiptera; family Coreidae; genus Gonocerus; species Gonocerus acuteangulatus. The sequence goes on from OX328125.1 coordinate 7,451,518, forward strand.
CTCAATTTAATAAAATAGGTTTCATGAAACCAGTTTCTTCAGTCTGCACCGGGCCTAATATATTCTTCAAAGGTATTATGAGAAATTTCGCCTTGAGGAAACCCACCAAATATTTATTTATTTAAATGTTAACATTCATTTTCAAATAACGCACACTTCTAAGACGATTTTTTTTTTTTTTTTTTTTTTTTGTGCATCTACTGCTAAGGTCATTAGCACAATAAGACAAGTTATCCATGGGTTTGTACCCTAACAAGGCAGGATAGGGCTGATACGTTTTCTTTCAAAAGAAAGTCCTAATAAATATTGAAAGAAAAGCTACTAACCCTAGTGGGAATCGAATCCACAACCTAAGACACGGACTGCTCAGGCCTTAAGTCTCACTGACCATTGTGACTCCACAACTTCCAAATAAGTAATGCATGATTGTCTGCAATTCTTCTTTATCTTAATTATAATTTTTAAATTTTTACTTCGAGACACAAAACAAAAAATATCCAAACGGATAACAATCTTTTTTTTTTTTTAATTTGTTTTGAATATTCTTTTCTTAACAACTCATTGGGATTGTCATAAACAACTCCAACCATTACTCTGTGTCCTTTATATAACTATGTTAAAAGTAGTTAATATTCTCAATTTTAAAAATGTTCTCAGATTTTTATTGGTCACTGAAAGTGATTTTGTACTGCATGGATGTGATTTTGTTAAGTACCAATAGATTTATACAATGCTAAAATCCTTACTCAGATATTACCAAAAACATTCAGTTTAGAAAAGTTCTTTGCTTGGTTACCAATGACAATATTGTTAAATGCACAAATATATGTATTTATTTATTTATTTAAATTGGAGTTAATTTATTTGTTACACTAATCCTTCTCCCAAATATACACTCCTGGGCTAATTTATTTGTACATTTTGTTATCAGTGCAAAAAATTAAATCTTGATTTAATTGTTAATTTCAAATGAATGAAATAAGGTCAATGACCTGGCTAGAATATTTGCTAACTCTATTTTGGAATAGAAATAGGATTAATCTGAAAATGACAAACAAAACTTAAGCAAAATAAATGTGTACTCTTCTCACATACCCTAAAACCAATGGATTAAGTCAGTTTAAAATTTCCTACTGCCTGAGAAAGGTCTTGTATTAAAGCACAATGTATTCATTTCATCTAATTTTAGGAGTAAAAAAAGAAGTGGAACGGCTCTATACCATCATATAGAGCTGTAGCAGAAACATTTAGTCTTCTGCAAATCACAGTGGCAAAAAAACGATTATAATAGAATTAAAATGGAAAGAGGACCAAACCTAAAAATAAATAGATCAGAATGGCCGTAAAAAGAGTGGATGGCAGAAAAGGAAATCAGCACCGATGATAGACTTCCTTACATCCGCAATAACAAAGGTCCAAGGATAAGAACGTCATAGTCCAATGTCCAGGATCATGGTTGTCTTTCCGTAGGTTGGGATGTGGGTGTTGTTAGCAGCGATGAGACTATAATCTGTTGGTGATCGGTGCATCTGAGGGTTACGAGAAATGGTGGATATAGAAGCACCTGTATCAATAAGAAAAATCTGCCCTGACCTCTTATCTTTAAAGAAAAGGCGGCATTGTAGTTGGACTAAGGCGATAACCGCTTGATTTGCCAGCCCAAGGGGTTTAAATTTAACCAATTGTTGCAGAGTTTTGTACATATTTTGGCTTTGTCCTTAAATGTATAGTGATAAAAACACAGTCCACCACGCAAACTTGAACGACTTTGGGGTTGTCCAGGAGCATCCCTCAATGTGCTTCTGTCATTGCTCCGTGATCAATGAGCCTGGCGCAATTCAGCTACTTCGGCGGGTAGAGATCCAAGTTCCATGATGAGCTGCTCGATCGAAGATGGTGTTGTTGACAAAAATGGTGATTGCTGGGGCTGGGCTTCCTGTTGTGAAGGCGAAATTGTCCCAACTGGGGTTTCTATCTTGGTAATGTTGTCTGCTGTCGCTGCCAGCATCCCAAGATCGCCTTTACCAGTTGCAGTTAGAAAGGCTTCCACCCTGCTTGGAAGATTTCTAAGCCACAAAGTTCTAACCATTTCCCGTGTGACAATGGCTTCCGGCTTGCTGAAGCATGACCAGTAAATGTTATGATGGTCTCTGGTTTCCGAGCTGAGTATCCTGTAATAGTCTCTGGATTCTTCAAGTCTCGGATTCTCCATAGACTTGGATCAGGCGAGCTTTGAGGTCATCATAAGGTGTGTTGGTGTCGGCTCTATCGATGAGATCTGCAACCTTTTCAAGAACTTCCATACTAAGATTTGCCACCGTTGCTTGGTATTTCATTACTTGGGATGTGACTTTTGAGGTGAAGAAAACGGCTTCTGCATAAGCGAACCAGGGTGGGGGGTTTGCCTTATGAAATGGTGGCAAGCGATTGTGAGCGCCAGAGAATGCTGAGACTTCAAATTCCTCTTCAGTCATTTGCTGAGGTAAGGGCATTTTTGAACCAGAGGGTAAGATATGGGGCGGTTGTTGACCTTTCGCCTTTTCACCATCAGGGTCACCACTTGATGGCATCATGTAATGAAATTGTGCTCAGAAGGAGCCAACACAAAATTAAAGCTAAAATTAATAATGTATTTTAGAATTATTGTCAAAATAAAAGTTCAATTCAAAAAGCATGCCTGTCAGCACTTGGCTGATGTGGTTCAAAATACCCCTATACACAATAACTGGAAAGCACCAAAACTCTTAAGCTTAAAGGTAGCTGCTAAGGGAGGTTAGAAAACGATGTTTATGTTTTATAGTCAAAATAACAATTGGGTCTCAGGAGAGTAGCAAGTGATTGCCATCTTCCACTCCATCAAATGCTTCAAATCACCGCAAGAAATTTTACATCACAATACTGATTATCATTTCAAATAACACACTTTTTAAGAGATGTTTTAAAGGATGACACAAACACTAATTGTATTTTCACTCCTGTGCAGCTTTTGTTTTTGCCACATGGGGGGGGGCAGCCGGGTACAGTTGGCCCGGGCGCCGTGGGGGCCCGGGCCGGGCCTCGCTAAGTGGAAAAAATGTATAGGTTATGAGCTTGTAAAAAGAATGGGATTTAGAAATGTAGACGGGCGGAGCCTGTATTTATTGGAATGGGATCTATATTTTTTTTAATGTACATAAACGACAAAACAAGAGCAGTCCCAGAATAGTATATTTCATTAATTATTCTCTTTCGTAATAAAACTACAAGTGCCGAAAGTGACCTTTACTGCACTCATTGTCGGCTTTTATGCTCATTTCGCTCAAAACTCAAGATGAAAATAGTTTTAAAGTCCTATAGCAAAGTACTAGAATTTGCTCCCTGGTCTATAGAGAAGCATTACTGTAAAGTAGATATTTTTTTTTTTTTTTAAATACCCATACAACGGTGTTTATATACCAAAAGGTATATCCAAAAATGCTGCCCTAAGTCACTATCTACGCGGAAGAATTCGCGGGCACCGCTTGTGACTAATAAAAATGTTTCAGAAGCACAAAGCTGCGCCTTTGGTGGTGTCCATAACAACCGAGGCCCTACGTTTGTCAATTTGATCATAAAAAAGAATACACCTCATCTCCTAATGAACCGAGTTTTATTTTTATCTAAAACAGATGTCCTCATTGGTTGGGATCATGTCTGCCGAGTTTTTTGTGCAAGAAAGTAAAAATAACGATCAATAGTGGCATATTAATTATTTGGTACCAAACCTCCATTCCTCTGAACCGATTTAGTTTACTTTTACAACACATCTTTTTCTTACCCACGACGTATACCGAGGTTCGTTCGAATGAACCAAAACTTACGTCCGGTATTGAAAAATAATTAATTTGAATCCGAAGTACCCCCCCCCCCTCCAGACGTGCAATCGTTTTTTATGAGAACGTTATATACCACATTTTGTAGATAAAAAAACAAAAACTGTGTCCACCGTCGTGTTAATAGATTTACTTATACAATGTACATATATGTATATTTATGTACACACAGATACATGTCATTAATCAGTATATATGCACATAATTGACCATTTTAAAGGGGGGGGGGGACTCGTTATATAGTAGGCAGGATCGATGAAGATATAAAAAAAAATTCAAAAATTCTTTAAAGAGTGCTACCTCAATAGCTACATTCCTCCGTGAAGTCGTTGACACAATTATTGTAATATTAAAACTTAAAATAAATTTTAATATTATAGTTCGTTAATGCTGTAACAACTGGGAGCATGTTTGGGTTGACAAGTCCCTTGTGTGTTGCAGCTCCTGTGCAATTGACTTTGTTTTATAATTTTTATTTTTTTTAATAAATACTCTATTCATTAATTATATTCCTAAAACAAAGACCATACGAGAGGTCTATACTAGTGACGTCACATATTTCATTGCTTCATATGTTAGTACTCTATGCATAATTATGTTGTAGTGCTTTGGTTTTGCTATCACATAGTTGTCAAAATATGCTTACATTGATAAGATTGGCCGTCCATTAAACTCGAGTTCTTTATCGTCCCTAAGATAAGAGATACAAAACAAATAAATAATGCACTTAGAATCAGACAAAATAAATACCGTTCCAATCGATTGATTATTTTTAGAAGCAAACATTTTAATTAAATGCCTGACATTATCTCATTTTTTATTTAGTTAACGCTCCTTCCTTGCTCTCTTCACAGCTCCTTTTATACTGAAGTTTTGCAATTTATGAATTTGTTGTTCTCTTTTGTATGTTTTATTTTGACTCTTTTTAACTATGTTTGAGGCAAGATTGGTTCAAAGTTCTATTTTCAAAAAGTCGTTGGAAGCAATAAAAGATCTTCTAAGTGAAGCTATTTTCCAATGCAATAACTCAGGTATCAATGTTGAAGCAATGGACAGCTCTCATGCCTGTGTAGTTTCTCTTCATTTGAGGAGTGATGGCTTTGACAAATATTCTTGTGACAGGAATTTGGCTTTAGGAATCAATCTCAGCAGGTATATACGTATATATAAATATACCTCCTCCTGGCTGAAAAGATGCACTTACTTTCATGTTGGGCCCATGTGATGAGTTGATAGACTAAAGAGGCCCTCACACTGGCAAAAAGTTTGCTCAAAATGTTGAGCACAAATATTGAGTTTATTTTTGTACAAAATACTGAATGGTCATGGACCCCTCATACTGCACAAAATTGTATAATGGCCAATTTACACATACGTATATATATAATAATGGATAATTTTTTTCCATATATATCCCACTTTCTGAAGCGATACAACTAAAAAAAAAAAAAAACTAAAAAACTCAACTGAAAATGTGTCGTCACTCTTGCCTATGTAGGGGGAATAGCATTAAGAGGGGTCTCCCCGTGGTCTAGTGGCTAACACCTTAGATTCATATGTAGGGGATGGTGGGTTCGATCTCCACCAGGGATAGGAATTTCCTCATCTAATGGCTCGGGAAAATTCCTCGCTGCACCCTGGATGTCAGCGTTAATGGCCTAGATGTTGATGCGCTGTAAAAAAAAAAAAAAAAAAAAAAAAAAAAATAGCATTAAGACAGGAAGAGTGAAACAAGTGCCCTCTTCTGAATCTTGGGATTAGGATTAGGATCGGGTTTTAGGGCGAGTAACTTTTCGGTTCTTACGCCCTCTTTATTCTGAATCTTGGTACATACAGTGTTGGTTGATAAAGAGATATTTACTATCCCAAAAAAAAACATAAATGTGAAATAGAGGCCAAGTTCCTGCCCCACAAAGAAACACTCCCTTCCTCAAAAATATCCCCTCCTAAAACCCCCCAAAACGCCTTACCATTCTACACTCCAAAAAATTAGTATGAGTTGGTGTATTAATTCAACCAAAAATATTTGCCAATACAAGAGATGATACAAGAAAGAAATGTCCAAGTTCATTACTTGGAAGACCTCATAGTTACTTACTAAGAACAGTAAAGACACTTCAGCTGTCCTTTAAAAACAACAATAAAAATACTTATATCCAGTTACTAAAATATCACTTTCCTCAACCAGGTATATTCTTAAACTTGGCAATGTTTTTTTTTGTGCCGAAATTATCTTTAGAGAAAAACTAAACATTGCCAAGTTTAAGATTATACCTGGTTGAGGAAAGTGATATTTTAGTAACTGGATATAAGTATTTTTATTGTTGTTTTTAAAGGACAGCTGAAGTGTCTTTACTGTTCTTAGTAAGTAACTATGAGGTATTCCAAGTAATGAACTTGGACATTTCTTTCTTGTATCATCTCTTGTATTGGCAAATATTTTTGGTTGAATTAATACACCAACTCATACTAATTTTTTGGAGAGTAGAATGGTAAGGCGTTTTGGGGGGTTTTAGGAGGGGATATTTTTGAGGAAGGGAGTGTTTCTTTGTGGGGCAGGAACTTGGCCTCTATTTCACATTTATGTTTTTTTTTTGGGATCTCATTACTTTTTTCTAAGTATTAAATAGAATTTGGTTGCCGCATACCTACTGGCTTTTGTACTTCATATAAAACCAGGGTCTTTGGATTCTGCATAAGGTTCTCCTTACTGCTTGATATTTGATACCAATTATCAACCTACATACATCTAATCACTAGACTAGAAAAGTTAGAAGCTCTTCCAGATGACATTACTCTAGAAGACAAATTGATTGCTCTCTTAACTAAACTATTACACTGTAAAACAAAGGAACCTTATCCCGAGGATAAAGATCACAATAGGGAAAGTGCAGAAGGCCTTCAAGAAAAATATAAGAAACAAAGACGATACATTTTGGGTTTTTAATCCTAAACTTTGTAATTTAGATGGCTCGACTTTGAAAAACTTAGTATCTGCTTTGAAGTATATTATGCAGTGAACCCCTACGACTTTATTTACTACATTTAAGAAAGAAGTGACAACTGTTTTTGTTAAGATGCGTCGAAATGTTTTTTCATTTGATAGCCCACATGATGGGTTTCAAAAGGGATGATGGCATTTCGATGGAACAAAAAGTAGAAAACGTCATAGGTAATATGACATTCCCGTATCAAGACCTACCTGCGTACCAACATTGGTCAAAATAGGCCAAACGGTGTGAATTTGTATAAGGAACAAGCATACAGACATACAGCTGAAAGACCTTTTTTACCTAGCCTAGTGCATTCCCCGGACCAAGGCCTACCTGTGTGCCAAGTTTGGTCAAAATCGGTCAAATGGAGTGAATTTGTGTTAGGAACAAACATGCAGACAGACAGCTGATAGACGATTTTGACTGGCCTATGAAACTACCCGGAGAAAGACCGACATGTGTGTCAAATTTTGTCAAAATCGGTCAAACGGTGTGTATTTGTATAAGGAACAAACAGACAGACAGCTGATAGACAATTTAACCTAGCTTATGAATCTCCCCGTATGAAGACCCATTTGTGTCCCAAGTTTGGTCAAAATCGGTCAAACGGTACGGATTTGTAAGAGGAACAAATATACAGACAGACAGCTGGTATAAGATTTTTACCGAGCCTATATGCGTCTAATTGTTTCTTAAAACATCAAATATAGGTTCTTCATACCGAGACAATTCATTTGATACCCTACATCATGGGTTTCGGACGGAATGATGGATTTCCAAAGGAAGTACAAAACTGGCACGCCCCGCCCCGGAAGCGGAGTCAAACACAACTTTTCGCGATTTTTCGATTTTTTCCTTTAATAACGTCTTCATATCTATCTTCATGCAAAATTTCAAGTCCCTAGCATCATGGGAAGTGCCTAATAATTTTGATGAGTCAGTGAGTGAGTGAGTCCTATAAATCCCGATTTTCGATCGCTTCTATCTCAGAAACTATTCGATGTAGAATTATGAAATTTTCCAGTTTTACTCACATCTAGTAGTATAATACCTGTGTAAAATTGCATAACTTTATCTTTACCTGGTTGAAAGTTATGAGAGGGTAAAAATCGGCTCTAAGACCGCCTGTAATATACACACAGTATGCTTAGGCCGGAACTTGGCCTGGCGCACTACCGTGCGCCTAGATGTCTTTCATAGTCATAACTGAAAAACACTTTAATAGACAGAATAAAATGAACTCTCATGGTACAAAATATTGATATGGTTCGCAAAAATTGTCTAAACTTTCAGAAAATTTTGGAACGCCCCACAAAATATTGAATACTCCTTTTTTGTGCAATATTTCTCCTCACACTCGCAATATTTTTGCACAAAACCGAAATCTTCAAAATTTTGAGCAAAATGTTTGCTTGCTTGTTCAACCAAGAAGAAAAAATTAGGCTATAAAATTGTACATCAAATTTTTACTTACTGATGGTTAGCTTTCTTCAAGATTAAACCTAAGATGCTTAAAGTTTTAAAACTTAATTGTATTGAAAATCAGATAAAACCAAAGATTCTTTTTGAAGAACTCAAGAAATTCTTTAAAAAATTAATCCTTCTCTCAACATCATCTTTTCTATTTTTTTATTATGATAATAAAGCTAAGCACAAATCATAACTAAACCATCATTAAATATGTTATATAAACAATCCTTTCTATTTTTATTATTTTGTTCTAGTTATTAGTATTTTTTCAGCATGTCTAAAATATTGAAATGCTCTTCAAATGATGACATATTAACCATTCGAGCTAAGGACAACCCAGACAAGGTCACTCTCTTGTTTGAATCAAAAAATCATGAAAGATTTTCGGAGTATAAGATGAGACTCATGAACTTGGACCAAGAACATCTTGGGATTCCAGTCTGTATTCTGGTTTATATCATGTCATAAGTAATGTCGGTTTTTAATATTCTTTCTGTTTATGTTTACATAACAAATCCCCCTTTTCAATGTTTCTTTTGTTTATTATAGCATTAAATAAACTTTATTTATCATGTTTTGATTGGTGAAACTTATTTATTCTGTGCTGAAATTTCATTTGAAATGTTTCTCCGAAGACACCACTATGGGAATTCGATAAAGGAGAAAACACAGCTTCAAATAATCGAAAAATTGTAGAAATACATGGAAAAAATGTCATTAGTGAGCGACAAGCGCAGTGGTGCTTTGAACAATTTCAAGCGGGAAACCGCCAGCTGAAGAGGAGCGTCGTACAGGTCAACCAAATATAAGCATATTCAAAATTTAGTTTCAAGATTGCAAACTGTTATAGAACAAGATGGTAAATACATTTTAGATTGAACATGTTTCATTGATTTTATCCTATACCTTATAGCACACCATTAAAAACCGACATTACTTAAGGGATGAGCAGATACATTAGCTTTCCTGATAACTCACTGATATAAGCATGCCTATCTCAGGACACGGACTACGCCTGTATAATAAACATGCCTTCAAATGAGTTTTCAAGAATCTGTAAAGATTTAAGCCAATTTGGTGAAGACCTGATCATATCCTGTTCAAAAGAAGGTGTCAAGTTCTCAGTATCTAATGAGTTAGGTGCAGGTTTGTAAACAATTAAACAAATAATAAGAAATACATTATATAGACAAATATTACAAGTTTAAGAGGAGTAATTTATTTTAGCTAATATAAAATTTGCTCACTCTGGAGACGATATAGACAATGCTGTGCATATCCAAAGCTATGAACCTGTAACTCTCACATTTGCTATTCGCTATTTGAAGTCATTCTGCAATGCAACACCACTTTCTAATAAGGTAATTAGAAATACTATTTTCTCATTAGATTCATAAAAGCCTTTTTTTATAAATTCATTTTTTACAATATGAATTTTGACTCAACTTTGGAGAAGTAGAAATATTTTATTGTTACAACAATAAAAAAAAAATCAGTTTTGTACAAAAATATAAATATACAATTAACAATTATTTTTTTCATTATCACAATTGAATGGTTGATAGATCTTGAGCTATCTTCTACACAAGTTTGAAAAAAGTAGTTTTGAGAATGAAATGGTGCAAATATTCTTAATAGCATAGCCAGACAATTTATCTAGCCAAAAGAAAAAAAAAAATCATACAAAAATAATTGAGTGTTAGAATCCAGAAATCAAAATTGGCCAGGAATACATACTCCAGGAGAATGGATGAAAAGGTGAAAGGAACATGGCTAAAATTCTTTTAAGAGAGTTGCTGAAATTATACTATATATTGTGGAAGAAGATGATGAGGCCATGCTAGAAGGAGACGAAACTTTGCCCAAGTATAAGGCAAAAGCAGCGTCTCATAACCAATTAAACCATCACAAAACCACGTACGCAATCACATAACCCCTTAGGTAGGCCCAAGTTGACTCGCTCCTACTGAAGAGCCATCACATAAGCAGCCAATGCATTTTTTTTTCTTTTTAAAATTTCATAAGCTGATGCCCTCAGATTGTTTTTAAAGAAAAATAAATAATATGTATTGAAAAATATGTGTTTTATTTTTCTACTCTGCTATAGCGATTTTAATTTTTAATTTGATCTAATCTAAACACACTACTGCATTCATTAGCAGAGATTAGAGACTACTTGAGATTCTTGAGTACTTACAATAATAACCAAATCCTTTATGGAGGCCTCGTGGCGTGAGTGCTAAGGGCCGTTGGTTCGATTCCCACTTGGGGTGGTGGCTTTTCTTTAAAAAAAAAAAAGAAGAAAAGCATCAGCCCTATCCTGGCTAGAAAAGGGTGGTAACCTAAAAGATAACCAGTCCTGAAATCCCTTGTCAATAATAAATGTACATTAAAATTTAAATAAATAAATAATCAAATCTTCAAAAATCCAAGTAAACAACGTTCTTAAAAAAATTAAAAATATTTACTTATTATTTTAACATACTTTATAGCAGTAAATTTAATTTTTTAATTCTATTGTATTTATTTACTTCTATTAGAATTTATAAATATGTATTTGTGATTGTAGTTGTTCAAATATTTTGATGAATCCCCCAGACCTCGCCTACCTCTCACAGCTTTTAATACTCAAGATTTAGCCTAGAAGGTAGAATTTGTCAGAATTTCAAGCCAAAACGTCGGCAAATAATAAAACTCATTTTGTTATGAAAAATGTAGTTTTATTAAGATACTACGACCGAACCCTGACAAACTCTACCTTCGCATCGCCAACGGTCAACCATCTCCTCTCAAGAAGATTTACTCTAGTTCTCCATTTTATATCCTACACATTACAACTTAGCTTTCTTTCAGGTGATTTTGAAGATGGCTGCTGATTCACCACTAGTTGTTCACTACCAGATTGGCGACATCGGATATATCAAATATTATTTGGCTCCAAAAGTTGATAATGAAGAAAGTTAAAACAAAGCTCTAATACTGTTGTATACTTGTTTTCAAAAACTCTACGAATCATTAAACATTATAAACAAGATCATCAAAAAGCCCAGTGGAGAACAATTTTTGTTTTAATTTAATTAGTTATAATTTACAATTTGTTTGAATTTTATTTGTTATAATTTTAATGTTATTTGTTATAGTTTTAATTTTTAAATTTTATAATTTATTGGAATCCCTCTATTTGATAAAACAAGCTTGCCATGCTCATAATTTAACCCAGTTAACTGGCACAGTTTAGTATCAATTTCTGTGGCGTGAGTGTCTTAATATATTTGGAAGTTGCCTTAGGGCATGAGCTCAATGGCCACAAGTGTTAAAGTGTAAATACTATGTGATTGTGACAATATAAATAACCGTACTAATAATAATATAATAAACAATATTAAAGGAAAGAATGCTGAAGTTGCATATTTCTTTCACACCCCACCTCCTGTTTTGGAAAATTAAAATGTCAGTTTCATCTTCTTCTTTGCCTTCCTCCTGTGTCATTACTGGCATCAAGAAGCCTCGATAAAATTGCAGCCATTTCTTCTGGTTCCTGTAAAGTGGCTTTATCTGCTGTAGGGTTTTCCTCTTTTCCCTCCAATCCTAGGAATTCCTCCAGGATATTTTCCTAGTATGAGATTCTGGGCTTTCCTCGTGGTCTTTTCCCTGAGGGTCGATTTTCAGAACTTTTTTAGATTTTCTTTCATCCTTAAATACAGCAAGCTATTAATTTGTCCTGTGACTTTTTCTAAGAGAGAATCGCCTGATCCTGTGATTGTAGCTGAAACCATGACTCCCCCATCTCTCTGTTGCTGCTAAGGATGGTTAAATGAGGTACTAGGACAATCTTCCATATAATTATACTCCTTATCTGGACCATCTTTAGAAAACTTTTTCTCATCGGTGAATACGGTTCTTATCCAGATTAACTCGTCTAATGACAGCCACTCAAGAGCTTTTTTTTTAAAACGAAATTCCCAATGAGTGTTGGTAAGATGATTTTTACCCAGGGAAGTGACAGTGTCTCTCGATCGGCTAAAACCAGCCTATTTTCTCATGGACACCGAGAACACTACCAGAACAGCTGATCAGGTAACACCAAAGGGAGACGAATAGATCTTCTGAAGTAGCTCCATCGCCCTACAGGACAAGATCTGGTCGTCAGGTACGGCTCAACACCCGCTTTTGCGACTCTGTCACAAGTGGGGGAGTAGTGTAACAGAACATATGTTTAAATTAACATATGTTTAACAACAAAATCTGCACAGAGTGAAAAAACAATTAGTTTTGTGCAGTGTTGTAAAATACCCGGGTATTTATTCTTAAGGGTAAATACCCAGGGTAAATACCCAATTTCATAAATACCCGGGTATTTAAGGTATTTAACTAAACCGCCACTTAGTAATCGAATATTGTAAAATTTTATGGTTCTTGCCAGTTTAGAGCTATTGCAACACTGAGAAACTATTAAAACAATAATAAATTATAAAATAAGATCACTGAGAGGTTAATAAATAATAAATTATTACCTGAAAATTTGCCATGGACCTTCAGACTACCAATAAAACAAGTTGTTTGCCTAAATTTGATACTCAATTTCTCAAAACACAAATTAAGTTACCTACTCATTGATCAAAACACATGTACCTTTCAAGCCTCTCCACCATAACATGGGACTTATTTTATTTTTTTCTTGTCATTGTGTTCAAGACCTTCCCAAACAAAGGATCTTTGCCATAATCCCTCCTGGTCCCTATAGTCAGCTATGTCTTTCCGAAGATCAACTGATTTCAATCCCATGCTTATGCCTAACTCACACACAAAACAAATGGAAGAGTTCAATAAATCTGCAGCAAGATGTGCGTTTCCAACACCAAACTGAATGTGTTTCTCCTATTTAGTTAACACAAGTTTTTCCTCCGTTTTTTGAAGAGAAGATTCTGGGTTTCTTGTTGGAAAGTTTTCAGTAACTCTTAAATCTCTTATGAACTGTGAGGATCAAATGGGCATTTAACTGAATGGCAGTGATAAATTCAACAATTGGATCAAGGATGTTAACTAGTTTCCCGACTCGGACTCAAAACACTCTGTCATCAAGAAGCTAACTTTTCATTTCTGGTGAGATTTCCGCTTACTGTAATGTTATTATTACTGTATGAGCATAATTTCAAATAATATTAACAAGAATCACAAACTTAAACTTAACTTAAAATGATTTTGAACTATTATAATAAACATTAAAAATGTTTTAGGCCCTTTTTTTTTATTTTTTATTTTAAATCCTTAATAATGGAATAGGCTTCATTAAAACCTTTTTAAAATTAATTAACCTTCCCCACTGTAAAAGTAATCATGAAAATTCATAGATATACATTAAGTTGTAAATACCCATAAATACCCGGACCGACTTTTAACTTTCTTTAAAATATTACTGGGTAAGTATTAATATTCATTAAGTTTTTATGATCAAATAGGTAAGTTTCAGTCCTTGTTTGCACCAAAAAATATTCAAAGAAGTTGTATCAAGCTCAAAAACTGAAAATACCCACTTTTTGGGTATTTACCTTCCCTGTGGGTAAATACCCAATTTATATTTACCTACCCACTGGGTATTTACCCACCCCACATCACTGGTTTTGTGACATCCTTTAAAAACATCTCTTAAGTGTGTTATTTTAAATGATAATCAGTAGGGAACGGATGTTCATGAAAAATAAAATTCAAAATAAGTACATATATATTTAAATATTTATAATGAGATATGTAATGAAAAATTGAAAATATGTAGTAAAATAAATACCAAAAACACTATAAAATATTGAAAAGAAAAGCATAAATAATAAGTAGGAGCTCTGTTATTATAAATGGAAAGAACAACAGTTGAAAATATGTAGAACAAAATGACTAAAACTCTATATTTAAAAAAAAAGCATAAATAAAAATTAGGCCATTTTAAAAGAGGAAAAAAGGAGTTGAAAATTTCTACAGATGAACATTCTTTTGGAAAATTGTTTGAAACAAAATGCATTTTTCAATTTTCTGGCATTAAATGATGCCGGTCTGATCTCATAAGGGGAGTATACAGTGGTGGGGTCACTTATCAGGCTCATTTTTTTGTCTGATGATTTTGCATCGAAAAATAGTTGACACGTATCCAAGCGTTTTGTCCAATGCGTTAAAAGCTTAGAAATAAACAAAAAAATAGGTTGAAAATTCATTATTTTATATCTCGAGTTTGGAAAATGATATATTCACTTGTTTTAGAGAGTATATTAAAGGAATAATACAATTTTTAAACAATAAATTGTTATATATTTTTTTAAAACGTATCTGCTCTGACACCATTAGCGCCGGGGAAGCATGGCTGCCAGCCACCTTTGCTTCTTACAATTAGAAAAGACACAGTGATCTAGACTCAATGGGTAAAACATACTTTTTAGGTTTCCCCTTTATTTTTTCAATTACAAAATAAAAAGAATATCAAAATATGTAGCAAAAAATATGTATTTATGGCATAATATGTATCCTTGAGCTACCTTTAAGCTTAAGAGTTTTGGTGCTTTCCAGTTATTGTGTACAGAGGTATTTTGAACCACATCAACCAAGTGCTGACAGACATGCTTTTTGAATTGAACTTTTATTTTGACAATACTTCTAAAAGACATTATTAATTTTATCTTTAATAAAAAATAGTTATATTGTTTAATTTTATTTATTTTTGTGTTAGCTCCTTCTGAGCAAAATTTCATTCCACGATGCCAACAAACTCAAGTCCTCCAGCTTATTAGTCCAGAGCTCTACCACTCAGCTAACTTCGCCCCTATATATGTGTGTGGGGGGGGGGGGTTACTCCAGACCAAAATTACCAATTTGCTCATACCGGTCGTAATTTCTATTGTATTGTAACAAAATTCAGTGTACGTCGTATGCACCGAACCGGAAAGAAGTGTTGCAAAAATTAACTAAATTGGTTAATTAGAATTTATGGTTTACTCTGTATTATGTTCAAATTGAATTGGCACCAAACCAGCATTGGTTATAATTTCTACCACAAGTAGTGCTGAACATGAATGCTTTATCTGGCATCTACTGTACTTTGAGCCAGCTGTTCATTCCAAAGAGCAAAACTCTTCATCTTTATATATATATATATATATATATATATATATATATATATATATGTGTGTGTGTGTGTGTGTGTGTGTGTGTGTGTGTGTGTGTGTATAATATGTTACTTTAGGCAAATTATCCAGGAATAAAGTGTTCACTACCCATATTCCGAGGAATGTGCTTAGTTATGCAGCTCGTGCATGATGGACTTTTTTAATATGGCAATAGGTTAATGAGCTTGCTAATTCAAAATAGACTAAGTTTTTTAATCTAATTTCTTTAAAGTGGTTATTTTAGTAGGCATTAAAGCAGAAATTTATATATAAATTTGTACATGAAATAAAAAAGTAAAAGCTTTATAAGTTAATTTCCTGAATAGATCATACCTCCTTTTAGGTGTGGACATATTTGCTTCAGGAATAGACCCAAATTTACGAAGGTTGATTGTAAACCAATTTTTCATATTCGCAGCTATATCAAGGCAGCCAAGCTAAGATGTCAAACAATTTATTCCCAACAAATTAGTTTATCGTTTAAATGTATAATTAGTTTATAGGGTGATGGTTTTTTTTTTATGGCAAATCGACAACAAGGCCTTTAGCGCCATGCAATCTATAGGTTGCAACCCTTCCTTAATATCCATGGTGGAGCAGGGACTTTTTCCAACGTATTCTGAAATGAAAAAACTCAGACAGCTGCTCTGAGAAATTCTGAGGTAAATATTCTGTGGTGGAGACGCCTCTACCCAATGACGGCCTAGACAGAGCAGGAACTGGGAGGATTGTAGAGCTGGCAAAGACGAGCCCCCTCTACGCTTCCCCTGAGTGACAAGTTATGTATCACACACTATAATCAGTTTTTACAGTGTTTCACATATCATGAGGTTCCTTGAAATGGGAATTTGCAAATCGCAGAACCATCAAGAATATTTCCCTCAACATTTGGCGCACACAAAATTTGACATTTCTTTCTATCCGAACAGGCTATAGTTGCCAGAATTGCTGTCAGAACCATCCAACAATTAGAGCCTCTTCTAGTTGTTTAATCTGGAGCGGACCGGCACTTACTTCAATATTTTTAGTTTTTGTTATGGCCTATTTGCAACATATATTTACTTTTTTTTATTTAATATAATAAATGCTTATTAATTGTTTCCTCCCTTATTGCCTTATTTGGTATAACTCTGTCGATCTTGTCTTCCAGTCATCAGCAGTTCAATGATAAAG
Organism: Gonocerus acuteangulatus; assembly: GCA_946811695.1. Lineage (NCBI taxonomy): Eukaryota > Metazoa > Arthropoda > Insecta > Hemiptera > Coreidae > Gonocerus > Gonocerus acuteangulatus. The sequence goes on from OX328125.1 coordinate 7,468,153, forward strand.
AGCCTTAACTTTAGGGCTCGGAAGCTTTAGACTTTTCCAGCAGTAGTAGCTCAGTAGCCTTTGACTTCTCCAGCAGTCGACCACAGTAAGGGCTTGGTAGCCTTTGGATTGTCCGGTAGTTGGGGGTCAGTAGCCTTCGACTTCTCCAGCAGTCGACCACAGTAAGGGCTTGGTAGCCTTTGGATTGCCCGGTAGTAGGGGCTCAGTAGCCTTCGACTTCTCCAGCAGTCGACCGCAGGAAGGGCTTGGTAGCCTTTGGATTGCCCGGTAGTAGGGGCTCAGTAGCCTTCGACTTCTCCAGCAGTCGACCGCAGTAAGGGCTTGGTAGCCTTTGGCTTGACCGGTAGGGGCTCAGTAGCCGTTGCTTCTCCAGCAGTTGACCTCAGTTAAAGAGTTTAATCGTCGACTAATATTTTCAATGATAAGGGGTAGGAATAATAACAAGGTTTTACAACAATTAGAAAATATATTTAAGAATACATAACTAAAAATAAATATTCTACATTCAAATTAAATTATGCTTATATGTTAAAAGATAGTATTAGAACTACCAAAAATATATATACATTAGTAATATATTTATAAAAATTTGCAACATCAAAACATTATATTAATGTATATATAAACATTAATGCAACATCGAAACATTTAAAGACAGTCTTAAAACTATTCAACACTCAGGTAAGAGATAGCTATGAAACAGGTACAATACAGAGACCACAAGATCACATTGCTAGTGTCCTATAGCACCAGGCGTTTCGGCAACGCTCACAGATTAGCAATGGCAGAATATCATTACAAATTTAAAAACATAAAATAAAATTGAGCATTGTAAATAAAATGATTAAAGAAAAAAGAAACAATGAATAAGCTTGCAGATCGAAGGCTCTTCTGTGATTTTCAGATCAAGTATGAATAGACCCTAGGAGCATTATTATGAGTAGAACAAAGATGGAGATACACCATTATATGATCACAACACTTTCGCCAACACTCTTACCCATATAACAACACAAATATACACTAATAAAACAAAGTTTTATAAGGTTAATTACTAAAACCAAATCTACAATAAATACATCTTTATTTCCGGCTACTAGTTCTGTATACATTCAGGGTGTCTTCGGCTTTCGTGAAAGCCAATTTCATGACTTTTTCGTGACGTTTCCATGACTTGAAATGCAAATTTCATGTGCATTAAAAAGAAAATAATTTCACTTGATAAGAACAAGCCTTAACTTTTAGCTTAAAATTGTAACATTACACGGATTACCGGGATATCTATAAGCTTACAATTTAACATACATTTAAAACAATTATTAAAACTATATAAAATGTAAATCATATGTTAAAGAGGATAGTTACATTAATTTTAAAAGTGAAGAAACGATGATATTAAAAATTTTAGAATTTCTATAGAATTAGCAGCCTGATAAATACTGAACAATGGTAAAAAAATTCAAAATTTCTAAAAATATTAAAAACTAAATATTTATTATCAATGTACATAATTTATTAAATTAAAGTGAACAAAATCTCAATATTAAAGTCTGCAAGAAAAGCTGAATATGAATAAAGATAAATAAAAATATATGTAAATCATGTTTAATTGATGTGTAAATGGTACAAGGAAGGAATCTAACAGAGAAAGGGGGTGGGGGAGGCAGATAGACTTGTGTCACCATAGAAAATAGCGACAATTACAAATGCTCGGAAGTACCGATATTACGTTACGACTACGGTAAAACTGAAATTTCGTGACATGGTTTCAAAATTCATGACTTTTTCGTGCCCTATTTTCAAATTTCATGAATTTTTCATGCAGTAGACACCCTGACATTGTATGTCTTCAGGGACTAATGTCATTCTATGTATAAAAAAAAAATACAGTACTAAATGGAACAAAATATATATTGGTGAATCCTTGGAGGAATTAAGGAATAGCACGAAACATGTATAAAATGTGGATAATAAAAGTGCTCTCTTGAATCATCCAATGAAAAGCAAACGTTTATTTCAATTCACAAATGTGGAGCTAATAGAAAATGAAAAATGCTCTTAAAAACGTAAAATAAAATAAAATATTCACATAGTAAAAAATAAAGAAAATATAAATTTGAAGGCAGAAATACAACATTTAAACCATATATTGAAATTTAATATATAAAAAAAAAAGTCATTAAACATAGACTAAAATTAAAAATGTTTTACTTTTTGCGGCCATAGCCTCATTGAATACCTGTAGATCACTGAGCTAGGTAATGTTCAGAGGAAATAGAAGCGTGCTACTTGTAGATTTGGTTTTTAATAAGTCACCAGTCTATTTTGTAATTAGTCGATATTTAATATCGTCGATATTTCGGGTCTCAAAAATCATTCATCATCAAATAAAATTATGTGAAATGTCTCGGAATTGGTTTACATAAGATTTTTGTAAAAAAAGAAGCCCAATATATGTGATGTTGGAAGATAAACATCTTCATCCACCTTGTCTCAAAGGAGCCACAATACATATATATATATATATATATATTATATATATATATATATATATATATATATATATATATATATATATATATATAATATATATATGAAAAAATATTGATATCACGCTACAATAGTAGAAATTATAGAAATAACAGACAGGCATATATATCTAGATGCAGAACATAGTAATCAGGCAAATAACATAATTAAAAAATGTACACAAAACATCAATAAAATATTAAACCAAGATGTATTACTTATTTATTTTAATTGTTAGAATAAAGTGAAGGTGTGCTTTGATCTAGCAGAAAATTTGTAACAATACAGGTGCCTCAAAATAAGACCGGAGTAAAATCATTCTGTTTAATACCAACTTTTTATCACGATAACCTAGCATTTAATTGAATAACATGTTTTTAACTACATGTTCCATCATGATTGAACGTTTTGCAAAAGGAAGTTATGCTTAGAAGGAGAACTTATTTTGTTCAATGTAAAAAAACAAAGTATTTTTTATTTAGCTATAAAGGTTAATTTTTTAACATCATTTTGATTTAAAATAACATTATCGATTGGATGGCGAGCTAAAGAAACAAGTAAAAATAAACAGTGCTGTAACATGAGACATAATGATCAGAGTAGTGTGTAGTAAAACTAAACTCCAATAAACACATTTCTGCTGAGTAATTGTATGCTCAGAAACGTGTTTGTGCAGAGAAGCTGTACATCCACAAATACGTATGTGCACAATAGTTGTAAATCCAAAAGCACGATTCTGTACAATAGCCAAGGAATGCATTTGTTTAGAGCCGCTGTACATCCACATCTACAACCACGTTTCTGCACAATAGCTTTACAGCCAGGAAAACATTTGTGCTGAGTAACTCTTCTTCAAGAACTACAGCTGTTACGCATGAACATAAGGAAAAACAAACTTGCTCGTTGTGAAGAGAGAATTTTTGTTCTACTAGGATTATAGGGTCCCTCACACCGGTGTGGGAGCAGGAATCTTGCTTGAGGCAAGTGTACCGCAGGGCCCTCCACACCTCAGCGGAAATGGGATTTTATTCTTTAGGCTTTTCCCTGTCAATGCAGTCAGAAAAGTTTTCCTACGCAGGAATTTCACTCTAAATAATAATTTTTACACGAGATAAAATTTTGTTTTATAGACAAAATGTCCTCAGATAAAGATGAGTACTCCTGTTATTAGCTCTAGTCGGACAGGAACATGGAGCTAAGTAAGTTATTTGAATAATTAGAAACAAAATAATTAATTACAAGGCTAAACAACATTTCTTATAAAATATATATTTCCAAGATTCAAAGTGGATTCATGAAAGCAATTCAAAACGATCAACTTACGTGGAATATGACACCTTACTGTCCAAATTCCATTGAGATATCAAAAGATTTTACAGATTCTTTAGAATTACACCTTTTGATGGAATTTGTAATTTAATTAAGTCATACAGAAGGGGATACTGCTTGACAAAAGTGATGAGCTCACCAGTTTGCAACATAGTAGATGCAGTCTCAGAAAGTACTAGGCACCGGGCGATCAAAGACTGGGACGGAGCAGACCGTGGGCGATCCTGCGCCTGTTTGAACATACCCAAAGCCCGCCATGTAAATACATCCCGCACATTTATCAGATTTATGCCAGTGTGAGTGGACCTTAATAGAGAGCATGGAGCTTTGAGAAATTAAGTTAGGTAATTAGAAGCCGTTGCTGCAACAACTGGCAGGAGAAACTCGAACGACTGAGGGGCCGAGTCGAAAAGAGAGGAGTTTTACAGTCACTTTCGCAAGGAGAACAAATAGTCCAGTCCTGCATTTCTATTATCCTTGTAATCGACAAAAATAATATATGAAACAGTTACAGCAATGTTAATAACTCTAAGTGTAAACATATTGGGGTCAATGTTTGTGCAGGAAGGCTCTCAACGAGGGTAAAAACTAAACAGTTAAATATAATCTTCTCAGCAATAATATCATATAAATTATGTGAGCCATAAAAAACTATTATTTTCTAATATTTCTTGACACAATAAAAAGTGACACACAATTTGATTTGTTAACCACATTATTAAAATGTGTTTGCCCCACATCACAAAAAGAAAAATTACATAAAATATCCACATTATTAAATGTAGTTCTGTAAAAAAAAAAAAAAAAAAAAAAAAAAAAAAAAAAAAAAAAAAAAAAAAAAATTAAACTTTTTAATCAAATATTTCTGGGAGATAAATCAAACAAATAATCAATTTTTGAAGAAGACAAGATCGGTCGATTCGAAATCTTTCAAGGAGATTATATTTTGCAGGACTACTTCCTACTTTCTTAGACCTAGTCCATAATTCTGCTAGTTTTTTATCTTAAAATTATAAATTTAAAAATAAATCTATAGAAATTATAGACTCAAGTCTGAAGAAGTAGAATGGGATTCCTGCAAAATATAACACTAAAAGAAGAACCGCTGGAGACAAAAGCTGAATTACTTTAAGCATTATACATATATGGAAATACAGGGGAAAGCATGAGTGTTAACTGCTTATCGACCGTGCTCGAGATATCTTGGGCGTATGTTGTCCCTACCACCTCAAACTATTGAATATGAAAATCGGTGCTAACTAGTGAACGAACATATTCTATCCATTGATGAAGTAATATATTGAAAAATGGTCTTATTCGATACTTTATTTAAGGCATTAAAGGCTATTCTAAAGGGGTTAGAGTTACGACAATTTGCGACAAGCCGTATCGTCCACAATCCAAGAGCAAAGTCTTGAATCTGAAAAACGAGATTTTTCATATTATAGTTTGATAGTTAGGGATGAAATGGTGTTTGAATTTTCCCATTAACAAGTTAACTCAGGCGTCCATTAACAAGCTAACAATTATACAGATAATGTAATCGCCCATAATATTGCGCTACAGAGCTCCTGGTGGCAGTAGTATCTTGACTATAGTTTTTTTATTACTTTTGGCTAGAATGTGTATTTATTTGGGTGCTTTATTGAAGCTCGAGTCAACTCGATTAATGCCATGAGCCATAAAAAAAAAAACGGGCATTTTTGGCAAAATTTTTAATACAAATTCGGTCATTAAGCGATCAAAGGAGATTGGAGGCGTCTAAGATCACTCTAGTAAAATCCTAGAAGCATTTGTCACAACTAGAACACTGGAAATTTAGGCTATTTATACCTTTTTTAAAAAATCATAAAGAATCTTTACTGCAGAATACAAGACATAGGCCGAGTGTGGAACAAACAGAAGGGCTTAATAAAAATGGAAGAGTGTAGCAAATCTACAATCTACTTATTCATTAGTTTTTTGCTATCAAATGCAAAATTGATAATTTTACATATCTCTTACATAAAATACATACAAAAATTGAGCATTAAAATTGTGGCACAGAAATGTATACTTTTCTACGCTTTAAAAAGGTAATTTAAACATAATAACTAAACACAGCTATTAGCTCGTGAATGGAAGGGTGTACAGTCCTACTTACCGGCAAATTACATCACTCTTAGCAAAATTGACTTCATCAGTTTTAACAATAGTTCATCTAAAAAGTAATAGTTGGTACCTTAAAATTAGCACCAGCAAACTAGATTATTTATAATTAACACAACTAAAAGTAACAAGTTTAAAATTTATTTCTGTAAAAAAATAATAAAAAGAAGTTTCAAATTATACACATATTCTAGGGATATATCACAGACTATACATTATATAAAATCCTTAATTACAAGATAATGCACATCCCTAAACTAAATAATAAATATAATATATTGAGAATTTTTTAGATGGACTGGAGGATTTCACGAGAACGGAGTTGGTAACTCAGGGAAGTATTGAAGGATAGCAGAGGGCAGGGAAGGAAGGAGCAGCAAATGTAATAAATATAAATATTTTAGAATTTATAGAAGTTATCTTAGGTAAAACATCGATTTCAGATCATTTTATTTCAGGAATTTAACCCATTCACCACTGCTCCTGCACTGGTGCGGGCTGACAAAGATGTTATGTCTTCTTATAAAACTGAATTCTCACGCTACCTTGGGGCTTTTTCTTGTTATTCTAGTAGTTCCCCAAGGTCCCTACTAGATAGCAGGTGATGTATAACTAGCTCCTGTCTGTTCTAATAGGACTAAACTCACGGATGACTAAAGAGACAAAGGGAAATACGAAATCAGCTCCACGTGAGGCGTGCAGCACTAGCTAAATGACTTCGGCGTGATCCGCACAATGTCTGTGCAATGAATGTAGCGGTCAAAAAGTTAAGATTAGTAGAGGCATAAGCATCTTATTCTCAAGCCATTCTTAAGGTAGTATTGAGTCTAGTTTGTGAAAGCAGAGTATTACTGAGATAAGTTAAGTTTTTTTGTAATGATTAGGATCGTATGGTTAATGTGTTTGTCTACAAGGATTGTGCACGTAATGAATTTATCTCTTCGTATTTTGTTGGTTTCCTTAAAATCAAAAAGGTAGGTAGTCAATGGTATATTGTTGCCCTGTTTCAAAATCAATTTCAGTTATCTCATAGCGAGAAAAATTCTTTAAGAACATGTATTTTTCTTGGCAAAAGTACGTTCGAGCCTGGTTTCTATCATTAGACCCAACTGAAGCACTATATCATGACTTTCTATTCATGCATCAACTGATACATTATCAGGATATTGGTCCAGAAATCAGTAGGGCTGCTGCAACAAAATTTTCCAATCATCTCTGGTACTTAGTTCCTTAAACCGATGCTTCATCATTATTTGATGACAACGTTCCAACAGAGGTTAAGGCAAATATAGCTTAAGTTATGCTGAAAGCAGACGATGCTGAAGAAGAGGAAAAAAATCAACTGTAGAGGTATGTTCTCCACCAAAATGATTTTTCTTCCTTCACAAAAATTTATTTTTTATATTGTTTTGCAGATCGTTGCCAGGGACTGGGAAAAATACCCGATTGCTACTAAATCTTTCCTTAGATAAACATAATATTCAATATTTGTATTTTTTTATTGTTCACATTATGCCTTGGTTCTATAGAAATTTTTGTTTTAAATAAAAATGCGGTTGTCTTATACAAGTTGTGTGCATTATTAAAAACCTAATATTTTATTTAATTTTTTCATGTTATCCCTGCAATTTTTAGAATTAAATTTTGAGATCAGAATGATTTTAAACAATTTCTGGGGTCACCTTGATGTAATTGCGTAAATTTTTGTTGAGAAAATGATTGAGATAGAAGAGTATATCCCTTTTTAACGGAATTAATCGCTGCGTATACTATGTTTCAATTTCAAATCGTTTGCGGGTCGCCTAGCAGTAGTCTGATTGTCCTGAAATTTTGCACAGCTAGTTTTTTTGTTGATTGTAACAGAATTGGGGGGGGGGGGGGGGTGGTGGGAGTAGCAACATTTTGACTTCCCTATAAAAAATTCCCTATAGCTAAGGGTCACCCTAATACGTAAGCCTAATATTTGGAAATGTCATTACTTTTTGACAATAAGTTAAAAAAAATGGATAGATTCCCTTTGAATAAACAATTTGCATCTGTACTAACTGGATTATTAGTTTGAAATAGATGAAGTATAAAGCAGGAGATGTGGCGTTTTCCTATAGCAATCAAGAGATGATCATAAGGGAATTTTTGCCCTATAAATTCTATTATATTGAAAGTGCTTTCAATATAATAGAATAATAATTCATTATGAAATAATTTAATGCAGCTCAAAATGATTTTTCTGAAAATGAACAGGAATGAAGGCAAGACGAAAATAATGCCAAGACTTTAAGATTCTTATTTTTTATCAAGGCGCTTCGACTATCTCGGTTATAAGCACCAACTTTTATTTTCAGAAGAAAGAAACGATAATTCCGAACTGACTTTAATTAATAATTCTCCATCTATTTCCTCGGTATTTATCTTAGAGGTGATGAATCATTAAATATTTTCATGGTTATTAATAGATATAATATTGAAGATAACTTAACTATCAAGCTTCTCCTCTAAACCAATTCGACTGCCCAATTTATTTAAATAAATGAATAAATAAATTTAGTTTGGTATGCCACTCATGAAGTCAAATTGGTTCACAATTTCATGTGGAAAATAATGAAATGAAGAACTGCTGCTTAAAAGAGGCAGAGCTGAGTTTTGTGTTGGTTCTATTTTAGATTAGGCCTTTCTGAGAGGAAATATTACAGTTATCTAAGTTGGGAGGGGCTCTCTTAACATATTCCAAACGAAAAGGTTTTACCTCAGTAATTCCCCAGTAAAGAGCAATAGAAGTGACAAGTGGAAAAACAACAGTATTTGATAATAGAATAATAACTGCCGTTTGGGTATGTTTGGCGGGTGGTGTATGTAATTCATGGTTGTATGTATTATTGACAGAAACTAAACTTTCTTCATTTCTAGGATATGAAATCGAGCTATATTCAAGGCAATAAATACGAGTTTCCTCATCTTTTCTCACTCCTAACTTTTATGGAAGCTCATACGTGTGTTTTTAGCAGTTTTTTTTATATCTGTAACAGACTGGGAGGGTACAGAAGGTATGATATCTCATTATCAACTGTGCTGTATTCTAGGGTTATAGCATGATCGGTACCACACTCTGCCCACCTGATTTACCCCTTTGCGTGTACCCATTAAAGGCTGGGTAGGTCTGGGAAACTGATTCTGAACCCCCAAACAGAAAGTAGAAGATAAAATGTTAAGTGCGTAGCCGAGTTTCGAACTCGAATCATCCAGTACACGAGTCGAGTGCCATGCTACTCGAGCTACAGCCTTATAACGAACAATGTTACTCGAGGAGTTAAGGGAATGGAATAGGCTATTAAGCTTTAGAAGCTTGGCTTCTAGTCCTTCCTGAGATAGCTTGGCTCTAGAGGTTCTTGTTCGGAGGTTTAGGATGGATGGCAACCAGAAGACAGCTTGGTAGTAATGGCTTTAGACAACAATACGCCATTAAACAATAAATAAATGAAAAGCCTGCATATTCTATTTTTCTGAGAAGCATCAATAATGAAAATTAATTTTTCAAGAGAAAATATAAATTTTCTCAGAAAGAATTTGATATCCCTCTGAGCAGATGATTTCTATGGTTATCTGGAAGTTTGGATGGATTAAGTAACGTGGAGGGAATATGGAAGTCATGAGGATGGAGTTGTAGATACGAAAATGAAAATAGAAAAACAATTTTTTTTACAGGTTTGAGGAATTAGTTTACAGATTGAAAGTGAAACATTGGAGATGTGGACAAAAGGTTGTGAAGGGCTACAGCTCAGATCAACTTCACGGAGGAGTTTTACAAACTTTAAAAATTAACAATATTCAACTCTGTCCACATTCAGCGTAGAAGCCTACCTCACTACCTTCGAAAACTGAGTCGCTTACAGGATATGAAACAGACATATACAAAATACATCGCTTTGCTTCAATTAATACTTTTTTCTCAATAAATACTACATTAAATATTGACTTCTTTAACAATTAAACAAGTCACATTACAAAGAAACAAATAAATGGAAATTATATCCAACATTTTAAAAATACTTTCCTTCATAACGTAAAAGTAATAACTAGATATTAAATAAATGAATGTTTACTTGAATAAACAATAATAATATATTTTATATATGGCAACAAACACAGAAAAAATAAATAAAATCAAACAGTTACATTAATTAAATGTACACCTTACCTATACATATATAACAATACTTAACAGGCAACTATAACATTTAGAGAATCTTTTATACAGTTATGTAAACAATGTGATACATGAACTCATTACCATAACAATAGTATATGCAATGTATTCTACTCGACTTGCAACAATGTTTGTAAAATAGTATCTTGTATTCTTGCATAGAAAATAAATTATCTGCAGAACTTGGAGAGAAAACAGAAATAGGTGACCTAAATTATGGATAGAAAAAGGAGAATAAGATTGACGCTGAGAGGAGTCTTGCAAAAGTTTATAGATCTCGAGATACAAAAACACGAGCTACCTCAGTCACTAGGTGGAGGAGGTTCAGTTAGAGGCTCGAACCTTAAGGGATCAGATCAAATAAAGGTTATAAATCTCGAGATACAAAAACACGAGCTATCTCAGTCACTAGGTGGAGGAGGTTCAGTTAGAGGCTCAAACCTTAAGACATCAGATCAAATAATGTTCCAACCTCGAAAGTAGAAGCTCAAATGATGTTATGAAAGAAATGAGCAGATCATAATCATACACTTTTCAACATGTCCTAAATAATAAATTATCACAATAAAAGATATATTTAATAGTATCACATACATAGATGTAAATGAAAACATTTTTAAGAATTTATGAAACAATGGTATAGTAATTTAAGTATAAAAGAGCAGACCTGAATAAATGGAAAATGAAGTCTTATCATGCTGATTAGCATTATGGAGAAATAAGGAAGGCAAAGTTGCTCATGGCTGAGAAAATTTCAAAGGCTCAGATTCATGGATATTTACTTACAACACTATTTAAACCTTTTGTGATAATAGTCAAAGGCAGACAACCTTTTGCACTGAAAGCCAACGGATTCAAAATCTATCAAGAAAGTACGAACAGCCATCAAAGATCTGTGATTCTTATGGGACAATGACTAGAATGAAGAAACATTTATCAGGATGAAAAGAGTTATTCAGATTGTTAACCGTTGTGATACTAGGTTTGGTCTTAACATGAGCGAAAAATGAGTTTTTCTTGTCAGCCTTTTTGCTGAAATTCAACAAACCTTTATAGAGCTATAAACAAAAATGGACAAATTAAATAATAATAACAATATAAAAATAAGTAAAGAAGTTTTTGATCATCGGGGCTCGGTCTTTTGATTGAATAAAAACTACATTTTATAGTTAGATGTAGTTTCTATTCAATCAAAGGCCGAGCCCCGATGATCAAAAACTTCTATATCTCAAAGGTCGACTATATCTTCTCAATTATCAATAAAAAAGGGGCAACTAATAGCACCCTCTTCTCCACAGCCCTGAAGAAGGCTTGCATATCAAACTAAAACTTTGGCATAAATAAGCACATTTTAACTATAAAATTTAGTTTTTATTCAATCAAAACACCGAGGCCCGATGATCAAAACCTTCTATATCTCAACGGTCGACTATATCTTCTCAATTAAAAATAAGTAATAGTAGAAAGAATGAATATATGTAATAAATTAGATTTTATCATTTGATGAATTAGTGAATACATTAAAATTAAATGAATAAGATTGAGCATGACGTTATTCATACATTTACTTTTAAATTATTAAATAATTGTTCACATTTATCATTAGTATTCATTTGTTATTATTAACAATTGTATTGTTATTAATACTTGCTCTGACCATTTTTGTTTAGAGCCCAGGCGAAGTCCTGAAATTTAAGCTCACTCGTTGGGAATAAAACTCATTTTTATTTATTTATTAAGGGCTTTGGATCTGTCGTAATGAGCCCTGAGCAATTTTTATTTAATAATGCAGTTTTAGCTAATATATCCGAACCCCGGCTACCTTCAACACTGGAGAAAAGAGTTATGTTTGAAGGATTCTTTTATAGTACTAACAACACCTCTCTGCCATCTCAAAACTCCTGAGTACCATCCATCAATACTTCACAATTTACAATTCAATCAAATTTATAGATAAGAAATAAAGTAGAATACAAAGCATCATCATTTGTTTACAACGCCAAGTCCAGGTTCACTCTAATCAAATCTAATATCAAAATATTCAGTTTATATTGCATTGAAATGCGGGAAGAATGGAACTCACCGTCGACGCAGTAATGGCAACAAGAAATAGAGGAGATTCGAAGACGTAGAATACATGTCATCGATTAGAAGAGGAGACGGCTAGTGTTAGCCTTCAGTGGAATTCTGGTGTTAAAGTATCAGCTACTTCTCGGACGTAGACCTTAGGGAAGAATCCGACCTGAAAGAAAATGTACACAGAATTAGAGATTCATGCTTTAATCTACTAATTTGTTGAAAGCCAATTTCAGGACTTTTTCATGATTTGAAAAGCAAATATTATGCCCATTAAAAAGAAAATAATTTCAATTAAGAAGAAAAAGCCTTAACTATTAGCTTAAAATTATTTGTAACCTTACACAGATTACTAGGATATCTATAAACTTACAATTCTACATAAATTTAAAACAATTATTAAAACTGTATAAAAAGTACAGTTTTAATAATTGTTTTAAATAAATAAATAAAATGTACATAATATGTTAAAGAGGATAGTTACATTTATTTTAAAGGTGAAGAAAGAAAGATACTAAATTTTTTAGAATAACCATGGAATTTGCGGCCTAAAAATATTGAACAATGGTAGCAGAATTCAAAAGTTCTAAAAATATTACTAACTAAATATTTATTGCCAATGTACGAAATTTATTAAATTAATATGCAGAGAATTTCAATATTTAAGTCTGCATACATATATGCAAATAATGGATAATTGATGTGTAAATGAAATGAAATGAAAATTTTTGTATTCTTATTCCGGGACACAAGTCCCGTAGGAATAATTTTGAAATTACAAAATAATAAAGAATTTAATATATAAACTTAAATGCTACAGCAAAGGAATCTAACGGAGGAAGGGGTGGGAGAGGCAGATAAAATTGTGTTGCCATACAAAAATTGTAACAATTACGAATGCGCGGAAGTCGTTAGACTCCGGTAAAACTGAAATTTTGTGAAATAGTTTCAAAATTCATGACTTTTTCGTGCCCGATTTTCAATTTCATGATATTCGTGACTTTTTAATGCAGTAGGCACCCTGTTAATCGGGAGGGAATTTATAATTTTCCAACTAAGTTACATATTCCAATAAAAATATTTCATGGTTGTATACACAGGATGAGGAGATAGATAGATATGGAGTTTGGCGCTCTACAACTAGGTTATTTGCACCTTCCAATATATTGGTTCGAAAAAGTTTGGGTTCTTTTATAAATATTTGCTTTAGGTATTTAATTAAATTTTGAGACGTCTGTGAGTTAGTGGGATAGGTGTAGTTCTTTGCCTGTGTTTAATGGTGTTATGCTTTGTTTAGTTACAAATTGTTAAAAATAATTAGTTACAGATTATATCATTTATTAGTTAAAGACCATTACAGTCATTATCTTAAAATCAAGACTATTATAACTTAAACTAAGACTATATAATTTAAACTAAGACTATGACAATTATAATTTAAATTAAGAGAATTAGAATAAAGTTAGACTAATTACAATCTTTTCGTAAACTTGATTAATATAATATTGATGTGATTTTAGTATATGTATATATATATATATATATATATATATATATATATATATATATTCCTTTTTTATTATTTTTTTTATTTATTTATTTTTTTTTTATCTTTTTATTTTTTTTATTTTATTATTATTATTTTTTTAGTATATATTTTTTTTATTTTATCTTATTATTTTTTTTATTTTATTATATTTTTATTTTATTTTATTTATTTTTTTATTTTATTTTTTATTTATTTATTTTTTTTTTTCATTTATTATTTTTTTTCCATATATTTTGCAGGAGGTTTGCATCCTTAAGGAATGACATTCAGAGGGGGATTATTTTGGTTGAATCAGAGAGTGCTTCCTTTAATGGTCGACTAATTACAATCTTTTCGTAAACTTGATTAATATAATATTGATGTGATTTTAGTATATGTATATATATATATATATATATATATATATATATATATATATATATATATTCCTTTTTTATTATTTTTTTTTATTTATTTATTTTTTTTTTATCTTTTTATTTTTTTTATTTTATTATTATTATTTTTTTAGTATATATTTTTTTATTTTATCTTATTATTTTTTTTTATTTTATTATATTTTTATTTTATTTTATTTATTTTTTTATTTTATTTTATTTATTTTTTTATTTTATTTTTTATTTATTTATTTTTTTTTTTCATTTATTATTTTTTTTCCATATATTTTGCAGGAGGTTTGCATCCTTAAGGAATGACATTCAGAGGGGGATTATTTTGGTTGAATCAGAGAGTGCTTCCTTTAATGGTCGACTAATTACAATCTTTTCGTAAACTTGATTAATATAATATTGATGTGATTTTAGTATATGTATATATATATATATATATATATATATATATATATATATATATATATATATTCCTTTTTTATTATTTTTTTTTATTTATTTATTTTTTTTTTATCTTTTTATTTTTTTTATTTTATTATTATTATTTTTTTAGTATATATTTTTTTATTTTATCTTATTATTTTTTTTTATTTTTATTTTATTTTATTTATTTTTTTATTTTTTTTTTTATTTATTTATTTATTTTTTTTTATTTATTATTTTTTTTTCATATATTTTGCAGGAGGTTTGCATCCTTAAGGAATGACATTCAGAGGGGGATTATTTTGGTTGAATCAGAGAGTGCTTCCTTTAATGGTCGTGGCACAGGATGAGGAGTGGGAACCAGGTGTTTTTGAAAAAAATCATGGCATTGTTAATTTTGCTTAAATAAAATGTATTTATATGAAAAATGTTTGTGAAACATACCATTTGAGAATCTTAAGTTCAAGAAATTAAATCCCACCTCTGGTGTCTGTTTTCATTGATGCAATGGTAAAGTTGTTCTCAAAAATTAAAGAGTAAATCCGCTCTCCTGAGGTCCGTATTATTAGATCGAATTGATCGGATTGAAACTTTCATGTCATTCAATATGCGAGGTTTACTTTCATAAACACGTGAAGTATTCCCATGGGAAAAAATTGCATGTGTATAAGGCAGGAGAACGTGGTGGCTATAAATCATCACTAAATCTTGAAATGTGATTGGGAAACAGCGGACAAAGGACAGTTATGGCTGCACGGCCTGTGTGTTCCGAGCCACCATCTTGCTGAAACCAAATCCGATTACAAGCAATTCGCCTTATTGTCAACTCGGGAATGAAAATAGTTCACACCACCTCGATGTACCACTCAGATTAGACGGTAACTGTAACCACATTCTCCTCAAAGAAATAACAACAGATGACACCCAATTTTGCCACCACACACCATACAGTTACCTTAGAGCATTGCAGAAGGAAATGGGCTAAATCACACATTAGCACTAACATGACGACACCAAATGTTAGATTTAATTTTTTGAACACAAGATTCTCAAATGTTATGTTTTCACAAATGATTTCAGATAAATACATTTTTTTTAAAGCAAAATTAACAAAGCTACAATTTTTTTCCAAAAACATCTGGTTCCCGCACCTCTCTCTGTATATTAATATTTTATTTATTTATTTAAATCTTAATGTCAATTTATGAATAATACTGACCCTCATTGGATGCGAGTGTTAAGGCTTTAAGAACTTTGTGCAAATTCAGAAAAAGAAAAGTGCTATATTGACTATAAAAGGTTGGTAACCTGTAAATAAACCATCTCAGAAATCTGAATTATATAAGTGGACGTCAAAGAATTTAAAAATAAAAATAAATGACACGGGGTTTGGATGGGTTACCTACAGGTTACTACCCTTTTCTTGCAAGGATAGGGCTAATGCCTTTTCTTTTTTCAAAAGATTAGTTACACTAGTAATAGTTGGCTTCCCCTTCAGATATAAACCACTTTCTAAAATCACTGGTATGGATATATTGGCAGAATATATGGACTCATACAGTAAATAATAAATTAAGAGAGTAGCAAGAAAACGTTAAACCCAGGAAATGCACCTATAAAAATAGATGAGAACAGGTTATTTTTACAAGAGAGCGAATAGGCCACACTAGACTCACTCATGGCTAACTAATATCACAAGACAAATGTACGTATAGTCTTGTATTTCTAACCATTAAACATATTTTAATTGATTCCTCCAAATATTTCGAGAAAAGAAACAAATTTAAATTAAATCTTCCGCTCAGCCAGATTTTAGAAGGCAATAATATTAATAATGTGGTGGAGTTTCTAAAAGATGTTCATCTCCTCGACAAAATTTAAAGAACCTTATTGAAACGTTATCATAATTATATTTATATTTACAACTCATAATTATCATCATACTAGATCAAATAAATTACATTAAAATCCTCACCTCAAAAATTTTCAAATCTCAAAATCACCAATAAGTTATAGGGCAACAATGATCCTAAGCGGTTGAATTTGCTCATATAAAGAAGAAGAAAAAAAAATAGTTGGCCTGGTGGGAGTTGAGCCCAGAGCCCTAGACACACTATAACCTTACAGTACTCACACCTTAATACTTATACAAAAGAGAAAGAGACTCACCCTATCTTGAATCATGCCCTTCCACCAGCCCTTGTGATCTCCTTCTTTGCTGAGGACTATAACTTGGCACCCTTGCTTCAAAGGGAGTTGGTTAGATTCTACAGGGTTGAAGTCGAATTCAGCAACAGCCACTATTCTTCGATAAGGCCACTTGAGGCGTACATCCAGACTAAATCAAACAGATGTTTAAAAAAGTTACATTCATACATAATCATGTTTAGGCTATGGCTCAATGTAGTATGTATGAGTAGATAATAAATTATGTTTTACTCACCCGACAAAATTCTCGCCCAAACTAGTGTGCTCATAGCATGATATTAAATCTACAAGTGAACGGAAAAATCTAGATTCTGAGAGGTAGTAATGGAGAACAGCGTCTATCTCCTTCTCGTAAACCTTCATATGCTTCACTTTATCATCAGCTCTGTGTAACAAGATATTAGATAATTATTTTTATGTATTAATAAAATGAATTACTTTCAGTAAATTATTTAATAATATTTTCATTAAAAATATGTATTTATTGTTTTATGCATGTATTTATTGTTTTATCATTGAGGTGTATCTATATTTATGTTTTGGGATGAGGTTAGCTCCGTGGTAGAGCACTCGACTAATATGCTGGAGGACTTGAGTTCAAGGATCAAGCGTACTAAAGATTTTATCTTCTAGTGTCTTTGTTTGTGGGATGAATTCAAGGTCCCGGAACATCCCTAGGACCACTCAGCCTTTAATTGATTTATTAATGGGTACATGCAAAGGGGAAAATCAAATAGCCAGAGCATAGTACTGGCCACACTATCTCCCTTGGGTGCCGTATGTTCAAGAATCAGATACCTCTACAGTATCTGGGCTCTAGTGGTCTGTAACGGCACTGATTTTTTAGCATAAATATGCTTTAGCGGTGACTAAACTGGAAAAAAACGTTACAAAAAAGTGTCCGCTGGAGTTTGCGCATGCGCAGTGGCGTTTGTGCATGGGCAGTGGCGTTCGCGCATGCGTAGTGTAGTTCACGCATGCACAGTGGCCATGCACAAAAGACATGACTGTATGTTATACAGTACATTACATAGGTTTGTCGGGTGGATCTAAAGCATATTTATGTTCCTGAATTTGAGCAGAAGGCTCTAAATAAAATAATTTTTTTTTTATATCTATATTTATTTCTAATAATTATAAGTAGTCTTTTGTTAATAATAATTTTCATATCTCATGATCTCACGGAAGACTCACAACCAAGCAAAACTAGTGATAGAACTACAAACTACTAAATTTGGCAAAATCTGGGCCCAAGACAAGTCAACAAAGGGACTTGTTGTGGGAGAGGGGGGTCTATGGTATAATACAAAGCAGTTGCTATAAGATTGTTTAAAAAAGCAAAGACTAAAATAATTGTATTAAATACTTGAGACTGAGCGCATAGACTGTTTCATTGGGATGAGTAGCGCCTTGCGGTCGTATCCGAAGGAGGTATGTTCCATCTAGTTGCCTTTCTAGAAGCTGTGTAGCTTTTTCACGTCCCATCTCTCCAACAAACCTACGCAGACAAATAAAGATATTTAAAAAATAAAATAACATCCATATAATCCTTGTTCCTGGTGAGATCTAAAAACCTTTAAATTGAAAGAGATAATCTTTTTTTAACTTTTTGAAATTTTTGTGGGAAAGTTGATAAACTAATTTTATCCTTAAACACTTCCTCCAATAACGGCAGAGGTGTCAAGGCCAAACATAAAAGTGTGCCTCTTGAGTTCTTATGCATCAATTCCGTGAAATCCCCACCCCAAAAACCCGGTGATGCTCGACGGGGTTGTAGAAAAATTCCCGGAAACCCTATGTGTGATCAAATATGTACTTGTTGCCATTTCAGTTTATAGCTTCCGACTGAGGCAGTATAATTCTAACAGTGTGCAATTTTATTTTAGTAATTTTACATTATATGTATAGTCTAAATTTGGTTTAATTTTCACCTCTACCCATTTTTTTCTACGTGCATCCAATAATCCGGAATATTTGATAATCCGGTATGCTTCAAGTCTCGACCGCGCCAGATTATAGGAAGTTAACTGTACATTCTTTTTTTTTAACGTAAAAATCAAGTAAAAAGTAGAAAGCTTCAGCAATTTTATAATTTAGTTGATAAAATGGGACCATTCAACCCTTAATGTTTATGTTTAGGACTGTTCACTGAGATAAGAAGGATAAACGGTAACCTCATATGGAGACATGAGATGTTGATTGAGGTACCTCTCTCTTGCACACATTATTCAAAAAGCATTACTAACCCAATCATTAAAGTGCATTGATGATTTTTTTTATTTATATACAGTACCAATTCAAAACTAACAATACAATCAAACATTGTATGCTTGTAAATAAGTCAGAACGACTCACAGGGAAAGGATCATTATTTAACAGAAATTAAATATAGAAAAAGCATGATAATGCAAAAATGATTTGAGTAAATGAATAAACTAATATTACTCGAAGCTTACCATAAGTACTCTGCAAGTACACCATGATCAGTCCATGTTCTCCCTATGTCTGGTGGGCTTGAGTTAGGGCGTGTCTGAAACAGATATAATACTTAAATCAAACAAATAATTTCTTTTAGCGGTGTTCCTCCCTCCCCCATAGGGAGGAACCCCGCTTATAAGGTTGAAACAATGAAACAATCCGGAAGTGCCGACAAGAAAATTTCGCGTTTCAGAACCCCTAGAGACCGAAAATAACGGTGGTTCAAATTTGTATATATATATATATATGTATATATATATATATATATATATATATATATATATATATATGTATATATATATATATGTATATATATATATATATGTATATATATATATATATATATATATATATATGTATATATATATATGTATATATATATATATATATATATATATATATATATATATATATGTATATATATATATATATATTTGTCTGTTCGCTCATTTCTGGCTTCCCTGATGGTCCGATTTTGATGAAATTTGGTGCAAAAATCAGTCGTATAATTTGAAAGGTCAAGTTCGTTAACCAGCAAAATCCGCCCACTGGAAGATGGCGTTTGGGGCGAAATTCCCGCAGAAAAAATCGTAACGCTTACGTTTTTGAGTTCATAAGCTTGTAAGTACTCTTTTTATAGGCTTCTTGGGCTAGGAAAACGAATTAAATTTGCTTTTCTTATAAACATAATATTTATATTATAATATAAACATAATACATTAATTTGTCTGACAAAAAAAAAGTCCGACCCGCAGGAACTGCTTCATCTTAGCGCGGTTCCATTCTTATCTCAAGTGCGATTAGTGAAGGAATATAGCAGCTATCGGTAGGTATTAGCACCATTTTCCCCCCTTAATATCTTCAAAACAGTTAAGAAATCGTGGGAAGTACGATGTAACCATTCAAAAGCTTACTAAATTCTCTAAAAAAAAGATTCTGAAGGAAATTTCGATGGGGCAATGTCAGTCGGAGAAGTAAGTGCTTAAAACTACGAAAGTGTTAGTTTTGTTATTTTTTTTTTATATATCAATTATTGTGCATAAGCTGCTGAGGCCATGAGCACAGTTTTGTTATTTTAAACGGGTTTTTGTCACTGTTTACCTCACTTTTGTTTTTAAGTTTATTTAACGGTGGAATGAGTATTTCATTAAAGCTGACAAAATAAGAATCATATTGGTAATAGAGTTTTCCTAGAGTGAGCGTCGCGATGACAGGAGAGTCCCATCCGCTTAGAAAACTGCCAGTTTCCATATGTGGCTCTTTAAGCTTCCTTGTCTTTGAGATTTTATTTTATATTTTTAACGAAAGATCAAAACCTACCAATAGCAGCTACTATTCCTTTCCTAATCGCACTTCGGATAAGAACGGAACCGCCCTAAGATGATGCAGTTCCTGCGAGTCGGACTTTTTAATTTTAAATAGAGTACAAAAATATTAATATTAAATTTCATACAATTACAACTTACGAGAACAGGTTGTATGTTATTGAGATCAGCATCTTGCCGAGGAGCAAGAGGAGGTCTCGGAGGCAATTCTGGTGGCTGCTTGGATCCGCACCTTCCAGAGTAGACAATGCACGTCTTATGGGCAGCAATACTGCATCGCTCACATTTGTAACCCTTAGAATAAATATGCACTTAATATTTTTTATGCTGTATTGTGAAAAATAGTAGTCCATATCAGATAAATACTATATTTTAGAATGTTTATATATTACAAATTTTGTTTAAGTAGCCTTTAACCCTTGCATGCCAAAGCGCCAATGTATTGGTGTAGAGTGGCTTTGGCCCAGACGACGGAGCACCAATATATTGGTGTTAGCATTTCAGGCCTGGCCTATTAGTGAGTGATTAATTAAATTAAAAACAATAGATAGAATCTAAATAAATGAGTTAGGGATAGGATAATAGCGGAGATTGTAGAGCGGAAAATCGGAGCGAATAGGGGCTAATACAGCCTCGCCTGAGGAGAGAGATGGGGTGAAGGCTGAGCCGTCTGAGGAGAGAGATGGGGTGAAGGCTGAGCCGTCTGAGGAGAGAGATGGGGTGAAGGCTGAGCCGTCCCAGGGAGTGGCAAGTTGTTATGTGGTCCAGTCCAGAAAGGCCTAAAATAAAACTGTAAAGCAAGTAGGCAGGTACTGCATGTTGATGAATTACGCTTTATTTTTGAAGAAACTGGAGTAAATTAACAGGGGGGGGGGGGGAGGTTTTGCTATTTTCTAATTCATGTTCTGTTTACCTCATGTTCCGTTTACGTATCATGTTCTGTTTACCTATTGTTCATGTTCTTTTTATAATGTCAGTTTATTCCTATTTATTTATTTATTTTTTTTTGTTAGTATTTAATTTGTTAATGTATATTTTTTTTTCCTCCCTTAACCATTTGTAAATAATACTATATGTATTGGTTCAAATAAATATTGATTGATTGATTGATTTACGGGGGGGGGGGAGAGAAATAGACAACTTTGCATAAACGTTTATCTAAAAATAGTGGTTCTTGTGTGAAAATTTTAATTCAAGAAATGTACATCTTAATTGGCGTAAATTGAAGCCATTAACAATTCCTACACATTCTATCAAACACCCATATTTTCATTTTGCAACAAAAACTCAATATATTAAAGATTTAAATTCACCAGAAAGTTGCTGTATTCAAGAGAGTGACCAAGAAAGTGTTTATCAGCTTCTTCCTATTGGCATGAGGTGAATTATGTAATTTTGTGCATATAGAGCCACTTTGTTGAGTACTTAATTTATGAACAGGTCCAAAATTATCAACAAATTCCATAAACAAACAAGCAAAACACTAAGTTTAAATGCTTGAGACTCACTTGATAAATCCGTCCCTTCAAGAATTTGCTACAGTGTGTGCAGATCGTCGGTTCTTCGAAAGTATGGAAAACAAACTTGTGATCTGTACTTCTACAGCCATGAGGCTCAATATTATCCCTGAAATATAAAAGATATATTTAGAAAGATGGTGAAATGGTCGACTGCTGATGAGTAAGAGGATATTTTCATGATTGGTGTTTCGATTCCAGCTTCAAAATAAATAATATGCTATTAAAAACATATACGTTATAAAATTAAACATATAATTTATTCACCAATACGACTTTCTTCAGATTACTAGAAATTTATGTAAAATAATTCTTTTATCAAATAGAATCACTATTCAACCTCATATCTGTATTTAAAAGGTAAAAATGCAGTTTCCAGCCCTCAAAACCGATTTCTTTCAAACTTTGCACAATAACGTATTTTGATGCACTAAACACGAATACGATAAAAAAAAACGTCGGATTTAACTAGGAAAGAAGTTATTAAGCACTTAAGTTCACTGTTGTGCAGGTTATGAGAGCTAATGTAAACAACTAAATTTGTCAACATACGCATGCGCGGGTATGGAAAAGTTCGTAATAAGGAAGTTTAATTGAAATTTACCATAAATTATCGAAATTCATCAGCAGTTATTTATTTACAATCATTTTTTTAAATAATTAAACACTCCTCACATTTCTTGTTTCGTTCATGAAAAGTATTATATATCAGAAATCCCTTAATAATTTGCTAATGCCTTTATAATTATCGTTCTAATTCGCGCCTATCGAACTTCAATTGTCAACAAGTCAATTGTCAAACAAATATTTTGATGCTAAACAGAAGAACATTTAGATGGATATTTAGCCGAATTTCTCTTCAAACGCGCTCATAAATATGAAGAGCGTTTAAAGGCATTTTTCAGTGCGATTGGGGATTTGTATCCACCGAACATCCAGTCTCAAGAAGAAGAAGAAGAAGAAGAAGAAGAAAAAAGCTAAAAGAGATGTCTTGGAGGATTAGAGGAATGTCTAGGAAGACTTTAAGGGCATACGTGCTATGCGTTTCCGCTCGCTCCGCTACGCTCCGCTCGCTCAAGAAAATAACAAAACCCCAGTCAATCCAACTCGCTAAAATTAATAGAATTCTATTAATTTTAGCGAGTTGGATTGACTGGGGTTTTGTTATTTTCTTGAGCGAGCGGAGCGAGCGGAAACGCATAGCACGTATGCCCTTAAGCGACAGGCGACGACGGGTGAGGATGCCCTTAAAATTAACAATATCTTTGAATAAATGGTTTCTGAACATTTCAAATGAGAGTTCTCTGTTTCCCAATGTTACATATCTGCGCATGCGCGTGTTTACAAATACGCTGATGCCTAGTTTTATAACCTTCCTAACTTTAGTGCTTAATATTATAGTCTATTAATTTTAGCGAGTTGGATTGACTGGGGTTTTGTTATCTTTTTGAGCGAGCGGAGCGTAGCGGAGCGAGCGGAAACGCACAGCACGTATGCCTTAAAGTCGTAATTTATGCCTTAAAGTCATCACAAATTTAGTTGTTTACATTAGCTCTCATAACCTGCACAACAGTGAACTTAAGTGCTTAATAACTTCTTTCCTAGTTAAATCCGACGTTTTTTTTTATCGTATTCGTGTTTAGTGCATCAAAATACGTTATTGTGCAAAGTTTGAAAGAAATCGGTTTTGAGGGCTGGAAACTGCATTTTTACCATTTAAAATATCCTAGCTAGTACCAAGCAGGAGTCATTTTCTGTTGGACTTCTATTACTGTATAGTTCATGTTATTACGGTCAACCCCCCCCCCCATCTTGAATTAAAATCCAATCAATAAGTTATTTCAAAGTGAGGAGAAAGATTGTGCTACTCCTATCTCTTCCATTGTGCTAATCTCCTATCTTTTCCATTTCATTCACATAAGATGGCAATTCTTCATAACTTTACAATCAAAATAAACTACAAGTAGACAAAGATGTTGGAGCTACTATTTATCTGTTGTTTGATTAATTCCATCAACTGCTAGTTCCAATAAAACTGCTTTTCACAAATTGGGAAACGAGGGTGAAGGTTATTCGACTCCACTCAAGCAATATTATCTTGGAAACCTAAAAAACCTGATTTATGAGCATCAATATAAACGGTGAACAAGGAGGCTCAGGTTGCAAAACTGAAAAACATACTTGAGGATATATTAGGGAAAACAATGTTGTAGCAGCACATATGATTAAATTTTCACATATGTAGATTAACATATGATATAACAAAAAACTACACTGTTGGTACGAGTTAAAACCAAAATGTGCTCATTTTCAACTGGGATACACAGAGAAGACTTAGTGTCAACGTCCCTACTCCTCATTCCTGTAGCTAAAGGTGGAGAGAAGGGCTGCCTGAGATGGTGAATTAACCTTAACTTCCCTTAGTGGCTACTTTCGAGCAATTATCCCATTGATGAAACTCAGTACTCCATTATATCGAAACTTGTTGATAATATTAATGAATGGTCGGTAAAAATGAGGTTTCACGCCCTCAAAACCGATTTCTTTCAAATTTTGTACAATAACGTATTTCGATGCACTAAACACGAATACGTTAAAAAAAACCTTTGCATTTAACTAAGAAAGAAGTTATTAAGCACTAAAGTTAATAGAATTCTATTAATTTTAGCGAGTTGGATTGACTGGGGTTTTGTCATCTTCTTGACCGAGCGTAAACTCATAGCACGCATTCCCTTAAGCGACAGGTGACGACGGGTGAAGATGCCCTTAAAATTAACAATATTTGTGAATAAATGGTTTCTGAACATTTCAAATGAGAATTCTCTGTTTCCCAATGTTACATATCTTTGCATGCGCGTGTTTACAAATACGCTGTTGACGCCTAGTTTTATAACCTTCCTAACAGTGAACTTTAGTGCTTAATATTTTAATCTATTAGAATTCTATTAATTTTAGCGAGTTGGATTGACTGGGGTTTTGTTATCTTCTTGAGCGAGCGTAGTGAGCGGAAACGCATAGCATGTATGCCTTAAAGTCGTCATTTATGCCTTAAAGTCATTACAAATTTAGTTGTTTACATTGGCTCTCATAACCCGCATAACAATGAAATTTAGTGCTATACCTTCTTTCCTAGTTAAATGCGGAGGTTTTTTTTTAACGTATTCGTGTTTAGTGCATCAAAATATGTTATTGTACAAAATTTGAAAGAAATCGGTTTTAAGGGCGTGAAACTTCATTTTTACCAAAAATTGTTATATTATTTTATTTTTTTGTGTTAGCTCCTTCTGAGTAAATATCCTAACTTGATGAAAACACCAACATTATCAATGTGCTTCAGTAGGTACTGGTGAAACATGTAATATTTTCCCCTTACTCGTTTAAAAAAATCGACAAGTTTTTAGTTATTTAATTTTTACCTTTTAATATTCTTTGTTAAATTTTAATACTCGTGTCAATATTCAAAAGAATTAATTTATTTATAGAACCATAATTTGTATGGTCAGTTGCTCAAACCCTGATTGATCGAGGACTTTATTCTAGTGATAACAGAAGAGCAAGTAATAACAACAAAGTATTGAGAAGTAGTAGTTGTGTAGTAACAAAGTATTGAGCTCATGAACCGAGCTGAAATTCTCAAAATATATAAACGATTAATAAGATAAATGTAAATCTATACAAACATAGCATCTTGGAGAGCCTTGATCCACTTGCGCCTTAGATCTTCAGTTCGAGCGTAGAGCGTGAAAGCTGTGCACTCAGTCTTCCGAACAAGGTACCACTGATAGTTCCAACGTACATCTTTCTGAAGACTTCTTCTATTACTAATATCATCTACTTTATAATCCATCAGATACAGGCAGCCTTTGTAGCTATATTGGTCTCCCTGCAAGGAAGGAGAATTAAATGACAAATTATAGTTTTCAAATTCAATGCGAAGCAGCTCTTAATGATTCTTTTCTATTTACCAAGAGCAGCATTTATTCTCTAATAGTCAACCGCTCAACAAGTTTTGTGCTGCAAATCTTGTGAAAGGATGCCTTTTTATTGCTACATTTCTCTGGCTTTTAATGTGAAATTAAATTATGTCCTTTATAATTATGCTGTATTGTGTTAAATTTATGTTAATGATAATCTGACTAGCTTAATTAGTTATCATTGATACTATTCATACAATTCTAAATTAAAAAAAAAAAACAAAAAAAAAAAAAAAAAAAAAAAAAAAAAACAGTGGGATTTAAATAATGGTGCCAAGTACAAGCTAAAATCCCTGCAAAATCTTTCTTAAAAAAATTAGCCACAAAACGTCTTCTAAACACTATAGGTAATCATTTAAATGACAATGATATGGTTAATCAACTTAGAAATAATATCCACAATATAATGAGCAACCAAATTTTAACTAAGTATAAAAAAAAGATTGAAAATATCTTGAAACAGTAGTTTCTGTTTCAACTATGCTTCAATTATATTATTTATTTATTTAAATTTTAACGTCCATTTATTATTAACTACGAATTTTAGGACGGGTTATCTATAGGTTACCACCCTTTTCTAGCCAGGATAGGGGTGATGCCTTTTCTTTTTTCGAAAGAGAAATCTTCAGAACTGTAAATGTACGCATTTATTACAGAAAGGATAAAGAGTATTTGGAGGAAATAATAATTAGGATTATTAAGGTGCCTAGGATCAACAATGGTGCCAAAAGCGTGGCAATCCCTCGCTTCACAAGACTACTCAAATTTGTTATGACAATTTCAGATATAGCATTCATTTTTTAAAGAATACTGTTATGAAATTATACCATAAAGGAAGATACAAACATGAAATGTGGGATTTTAAACACTATTTTCTATCTCTCAAGAATAATTAAATCGATATAACATACCCGCATTGCTTTGCACATGACCATCACTTTGTCAAAAATAAACACGTATCTGAAAGAAAAGAAAAAATATTCAATAAGTTGAAATTGAATCCTTCAATTAATGTATATCTAAGGGGCTGGGAGTTAAAGGGATAGGTAATCATAAAATATTTTAGAGAAGCATAAGTCAATTTCAATACTTTGAATTTACACTAGGATTACAGTTACATATAGAAAGATCTAAAAACAGATAAATCATCGCTAGGATAAGAGACAAGTTGACGAGAGAGAGGTAGGCAGAGTGACTACTATTTCTCAGGGAGGAGTGATAGAATTTACTGACATACTTTTACTCGGGTGAGGGATGCTCATCTGGGCCAAGTATTCAGGAACTGATGGGAACTCGCTCTCGTCACAGGTAAGCCGGCCCTTATAAACCCTTCACCCAACCTATGCTGTAGTTTTTGGCTTGAACTAATAGGAAATGTGGGAACTTCAATTTCAGACCAGCAAAGTGCTGCTCTCTACATCGCTTGTCGAGATTTACGTTGTGCTGTTCACTGCACTTAGCATCTGTATGGCTGCACCTACGTTGGACCCGTATTTCTCCCAATCCGATCCAATATCGGTTGACCGACAGTGGCCGAAATGAATGACTACATTGGTCCAGACCTGATTCGATCCTATCTGGTCACAGCTCATCAGTAACGAACTAGTAGTGACATGAAAATTAGTAATAAATTACTACCTAATAAGCATAGAAACCTTCGATTACCTTGAATGGTAGAGATCTTATATCGTAGATACGGAGTGACTAGACTTAGCCCACTCTTCACACCTGTGGACATGCTCGTCCTGTACGACAGTTAGTTGTTATAAGATTAAAAAACAAGGATATACATTGAAAGGAAAAAGAGAAATTAAAACCTCAATGATGATTTCTAGTATAACGATGATAGGAGGAGTTGATCTTTTCCATCACTAATCGTGATCGGCCTTAACCCAAGCAATAGGTGAAGAAGCTATATTATCTACTAGATATTTGTCAAATACCACTCACTCACTCACCTGTCATCGCCCAGCACTGCCTATATAACGTAGGCACTCACTAAGAAAAGATTTTTTGATATTCGAAGTATTTTTAGAGGGGTTTAAAGTTTTAGTTGGTTAGAGCAGGCAATCCTAGGCAGCAAGCGTTGCTAGGACGATAACAGAACAGCTGATACCGTACATTATCTATTTCATAGTATTATTTTTAAATGAAGTTTATTTCCACTATGATGGCAGTCCTTGAATTACTAGAAATAAAATGTGATTTTGTCCATCATAGAGTTTACGCCCTGGTGATGGCCCATCCGAGGTAATAATATCCCGAACCACTTTACACAAAAATTTGAAATTTTGCACGGACAATACGTTTAGAGTGTAAACACTCGCTAAGAATGTTTTTTTTATATTCAAATGTTGTTCAAATGAAACAAGCACGGTTACCTACACATGGTGTTTCCTGGGTAGCTCTATAGTCCGTGCAATAATAAGCTGTACAAAATTATGTAGTAGCGTTAATTATGATCATACCTTATTTAACACAATATAAAATCTACTTATCGGCCGTGGCAAAGCACGGGTAATCAGCTAGTTATTTCATAGATTCAGAAATTGTGAATAGCTGTATTCTCTAAAAACTAATAAAACGTTTTATTTTAGAAATAAGCCTGTTACACATCTACAATTTCAGTTAGCATTAGCCGAGAAAATTATAGCAAAATTCTCATCCACTAGTTGAAGAATATTTCTCTTCTTTAGGAGTAGTAGCTACACTTACCTCGATCTAATTTTCTGATTATTGTGTGCTTTTATTCGTAGTTCGCCATCCTTGATCAACTTTCCGAAATCTCTGAGCCTCGAATTCTCCGGCATATCGATGATACTTGCCTAAATAGAGATAAATTATCAATTCACTCAGATTTCTGAAGGATAAGTAAAGATAATATTGATAGTTGAAATAACCTGAATATCCGCCATTATCTGGAGAGTGTCACTGTCTCTTTTCACTTCGTTTATATACTGTGCGACATCAACCATTGCCTCCCTGGCTCGCTCCAGTCCGCGGTAATCTTCATGGTTCTGAAATAGAAATATTAAATTAGATTTCTCCTAGTCAAGTAATGTTCATATTTTAGCTCAACAGTACTCCTCTTCTGAGCTATAATAAATTGAGCCCTCCCACCTATGGTGGTAAATAGAGGAGCATATGTCTCCCTCTGGACTAAACCAGTATTTATCACTTTCTCTACCATTGACTGCTCCAGCAGTCAAGAGTGACTGGGCCTTGTGTACCATTGACTTGTGTACAAGTTGGAGGAAAGACGGGTCCCACATACCGTTGACTTGTCCAGCAGTCGAGAGCTTATATTTCTCACCGTCTTACTCTTCTCATTTCTCGTAGAGCTATCTAGCATTACCATAGCGTACTTCTAGTGTTACTGCCTGTCACTAGAGGGTATTTCAATCAAGTTTTTGTAGCCGTGTGAGCTATTCAGGCATATTACAACTCATTACCCTCTCAGCCTTGTCAAATTACCGTGAGTTCTTATACTTCTGACCATCCCCAAAAGCATTTTTGTTTAGTTATTGAGTCTATATTTTACTTGATAATTATTCATAACATATAGGACAAATGGTAACAGAAATACTTTTTCTTTTTTTTACACGTACAAAATATAATGTTGTTATAACTTTCTTTTAAATAAATTTATTTGACTTAAATATAATTCAAACTCAAAATTAATTAAAGACAAATAAAAATTAATAATGATTTTTAAAAGAAAAATAAGAATTATAAAGAACAAGTTTTAAGTCGTCAAGGAGATCGCTCAAAGTCTAGGCCCTAAGAGCGAGAATGGTAAAAATATCCCCGAGGGGCCAAAAGTGGACCCGAGACTGGGTGTGAGTAACCTGGGTGCGAGTATCCTGGGTACGAGTATCGCGTACAGGAGAACCTTTCACACTGCGTCTCTTTTGGTATGGAAAGGATTAACCCCTTAGAGGCTTGAGCCAGCTCAACCGGAATACTCCTTTCAGGACTGTTTTTTGGAAAATCCACGCAAATAAATCTTAGTGCTTACAGTTTTACATTAATATGTTTCCAGGTAAACTTTTTTTTTCGTATTTTGACTAAAGGAAATTGCATATTAATACTTTCAAGGTTATATTTTTAAGAATTTTTGAGTAAAGTGGACAAATCTATAGCCTCTTCAGATAGAAAAATTGATGAAAAATTTTCCACGAGTGAAATATTCCTAATGGCTCCGCCATTTGAAAATTCCCATTTCAAGAAACATGATAAATGAAACACATCAAAAACTATTGTAGGAAATGTTTGCCATGATTTCTCTACCATTTTCCGGATGTTTAAGGAAATATGGGGGCAAGATTAGCTCAGTGGTAGAGCACTGGACTAATAAGTTGGAGGTCCTGAGTTCAAATCCCGAGCACTAAAGATTTTTTTCTTCTAGTGTCTTCGTTCGTGGGATGTATTCGTAAAAGGGTACCTTGTGTGCTAATGACTTTAGCAGTCGAAGCAGCCAAGGGGAAAATCAGGCGGCCGGAGCATGGTACTGACTACACTATCTTCCAAGTGTGCCGTATGGTCATGAATCAGATACGTCTATAGTATCTGCCCCTCAGGGCCCTCTTGGCCTGTTACAGGACTAACTTTTTTTTTTTTTTTTTTTTTTTTTTTTTTTTTTTTTTTTTTTTTTAAAGGAAATATGTGAAAAGCCTAAAACTGCAAAGAATTGTTTTTTTTTTGTTTTAGTTTTTTTTGTCGTCCTTCTATTCCAAATGTAACCAAAATGTAAACATCTCAGTTTGTATGAATGTAAAATGTGTGAAAACAATGTTCTACTAACTTCATCTGTTTGGAGTACTAAAACTACTGTACTATAGCCCATTCAGTTAGATGGAAAAGTTCAATTCTACAAGCACGAAATTCTGAGGGGAATATTCTTGCGTATACTACCATTTGCAAATTTCCATTTCAATGAACAACACGCTATATGAAACTCAATAAAATCTGACTTGTCTCATTTAAGACTAGGGAAGACGTTGAGAGGTCAAGCAACGGAGATAGTGTTCAATATTTATCAATACTTAGCCAAAGCTAAGGCTAAAAACGTTTTAAACCTCCTGGAGTTAAGGTTATATCAGATACTTTTTTCCACCAATTCTCCGCAATAGGAATACAGGCCGCACGCTTTTACCTACAACTAAACCATATATTTCGACAGACAGCATTAGAGTTTCAAGTGTTTTCAGCCTTTTACAGTAATATTTAATGTATAAATGAAAAACCTTTATTTGAAATGTATTCAAGTTACATTATTCACTTATTTTTGGAGTGTCCTTCTTCATTGGCGATTACACAAAGAACAGTATCCTCTGTAATCAGTCATTCGAGGTATCAGCATGCTTTATGTAGTTTTGTATGTATACAAATATAGGATTTTAGACGAAAGGTTCACCTATAAATAATACATATTCAAAGGAAATATAATATTTTTATGTCAAGAGTGCAGATCTTCAAATAAGGTTGTAGGGTTTCTGTGTTCTTAAGGTAGGTCAGTGTAGTATTTATGTACTGGCTATCATTGTTTAGGAGTTCCTCTATATCATTTTGGAGGTTAAATTGCATCGTCTCTAGTTGTATGCCTGTAAATGTTTAATACAAAGTTCTGTGTTACACATATTGCAAATACTAATAGGTCTATGTTGTCCTGCCATAAGGAATATGTGTAATATACTTAACCAAAGTTAAGATTGAAAACAATTTAAACTGGGAATAAACTGTAGTGAAACATTCCCGGAGATAAGGTTATAAAATAGGGAAGTTTTCCCGCGGAATTACTCCATGTGATATATGCCACGCCCCTTATCCCGCTGAACTGCAAGGTCAGTAAGCATGTGACCTGCTGTATGTTGTAAGCTGATGATCAATTATAATAGAAAACAGTTAAATTTGTTTAAAGCCTTCTGCTCAAATTCAGGAAAATAAATATGCTTTAGGTCCACTCGACAAACCTATGTAATGTACTGTATAACATATAGTCTTCTTTTTCGTACATGACTTGTGCAAACGCCAGCGGGCCCTTTGTGTAACACTTTTTTTTGTAATGCTAGGTCCAACTGGTAAACCTATGTAATGTACTCTATAGCATACAGTCATTTTTTCGTACATGGTCATTGCGCATGCACGAACGCCACTGCTCATGCGCGAATGCCAGCAGACACTTTTTTGTAACGTTTTTTCCAGTTTAGTTACCGCTAAAGCATATTTATGCTAAAAATAAAATAAAACTAAAGTTGCTTACAGGTTGTGTTTCGCTGAGGAGTTTTTCCAGGAGTAAATGGTATTTGAGTATCCTTTGCATAGGCACAGAGAGAATATCTCTCAATTTAAACTTTCCATTGTTTGCTTCATCTTGGCATTTCTGTAAATACATATAAATAAAGATAGGAATAATGAATTCAAGATTATAATACAAAATAAATTTTAAAATTCAGAAAATTAAAAAAAAGTCGTTTTTGTGTAGTCGACTAACACAAAAACCACCATTTTCCACCATTTTTTAAACGTTAAAGTTAACACTTTGAGTACGGTTGATTGCTGTACAAGTCGAGAGACAGCAAACCCCGGTGCCTTTGACTTGTCCAGCAATCCTCGTTGTATAACGAGTAATTGTGATGAATGCGGACGACTCGAGGACAAGTTCTGTTCTTGGTTCTATCTAGGGGATTTTAAAGGAACTAATAGTTCTCTGTTTCTAGACTAGGATTCATATTGATGTCGATTTTACTATTTCTGCCTGAAAGATGCGCAATGGCTTTTATCTACCGAGCTGTACTTCGCCCTACTCTGCAATATTTTCATCTTCCCTTCACTTGGTTTTTGAGAATTTGAGAGGGATCGGTAGGCCACGTAAACTCGCCAAACTCAAAGGGTTAAGAAGTGCAAAAACAGGAACAAGCTGTAAACATGCTTAAATGTGCTATTGTAGGTTTCAGAAATTTTTCTAGATAAGTTGCACTGAAAACACTATTTTCAACATTACAAATATACACAGAGTAGAAGGCAAATGCATGGGTCGTGCTAGTTACCCCAAATCAGGATAATATGAACTTGTAGCTTCTAATATAAAGTATTATTTAGCTAAATACCAACAATATTCTAATGTACTCCTGAGAATCGAGTTTCCACCTTTTTCCGGAACTGTGCAGAAAGTGAACCGGAAGTAATCAGGTGCAATGTAGTTATCTTAAATATATTTCATTATTTGGTAACATTTTATTACTTGTAAAAGTATATAAATTAGTTTCATTTGAATAATATTCTTCTTAAAAAATATATTGTAAATTGCTACTGAACATTTTTTTTTTTTTTTTTGGCCAGTGTAATCCCAAAAGACAAATGTAGGATTTCAGGAGTGGCTAACTCTTCTAAAAAGGTGGCCAGTCTTTCCAAAAACAATTTTTCAAAAACAAAACCAGTTTTTGAAATCACATATTGAGGTTAAGTTTTTGAAAAGGGATATTTTAAATTAAAAAACAACGGGGCTCTTGCATAAATAATTGAAGATAAATACAAAAATACGCCTAATGCCTTTCTTCGTCAAAGATTGTCCTGAAATAAAGAAATAATCTCACCCGTAATTGCTCATTGAACATTTCATTTTTTGTTGAAAGTTCTTGTATCCGTGCTTGAGCGATGGTGAGGTTTGCACAATAATCACCATATGCCAAGAATTTCTCTCTCCAATTCAAGAATGCTTCGCTCAATCGATAAGGGCTTCCGGGAGCAATAGCCTTCGTTAGTTGGCTGTGGAATCCCACGTGGATTTCATACAAATCCTATAAAGGAAAACTTATTTAGGAAATTTAAATTCATAAATAATAATAAAACATGGTATCATAAAATCATTAGCGAAGAAGATAGATGTAGCTAATCCTGAATAAACAAAGTTTTCCTTTGCAACATTTATTTAAGGGAAGATCTAGTGATGGATAAAGCAATAATTATTTGGGGGTATTTAAATAGTGTTTGCATATTTGGAAGCAATAATAATTGAGATGACTATACATTACTGTTTTGGGAAAAATACTAGTTCTATGATGACACTAGGGGTGAACAATACTAGTTCTATGATGACACTAGGGGTGAACAATACTAGTTCTATGATGACACTAGGGGTGAACAATACTAGTTCTATGATGACACTAGGGGTGAACAATACTAGATCTATGATGACACTAGGGGTGAACAATACTAGTTCTATGATGACACTAGGGGTGAACAATACTAGTTCTATGATGACACTAGGGGTGAACAATAGTAGTTCTATGATGACACTAGGGGTGAACAATACTAGTTGTATGATGAAACTAGGGGTGAACAATACTAGTTCTATGATGACACTAGGGGTGAACAATACTAGTTCTATGATGACACTAGGGGTGAACAATACTAGTTCTATGATGACACTAGGGGTGAACAATACTAGTTCTATGATGAAACTAGGGATGAACAAAAAAAACAAATTGTTTGGAAGGTATATAAAATGTGAGCAAATAGGTAGCACAATATGTGAATAACAGAGCAAGTGTATTTTGCAGCTGAACAGTAAGCCCACGAGATCTATCCTAGCAAGGGGCTGAACAGTAACGGCACGATGTATATCTATCATGAGGCTGAACAGTTAAGGCACAAGATCTATCTAGCA
Organism: Gonocerus acuteangulatus; assembly: GCA_946811695.1. Lineage (NCBI taxonomy): Eukaryota > Metazoa > Arthropoda > Insecta > Hemiptera > Coreidae > Gonocerus > Gonocerus acuteangulatus. The sequence goes on from OX328125.1 coordinate 7,502,964, forward strand.
AGTGGCTGAACAGTAACGGCACGATATATATCTAACATGAGGCTAAACAGTAACGGCACAAGATATATCTAGCATGAGGCTGATCAGTAAGGGCACGAGATATATCCAGCATGAGGCTGAACAGTAACGGCACGAGATATATCTAGCATGAGGCTGACAGTAAGGGCACGAGATATATCCAGCATGAGGCTGAACAGTAACGGCACAATATATATCTAGCATGAGGCTAAACAGTAACAGCGAGAGATTTATCTAGCAAGAGGCTGAACAGGAAGTACAAGAAATTTATCAAGGAAGAGGATGAGAAAAAAGTACATGAGATTTATTGTCATCTATAAGATGAACAAAAAGTATATGATAAAGAAATTGACAAGATATTCGGTTAGAGTTATTAAGAAGAAAAAATAAAAAGCTAAGCAAAGCCTTACCTTGATCCCACCAAAAATGTTTTTAACATCGTCTTCTTTAAGTATTGTAGAAAGAGGGCGGATGAAGCATCTCTGGAGAGTACTTAGTACATCAATGTAATTCTTTTCAGTTTCAATTAATTCATTAATAACGTAGTCTCGCTTTTCAAAACTATGCGTTAACATGGAAGAGACCTAACAAAAACATATATTTAGTACACATGAAATGAATAGACTATATGTAAAAGAAATATTTATTTTATAATAAAATATATATATATATATATATATATATATATATATATATATATAAAAATTTATGAACTGGAAAGAATAAAATCAAGGAAAAATAGTTCAAAGCATCTGTAGAATGTTCATAGAAAATAAAAATGAAAATATTTGGTTTATTATTAAAATAAAAAATAAAGTTCAGAAGAAAGCAAAGCAGTCAAATAAGTGCAGTTTTCAAATGGGATTCGGAAGAAATTCCATAAACAAATTATTCAATAAAATGGTAAAAATCAATACTAATGTGATTGGAATAATATTCATTTCATATGGAGAGTGTATGGAAGTTGAAACTACTTTCATTAGATAAAAGAATATTTTGAGCCAATTAGAGACAGCACAATTTAGACTTTTGAACGGCTAATAGGTGGATTAGTGTTTAATTGCCATGAAGGTATACTCAAATAGAGGTTATACAAACAAAAAAAATCATTTTTATTTTGGACCAAAACACAGAAATGGTTTTTACAATCAATCAATGCGAGATCAATCAATACGATCAATAAATCAAATAAAATGTCTTGGTACAGCCTCGGCTTGAGGCGTCGGGCTGTAGGTTCTCCAAGGTCTTGGTACAGCCTCGGCTTGAGGCGTCAGGCTGTAGGTTCTCCAAGGTGATAATTCTTGGCACCAGTAGAGAGAGCCAGTTTGTCGCAGTATCTGTGGGTCAATTCTTCTGTATGTAATGCGAGAGGATTAACTCCCAGTTCCCAATGGACAAGGTATCTCGATCGAACCAAGGGGCGTTGGTTGCAATCCCTAGGACTTTGTTCTGTAAAGTCTGAAGTTGTCTGATGTTCGCCGTGGTTGTTCCGAACAGGGCAGGTGTGAGGCAGTATTGGAAGGATCACGGCCTTGTAAAGTAGTGTGACTAGTGAAGGTCGGAGTGACGTTTTTCAGTTCATCAGTGGGTATAGTTTTGGGAGTCTAGTGTGTGTCTGTCGTAATTTAAACAGTATGGCTTGCCTACTATTCAGCCTGACAATTAACAGCTAATACCTTAAACTACGAAAGTTAAATAGCTACACGAAATCAATGAGACACTCGGCTTGCTCACTCACTTGATTCTGCAGGAGCATGCGACAAACCCCATCAATCTTCCTCATTTGGAGTAAGTATCTGGAGTAATTTTTTTTTTTCATTGGTTTAATATAATGTTTTGCATCCCAGATCACATCATACAGAGGTTTGGTTGTTGCCTACATATACCTCAAACAGTATGGCTTGCCTACTATTCAACTACATTTCAATATTACTGTAGTTATTATTGTCCTAGGGAATTGATAACAAACAAAGTAAGTAAAAAAGTGATGGGAAAGATCGACAAACAACCATTCTATTCTAGAAACCTTCTAAGAATATTGTGATATTAATGTTAAATAAACCCTATGACAGGAACGATTCTGAGATAAAGTCTGTTTCATAATCGAGAAGAAATAAACAAGGTATTCGTGTTTAGATGTTTATTACTATTCATATTTTTTAGAAATCATAAAGTTCACACAATTTTTTTTTATTATGGCACACCGACATCTGGGCCATTGCGCCGACGTCCAAGGCGCAGCCAGGAATTTTCTCAACAGGCCATGAAATGAGAAAAATCCCTGCTGCTGATGGGACTCAAACCCCAATCTCCCGCATGAGGATCCAAACCACTAGAGCACGGGGAGACCCTAGTTCACACAAATATTTACATAATTTCACTTTGATGTATTAAAAATAAGACAGAGCTTTGTGACAAAGTAACACACTACGACAAAATATATGCCAGCAATACAATGCTCAGGTTCATGACGTTCTCCCTTGTTTCATATCAACAGTTCTTCTTGACAATATTTCTCTCATTGGATCAGGTATAACTTAATATCCTCGAATTAATATCTAGGAATCATAGAATTGACTATCGACCAGCCTGTGCGCCAACTCTTTGTGTCTAGTGTATGCTGTCTCTAATTCAAAAATTATACTTTTACTATTAATAAACTATGCTATACATTTACTCTGATCATATCATGAATAGTAAAAGAGGATAAAAACATCCTTGCCAACTACACACACTTATATAAAGGAAATATAAACTAATGATGCAAAGCTTTATTGCTCCTGCTGAATAGGTACTGAAATGATTAACAAAAAGTGGTGGTAATAAATGAATGGGGGAATATCTAAGATAAATATAAATGTATACTATGAAGGATTTTATTTATATAAAGTAATAATTTTGGGGATAGTCTCTCTTCAGGCTGCAATACAGAGGCACAGACAGAAAATACTACGTAGCGACTTACGCAATGGTTCAGTGTTTGAATTTAATTTTAACTCTACTCCAAAACAATTTGATCAATTTTAAGTTTTTTTTTTTTTTTTTTTAACTTTTGCACAAATGAATTATGTAAAATTTGAAGTAAATTATTATTACAAAGAGCTATGGAAGAAAAAAATATAAGGAAATTAAAAAATGCCCTGGTTGGTCTAACCAACCGTATTTTGAAATATGTTGCTCAGACTTGCTCAAATCAATCACAATTTCCTCGCCACATTACTATAAATTCATAGCCTGATTTTTCAAAAATAAAACAATGGTTGATATTGCAATAAGATGATGGATTCCTGAAGAACACTTCTGGTCTCAAATGACGACATATAAAGCCCCCAAGTCCAAATTAGTACTATTTTTAAAATAGATATAATGCTTTTCTTAAGAAATAGATTGTTTATTTATAGTTTATTTTTACCTTGTTTGTCTGAATTTTTAAATAAAATAGTCAGGGCCAGGAAAACATAAATTTAAATAAATAAATAAATTTAAATGCTTTAAAAGGTAAAAGAAAAATATAATAAAACTGAAAAAAAAAAGAAGAAAATTAGAGGAGTTTATGTGACTTACAAAGAGCGGAGGGGTTGCACGTTTGTCTATAGAGCAGAGATCCTGGTATATTTCTTCATTCCTCACATGTGTATCATAGTGAGCATATTCAACACAATCTTCAATGACAGCACACGCCTCATCTTCGCCACTGCTACAGATGCAAAACATAACACATGCAAAACAAAACTCAAAGCAAGCCTCAATGTCTAACGTCTATTAGTTCTAGTCGCAACAAAAAAATAAAATTAAAAGAATTTCAGAGGTAGCTCCATCCATTTCACTGGCTCGCATCACTTTACCAAATAAAAATTAGTGTACAAGTCTCAGTCATTTAAAAACCTTGGTATAAATAATCTGATTTTTGACATAAGGATAATTATTTTTATGTAACAGGAAGTTACATTTTGAAATTATAAATTCAGGGTGGACATGGCATAAGACTTCCCTCAGATGTGCCCAAGGTCACAGATATTATCTTCTAGGGGCATAGTTGTGGGTCAAGATCAGCTCAAAATTCCAGGTTTTATCTTCTAGTGGCATAGTTGTGGGTCAAGATCAGCTCAAAATCATAGATTTTATCTTTTAGTGGCATAGCTGTGGGTCAAGTGCAGCTCAAAACCATAGATTTTATCATCTAGTGATGTAGTTGTGGGTCGAGATTGGCTCAAATATAAGTCACAGACATTATCTTCTAGTGGCACTGTTGCAGGGTGACCATGGCTCAAAGTCACAGATATTATCTTCTAGTGGCATTGTTGCAGGGTGAGCATGGCTCAAGGTCACAGATAATATCTTCTAGTGGCATTGTTGCTGGACAAGCATGGCTCAAGGTCACAGATATTATCTTCTAGTTGTGTTGTTGCAGGTCGAGCATGGCTCAAGGTCACAGATATTATCTTCTAGTGCCATTGTTCCTGGTCGAGCATGGGTCAAGGCCACAGATTTCACCTTCTAGTGGCATAGTTATGGGTCAATTGGCTCAAAGTCACAGAAATTATCTTCTAGTGGCATAGTTATGGGTTGAGAAAGGACCATACTCCCAAAAGTCGAGGGATATAAAACCTATCTGCTTTGCTTGACCCTCGTTACATCTCAGCTATTTACTTTTGACAATGTATTCTTTATTTGTACATGTATTTCAATGGAGAGATACTTTTACCTATGAGTGAATCTATTTCACCGATATCTAGGAGTTTCTTTAGTCATTAAAGGGTGGAGGGATGCCTTTCCTATATGTTGGAATTTTAACTTAAGGTAGTGCGATTATGAAGACAGAAACACTGTGATATTAAGAAGCCAGTTCCATTGCACTAAATAGATATTTGATAAAACGTCATCAGGGAAAGTCTCATTTATTACTATAGTGTGCGAGATATAACTTGTCACTTGGGGAAAACGTAGAGGGGGCTCGACGTTGCCAGTTCTACAACCCTCCTAACCTCCGCTCTAGGGTGCCGAAGGACTGGCAACCCAGCAAGGCTGTCATTGACTAGAGGCACCTCCACCTTCCTGACCCGTACACAGCCAAGTGACAAGTAAAAGTCTTGTCGGAGAGCAAAGCCTAGGTATAATGTTTTATGTTGCTTTTAGAAAATGTTATTAATTAATTTTCATCTACTTAAAAGGCAAGAGAATAAAAGCCACCAAATAGATTGTGAAGTTCTTTTTGGATTGAAATGATTGTCAAATCTTGGACCGTTTTCTCTCAATGCTCAGTTTTTCTCTTTGTATGGGATGGAATAATGAACTATGGTTCATCTCCTCAGCGAAATATCTACGACAAAAATAACATGATAACTAAAGTATGATTGATGTCATTTGATATTCATCAGGAAACGTCTTCTGTTAAAATGATTGAAATTGTTGATAATTTAAACGGAATATTATATAAATGTTTTACAAAAATCAATCGATTATTGCTGACGCAAGCAGAAATTGCTGAGGCGATATTATTAAGTGCATATCTATTGCCTAGGTGCCATGAATATTTGATTGCCATGATGAGGTAGTTAAGCAGGTTTCCTCCTAAAGGAGACAGGGGAAAACACAATAAAATCCAGGCAAGAATAATAAATAAAAATATAAAACAAAAAATTATAAGCTCAATTGCTCAAACGGACAAAGCCGAGCACAATAAAATTGGAACAACATTTAGTGAGAAAATAAAACAAACAAAACATGAAACATTCAAACGAAACGTAGAATGTCGAGGGTGTACCTCTGACGAGAAGGTAACGTAACAGAGATCTTCGTAGACTTCCTCATCCTTGCCATCGACTTGTGGAGACTTTATAGTGAACTGTATCCACGAAGGGTCGCAGTATCCAGGGGTGCAAACTCCACTACCACTACTGAGGCAACAAACCATCAGACATTTACAACAATATCAGTCATGGATCAATCACACTCACTCCATTAGGTTAATGAGAACATTATGAGATGATATCTTTGAGTAGAGTGCTTGACTTACTTCGAACTAAGGTTCCTGTATATGTCCTCTTGGGAAAGCGTTCTAGGTCTGTGCACCGAAAATCCTCTGCAACAAATATTCCATCAGACATATGGATATATGTATTTATTTATAATTACCCCTCCATTTATTTTCGATTAGAGCTTTAAGTACATCTTTTATATTATATTATATTATATTTACAGAATATTACAGTCTACAATCATATGTATTATGTAATTTGATATAGGTAGCTTGTCCATGCCTCAGGTGTCTCCAGTTGTCAGCCTGTTCCTTGTTAGGAAGGATTCTAGGATGACCTGGAGTTAACTTTACGCCATCCGACCACATCCTGCGACTAGCAGGGAGGATTGGAGGTGAATGAGACGTGGCCTGTGATATCATGAGGCCTCTCTATTATTATAATTACAATGATTTTTGCATAAATATGCTTTAGTGGTGACTAAACTGGAAAAAATTGTTACAAAAAAAGTGTCCACTGACGTTCGCGCATGCCCAGTGGAGTTCGCGCATGCGCAAGCGCAGTGGCATTCGTGCATGCACAATGGCCATATACGAAAAAGAAGACTGTATGTGTCACAAAAAAGTGTCCGCCGGCGTTCGCGCATGCACAGTGGTGTGGCCATGTAAGAAAAAGAAGACTGTATGTGTCACAAAAAAGTGTCTGCTGGCTTTTGGGCATGAACAGTGGCGTTCGTGCATTCGCAGTGGTCTTTGCGCATGCGCAGTGGCTATGTATGAAAAAGATGACTGTATGTTATAGAGTACATTACATAGGTTTATCGGGTAGACCTAGCGTTACAAAAAAGTGTTCACTGGTGTTCACGCATGCGCAGTGGCCATGTATGAAAAATAAGACTATATGTTATACAGTACATTACATAGGTTTGTCGGGTGGAAATATTGTTTTTTTATCACTCCACGACACTTCACTGCCTAAGTAGATCGCGGGGCCAATTTCTATTAAGACGTCTTGGTGAAGAGGAAGGATGATTGGTGCTGGATAAGGATTGGGCTGTAGGATTAGGATGATTGATCAATTTACTATGAAAAGATGAGAAGCGGCTAGGGATTATATCTTGGACAAAAGGAATATTTAGGTCATTATTTATTCGTATTAAGATGATAATACGAAAGTTATTTGATTTTTTAGTGATCTTTTTTTTTAAGGCGCTTAACGACTAGGTTGTCAGCGCCCAGATTCAGATAGACAAACTATGGCTGGTGGTGCCGCGGCGGGCTCAGGGTAAAAAAAAAATCTAGGCGCTAATAACCTAGACATTGCGCCTTTGTCTACAAAAAAAATTCTATTATCATCTTATCGTAAATTCGAATAAATTCATAATTTATTTGCGAATTTTATTGTGAATAAATTTGTATTCACAAATTATAATGTGAATAAATTTATATTCATATATTTTAATGTGATTTTTTTTGTAATAACTTGATTTTTTGGGAATATTCACATTTTTTGTGATTATACAATTTCTTCTGTGAATTTATTTGAATTCGCAGGAAAATTTGCGAATAAAATTTTATTTGTATTTTTATATTTAATATACGTGAATAAAAATAAATTTGTATTCACACATATGAATACGAATTTATTTATATTCATATTTACAAATATAAGAAGTACGAATAAATTAGTATTTTTATTTATAAATAAAACTATGCCCATCTCTGATTTCAATCAATGTATGTATTTATATTCAAATATTTATAAATCAATGTATATATTTATATAATGAATGTATTTATATTCAAATACGAAGGCCTGGTGGCTGTGAGTGTTAATGTGTGAGCACTTAACACTTTGTGCTAAGGGTCGTGGGTTCAATTCCCACTAGGGGTGGTGGCTTTTCTTTGGAAAAAAAGAAAAGGCCTCAGCCCTATCCTGGCTAGAAAAGGGTGGTAAGCTATAGATAACCCCTTCTAAAATTTAATTATAATGGACGTTAAAATTTAAATATTCAAATACGAAAGAAAAATGCTTGTTAAAAAAATAATAAGTTTCAACCTTTTACTGTGTCATCCGACTGTCAAGTTGTTTAACACGTTAACTGCGGTGCATGCCCCCGGGGGCATGCACCGCTTATAACTTTAAGTATGGCCAAACAGCAGCCGCACTTAACGTGTTAAGAATAAGATCACTTGGTTCACTTAAAAAATCAGTAATTAATAAATAAAGAAAACTTACTGAATATTATGTCGCTGGATTTTTGGGCAATTTGAAAGTTTAGAAAGAGTGTGTATGACTCGATAGAGGTCTGTGAGATCGAAGAGCATCGAAGGCTCGAAGAGATCGCTCTCCTTGAGTCCGTAGAAATCATGGCAAGCTTGAAGAAATGTTTTTATATTCCTCAGGCAAAGGAACTGGAAATGAAAAAGCAACTTAAGACATTTATAACTTGTATACACACAAATATAGAAAAAGATAAATCAAATCAGCCTGAATAAAGAAACAAATGTTTGATTTTATGTAATGGAAATAAATATTTATTGAACAAATAGTAAAGAGTGGATTTAAGAACTTCTCTTGGAGGTTCTCAGTTAGGATTACACTTCTTCCGTAACATAGACAAAAATCGACTATATTATTGAGGGCAATAAGTGCATCCTTATTGAGATCTGGAAGATGAGGCTTCAACTTCATGTCCTCAAACACCAATTCAAAGTGAGCTTTACAACACTCATGGTTTTATATACGACCTAGTGCAGTGGTCAATACTTAATCTGAACTAATGATAATGTTATCATTACCATGCTAAAAATTATGTTAAATGGTTCCATGTAAGACAGATCCAATATATTTCTCGGTTTATTCTTATCGACATTTCTGCCCTGAAAATTTCGGAAATCATTTTCTGTCAGAAGGACGGCTGGAGCTGGCTGTAGTATTTCGCTTATTATTATCAGTTAGCCTGAGTGGTCACATTGCGTGAGCCCCAAGGGATCACATTAAGCAGGGCCTCCTGTACATTTTTGATGGTACTTACGTACTAGTTGCACCGATCTTGAGAAGTGGGTCTCGTTCAGGGATCCGGATCATGAAATGAGAACTCAAATGAAGCATGAAATAATAACGTAAGTGCTAATGTTATATAATCTAGGAAATTAGTAGCACTTATGTTAATGGCATAATTGCTATGCTTTTCCACTCGCTACGCTCGCTCAAGGCTATATCGATACTCTAGTCAATCCAACTCGTTTAATATATATGTAATATTAATACATAGTCTTGGTGCCATAAATGGCCTTAATAAATCGTCGCCATATTGCCTGATCCGGATCACTGGTAAAACTGAAGGAGAGTGTCCTCAGCACCGATTTTCTTCAAAGTTTGCACTATAACGTATTTTGATGCACTAAACACGAATCCGTTGAAAAAAAAAGTTGCTCGCAACTAGGAAAGAAGTTATTTAAAAAAAAAGTTCACTGTTATGAAGGTTAGGGAAGACTGCCTTGGACGACTATTGGGCATAGAATTCTTTTCACTTCTGCGAGTTGGATTGACTAGGGGTTTTGATGTTTTCTTGAGCGAGCGGAAACGCATAGCACGTATGCCCAAAAGCGACAGTTTACGACCAAGTCAGCTACCACAGGTGAGTCTAAATTTCAATTACACTTCGTCATTAAGGACTATTGCGCAGGCGCATGTTTACATATAAGCTGTTTACCCCGTCTTTTATAACCTCCATAACAGTGAACTTTAGTGCTTAATAACTTCTTTCCTAGTTGCGAGCAACTTTTTTTTTCAACAGATTCGTGTTTAGTGCATCAAAATACGTTATAGTGCAAATTTTGAAGAAAATCGGTGCTGAGGACACTCTCCTTCAGTATTACCGGATCATTGACTGGGAGCCACTTCTCGAGATGGGTACAACTAGTACATAAGTACCTATTTTTTTTGGCAAGAAAAAAAATCACGCCCTTATCTATTCGCCTGAAGAAATAGTTTTATAATGAATCTAGTGAAGTATTATTTTTATCAATGTAGTCATTTATTGATCAATATATTTATATATGGCAGTGATACTGTACACTGGATTTCATTTAGCTTTTTATTATCTATTTTAAATACACTTTGGTAGAACATACGAGCTCAGGGAAATAATTCTTGTCAAGACAAATAGAAGGAACTTCACTCGAGCACTACTCAATACAATTCCACTACTTAAACTGGCATATTTAAAATATTTATGCATGTTTATATCAGGAGGAAAATCAAAAAATATCTATGGAGAGTCAAAATTTGTAATAAACTAACCATATTTTGCTTTGAAAAATGACAGGAATTTGTCAGTGATTGCAATAAAACAGGGCATAGTCTAGAGATTTACATGGTTTAGGGTTAAATAAAGATTGAATATTGGGACTGTATTAAGTTTTAAGTAAGAGTTTTAATATGCACTCAAGTAACGTCTGCACAAACAGTACTGTTATAAAGAAAGTATTCATATTTTATGTTGAATTAGAAGGATATTGTGTACTCCGCTAAACACTGACTGACTAAAGCTAGGATTAGTAGGACTACGTTTTATACAACATAGTGAAATCGTATAACTTACTCGAGGGTCTTTACCTGGGCAAATTGAGGCTTTTGGTTGACATCCTTCATGTCGATACAGCCTGGGTCAATTGAGTTGATAAGGTTGCAAAGGAGTACACCATCTCTGAGGGTATAAGCCAAATCAGACAACGTAGCTTCTGGCCAGTTGGCTTTATGGTCTCTTCTTAAGACACCGAATCTAGTCAACCAGTCAGCACAGTCTCTCCACAAATCGTTGGCCATCTTAGGCTACCACTTAACAATTATGAGCCAAATGAGTGGAGAGAAAAGTGTTGTGTAAAACTGAGGTCATACCGCTTCGGGTCCTGCTTTGAAGGTAAAGGAGCAGCCGTGAATTGGATAAATAACACTAAAAAGGCCCATCTTGGAAGATAACAGGAGAAAACATGAGATGAAGAAGATACTGAAACTGAGGATCTGCCCACAAATCGTAGCTAGTGTCATTGGACTGGAGATAAGGGGACACTAACGCACCTCGCGGCCAGTCTTCTTACTACCAATATTGTTTACCCGCGAGAATTTAAATAGCCCGACTGGCAGGAAGTACTGCCTTTCCAAAACCTTCTTATCTGATTCCAAAATGAGAAATAAGAAAGCTATTAAATATTAATTAGCTTACTTTTTGTGTGGACAAGTTTGATAAAAGCTTCTGTAATCTTTTGGTATAAGTTATTATAGCTTTTGAAGGCGTTCATACTTACTTTTTAGCAATTTCCTCCGCGGGAAAGTAGCTATTGGGGTTGCACTCATGACGGAATTTTTGAAAAATGTCTTCAAATCTTTATCGATCCTACCTAGTAGAGACCGAAAATGACCCCCATCAAAATTTATATATATATATATATATATATATATATATATATATATATATATATATATATATATATATATATATATCAGTCCCGTAACAGGCCACAAGGGCCCAGAGGGGCAGATACTGTAGAGGTATCTGATTCTTGACCATACGGCACATTAGGGAGATAGTGTAGTCAACACTATGCTCCGGCCGCCTGATTTCCCCCTTGGCCGCTTCGACTGCTAGTCATTAGCACCCAAGGTACCCATTATTAATTAAATTAATTAAAGGCTGGGTGACCCTAGGGAAGATCTGGGACTCCAAATCCAACCCTCGAACGGCAGCACTAGAAGAAAAAATCATTAGTGCGCGCTCGGGTTTTGAACCTGGTCCTCCAGTTCATTAGTCGAGTGCTCTACCACGGAGCTAACCTCGTCCCCATATATATATCTGTTATCACGATAGCGGCCAGAGTTTTTGTTTTTTTGTCACGAAACTTGGTATATAGCATTCAATTAGCAAACGATTGAACGAGTTCGTTAACCATCAAAATCGGTCCACCGGAAGGGGGGGGGGGGGGTTACCCTGGGCCCAAGACACTAATTTGACCATGCCAGCCGTAATTTTTGTTATATTGCGACGAAAATCTGTATTCGTAGTGGTCATGTACAGATAAAAATGTGTTGTAAAAATAAACTAAATCAGTTTATTTGGAGGGGGGTTTACTCCGTATCCAAATTACTAATATACTCATACCGGTCGTAATTTCTGCTGTATTGTAACCAAACGCGGTATACGTCGTGGGTAACTCATGAGAAAGAAGTGTTGTAAAAATGAACTAAATCTGTCTTCGGAAAGGGGAAGTTACTTCCTACTATGTCATGGGCGTATATAGAAAACTAGCTGAATACCCGTGTTTCACCACGGCCGATAAGTATTTTTTATATTGAGTTAAATAAGATATGATCAAAATTAACGCTACTACATAATTGTGTACAGCTTATTATTGCACGGACTTTAAAGTTACCCAGGAAACACCATGTGGAGGTAACCGTGTTTGTTTCCGTTGGAGAGTAAAATAAAATAAAAAAAAAAAAAAAAAAAGTCCGTCACGCAGGAGCTGCATAACTAAGCACTTTCCTCAGAATTTGGGTAGTGTAGACTGCTTTCCAGAACAATTTGCTTAAAATATCCTACATAAATAAAATAAAAACATGAATAGTTCTCTTTTAATTTCGTAATGAGTAACTGATAAATTATTAATTTGCTTCCAGAGTTATGTTTACACATGGTACCTACTGCACTACGTAATAAATACAAAAAACCTTTACCGATTCAGCTCATTTTTACAACACTTCTTTCTCATGAGTTACCCACGACGTATACCGCGTTTCGTTACAATACAGCAGAAATTACGACCAGTATGAGTATATTAGTAATTTGGGTCCGGAGTAAACCCCCCCTCCTAATGAACCGATTTAGTTTATTTTTACAAAACATATTTACCTGTAGATTACCACTACGAATACCGAGTTTCGTCGAAATATACCAAAAATCACGGTTGGTAGTGGCGAATTGGTATTGTGGGTCTGGAGTAACCCCCCCCCCTCCTAATGAACCGATTTAGTTTATTTTTACAACACATATTTACCTGTAGATTACCACTATGAATACCGAGTTTCGTCGAAATATACCTAAAATCACGGCTGGTAGTGGCGAATTGGTATTGTCGGTCCGGAGTAAACCCCCCTCCTCATGAACCGATTTAGTTCATTTTTATATCTCACTTTTCTCTCTATATTACCACTACGAATACCAAGTTTTGTTGAAATATAACAAATATTACGGCTGAAATGGTCAAATTAGTGTTTTGGGTTCGGGGTAATCCCCCCCTTCCGGTGGACCGATTTTGGTGGTTAACGAACTCGTTCAATCGTTTGCTAATTGAATGCTATATACCAAGTTTCGTGACGAAAAAACAAAAACTCTGGCCGCTATCGTGTTAACAGACACACATATATATATATATATATATATATATGCATATATATATATATATAGATATATATAAATTTTAACGGGGGTCATTTTCGGTGTCTACTAGGTAGGATCGATAAAGATTTGAAGAAATTTTTCAAAAATTCCGTCATGAGTCCAACCTCAATAGCTACTTTCCTTCGGAGGAAAGTGCTAAAAAAAAAAAAACGCTTAAAAATTTAGATAAACAGAGACAAATACACGTTGAAAAGCATAAAAGTAACAAATTTGAAGTTTTAAGCACTTATCTCTTCGGTTGACATCGCCCCACCGAACATTACAACAGAATCGTTTTTGTAGAGAATTTAGTAACCTTTCGAATAGCCGCCTTCCACTTACTACGAGTTCCCAACCGTTTTCGAGATATTTTAGAAAATATATTGAGATTCGAAAACTTTGTATCACCATTCGTACAATTTTTTTTTTCCATATACTTCGTTTCTGAATACCCAAACAGAAAATTAGTTTTGAAAAGTATTTCTATCAATTTTTCTGGTAAATGTCTACAGAAAAAAATGGTTTCATTCGTTTTCCTACGTTTAGGAATCTTTCGCACAAATTTCGCTCCAAAAACCATGTTCCAGTAAACGGATTCAACTGGTTAATGAACTTGACCTTTTAAATGAGAAGAAAGATTTCTGTACCAAATGTTATCAAAATCGAAACATTTTTGAGCCGATGAGGAACTTCTTAATAATTCAACCCCTCCCTAAAAGAACTTAAACTTTTGAATATAAAAAAAAAACTTTCTTAGCGAGTGTTTATATTATAAACGGATTGTCCTTGCAAAATTTCCAATTTTTGTGTCAAGTGGTTCGGGATATTATTACCTCGGATGGACCAGGACGTAAACTCCATGAGGGACAAAATCACAGTTTATTTCTAGTAATTCAAGAACTGCCATCATAGTGGAAATTAACCTTAATTAAAAATAATACTATGAAATAGTTAATGTAAGGTAACAGCTGTTCTGTTATCGTCCTAGCAACGCATGCTGCCTAGGCTTGCCTGCTCTAACTAACTAAAACTTTTAACCCCTCTAAAAATACTTAAAAAATAGGAAATAATTTCGGGAGGGTCTGGGAAAATTTCGGGGGGGGGCTGAGACCATTTCCGGGGCATTGAATATGAAAAATTTAGAATTTAAAATAGGTTTAGGCAACTAAAACACTATTTCACCTAAAATAAACTATTTTTATTAACTAAGCGATCTTATTTAATTTATTTTTAAGGTTTTTATGACAAATTTTTACCATCAAATGAATATATGTTTTTCTGTTGTTTGTTTTTTAGCACTTTCCTCCGAAGGAAAGTAGCTATTGTGGTTGGACTCATGACGGAATTTTTGAAAAATTTCTTCAAATGTTTATCGATCCTACCTAGTAAACACCGAAAATGACCCCCGTCAAAATTTATATTTCTCTCTCTCTCTCTCTCTCTCTCTCTCTCTCTCTCTCTCTATATATATATATATATATATATATATATATATATATATATATATATATGTATGTATGTATGTGTGTCTGTTAACACGATAGCGGCCAGAGTTTTCGTTTTTATGTCACGAAACTTGGTATATAGCATTCAATTAGCAAACGATTGAACGAGTTCGTTAACCACCAAAATCGGTCCACCGGAAGGGGGGGTTTACCCCGAACCCAAAACACTAATTTGACCATGCCAGCCGTAATATTTGTTATATTTCAACGAAACTTGGAATTCGTAGTAGTAATTTAGAGAGAAAAGTGAGATAAAAAAATAAACTAAATCGGTTCATTAGAAGGGGGGGGGGGTTTACTTCGGACCCACAATACCAATTCGCCACTACCAGCCGTGATTTTTGTTATATTTCGATGAAACTCGGTATTTGTAGTGGTAATCTGCAGGTACAAATGTGTTGTAAAAATACAGTAAATTGGTTCATTAGGAGGGAGGGTTTACTCTGGACCCAAATTACTAATATACTCATACCGGTCGTAATTTCTGCTGTATTGTAACGAAACGCGATAAACGTCGAGGGTAACTCATGGGAAAGAGGTGTTGTAAAAATGAGCTAAATTGGTCAATCGGAAAGCGGGCGTTTACTTTGTAATATATTTCAATAGAATAGCCCACCGGACGTAGGTTCGCAAGACCGCCGCAAGGAGCGCTATCTCCCACTAGAGGGACTGTATCCTGTTCCTGCGTCAGATCAAAAGACGAAAATATGAAGTTTTTTGTATTTATTAAGTAGTGTAGTAGGTACCATGTGTAAACATAACTCTGGAAGCAAATTAATAATTGAACAGTTACTCATTACAAAATTAAGAGAGAACTATTCATGTTTTTATTTTATTTATGTAGGATATTTTAAGCAAATTAGTCTGGAAAGCAGTCTACACTACCCAAATTCTGAGGAAAGTGCTTAGTTATGCAGCTCCTGCGTGACGGCCTTTGCCCTATTGAGGGTCTGGAAAAATTTCGGGGAGGGGGGGGGCTGAGACCATTTCCGGGGCATGGAATATGAAAAATTTAGTATTTAAAATAGTTTTAGGCAACTAAAACACTATTTCACCTAAAATAAACTATTTTTATTAACTAAGCCATCTTATTTAATTTATTTTTAAGGTTTTTAGGACAAATTTTTACCATCAAATGAAAATTTCGGGGGGGGGCTGCAGCCCCCTCAGACCCCCTTATATACGCCCATGTGCATTACATTGTCTTTGATATATGTTTTTCTGTTGTTTGTTTTTTTTTTTCAGAGTACAAATTCTGACAACGTGAAAATAAAAATATCAACATGCTACTTGTTAAACGCCTTAACATTTGTAATATTACTATAATTGAGAATTAACGCCTTCGATAAAAGAATCAATTTGATTAATTTTTATAAGTTAGGTAAGAAAAACGTGCATTTTTACCGGAAAACGAAAAAAATCGACATGAAGTGATACATTAAAGTAAAATGATATTAGTGAGTTTGAAATTAGTTAATTTTACTGTTTTTATTGAAGAAAAGCTATGAGTAATATAAACAATAACAACAAAACTTCAAATTTAGTGACCTATGACTATTTGTCGTGAGGAAATATCAAGCAAATGATATTAGTGAGTTTGAAATTAGTTAATTTTACTGTTTTTAATGAAGAAAAGCTATGAGTAATATAAACAATAACAACAAAACTTCAAATTTAGTGACCTATGACTATTTGTCGTGAGGAAATATCAAGCAAATGATATTAGTGAGTTTGAAATTAGTTAATTTTACTGTTTTTATTGAAGAAAAGCTATGAGTAATATAAACAATAACAACAAAACTTCAAATTTAGTGACCTATGACTATTTGTCGTGAGGAAATATCAAGCAAATGATATTAGTGAGTTTGAAATTAGTTAATTTTACTGTTTTTAATGAAGAAAAGCTATGAGTAATATAAACAATAACAACAAAACTTCAAATTTAGTGACCTATGACTATTTGTCGTGAGGAAATATCAAGCAAATGATATTAGTGAGTTTGAAATTAGTTAATTTTACTGTTTTTATTGAAGAAAAGCTATGAGTAATATAAACAATAACAACAAAACTTCAAATTTAGTGACCTATGACTATTTGTCGTGAGGAAATATCAAGCAAATGATATTAGTGAGTTTGAAATTAGTTAATTTTACTGTTTTTATTGAAGAAAAGCTATGAGTAATATAAACAATAACAACAAAACTTCAAATTTAGTGACCTATGACTATTTGTCGTGAGGAAATATCAAGCAAATGATATTAGTGAGTTTGAAATTAGTTAATTTTACTGTTTTTATTGAAGAAAAGCTATGAGTAATATAAACAATAACAACAAAACTTCAAATTTAGTGACCTATGACTATTTGTCGTAAGGAAATATCAAGCAAATGTCAGATGGACTTATTGTAAGTGGGGAATACTCAGCTTCTGATTGGTTTACTGGCGTAATAACTATTGTATGTTGTGCAGATCAATACGTTGGCCATTAGATTTTAGATTTAGATTTTTAGAGACAAGGTGCCCGGCTAACCGAGGAACCGCACCGAGGCCTATAAGACCTATTGTGCCACCTGACGTGTCGTTCTGTTACAATGCCAGACCCGTATCAGAGATGAACTTCCTTAACGTTGTGATGTTCAGCTCCGGTATCATCCTTGGATCATCAATTATCGCCGTCCCAAAGTGCAAATACCTCTTGGCTGCCAGCGTCGTGCATCTGCATACAATATGGTATGGGGTCTCGTCGTCCTCAGAGCACAATCTGCACCATGTTGTATTGGAGAGTCCCATGGAGTAGAGGTGTCTCCGTAGTTTGCAGTGCCCTGTAAGTAGGGCTGTCAGTAGTTTCACCTTGCTTCTACATAGATTAAGCAGTGAATCCGTTCTTTTCTTATCCGCAAAGACCAAAAATTGCTTCGCCTGTCTCTGGGTAGCACTTCTGCTCCATTTCCTCTTGTGTTCAGCTTCAGCCCACCTACGGATGCTCAATCTGGCAACAGCCGGTGCAATTCCACATATTGGTTCTGGTGAAAAAGGTGTCATGGATGCAACTATATTAGCCAATTCATCAGCCTTCTCATTCCCAGGTATGCCAGAGTGCCCTGGTACCCACTCTAGTTTGACCCCGTTTTTCCTGCCTAGATTATTCAGGCTATCCTTACACTCCTGTACGACCTTAGATTTTATTCTGTTTGCAGCTAATGCCCTTATAGCGGCTTGGCTGTCCGAGAATATTGTAAAGCGTTTGTCTCTAGGGCTTCCGCTGTTCATGATGTCCGCACACATATTAATGGCCAATACCTCAGCTTGAAACACTGTAGCATAATTGCCAAGTGGTATGTTGAGACTGTGTGTGGTATCCTGAATCCACACCCCTGCTCCTGTACCTAGTTCAGTTTTCGAGCCGTTGGTAAATCCATAGCTGTCTACCCGGCTTTGTATCATTTTATGTCCCAATATACTGAACCTATATGCCGTATGTCTAGCCGTTTCTTCAATAAAAATCTCTATTGGCCTTAGGTTAAGCAGGATCTCCATAGCCCCCGTGGGGGTGGAGCCCATTGCGCCTGTAATCATCAGGCAAGCCATCCTTTGAGGGGAGCCTAGTATTCTCTTATTGATTGTAGTGTCGCAGCGATGCCACCACACTATTGCACCATACGTAATTATCGGTCTCACAATCGCAGTGTAAATCCAATGCATAGCCTTGGGGGTTATGCCCCAGTTGTTCCCAACAACTCTCCTGCATGCCCACAGGGTCCGTGTGGCCTTGTTGGCTGTGTTGTGGATGTGCTCCTTCCAGTTAAGTTTCGAGTCCAAGGTGACTCCTAAATATTTTACTGTACTGGAATAACTTAAATTGCTGCCTGCAAGCCTCGGTGTGCCTAGTCCCTCCACTTTCCTTCTTGTTGTGAAGGGTACCAGTGTAATCTTCTGCGGGTTAATCTTAAGATGTTTATCCCTGCACCATTCGTCCACAATGCGTAGTGCTGCATCGAGCAGTTCAGCTAGAGTTGGTACTACCTTCCCCGCCACTGTAATCACCAGGTCATCAGCATACGCCTGTACGTTAAATCCCTGATCCTTGAGTCTTGTCAGCAGTGTATCTACCACCATACACCACAACAGAGGTGATAAGACTCCCCCCTGGGGGCAGCCTGTCCTTGGTTTGATATATTTGCAGTAAGTTCCCTCTAACAGTCTTATGGTACGGTCTCTCAAAAGGGTTACCGTCCAGTCTGTTATGAATTCCTCTACTTTCCTGCTGACCATGGCGTCTCTTACCGCCGCGATGGGAGTTTTATCAAAAGCTCCCTCCACGTCTAGAAATGCACATAGTGCTGTCTCCTTGTACTGTACAGTCCTCTCCAGCTTGCACACCAGATCATGTAGTGCTAATTCGCACGATTTGCCTGTCTGATATGGGTACTGTTGCTTGTCAAGAGGATTATGTCTTAGCGCAGAATCCCTGATGTGTCTGTCTATGATCTTCTCTAGTGTTTTGAGTAAGAAAGATGATAGACATATCGGCCTGTAGTCCTTTGCATACAGGTGTGACGCGCTTCCTGGTTTGGGGATAAAGCATAGTCTGGCTACTCTCCAGTTCCGTGGTATGTAGCCTAGTACAAGACTACTTCTGAAGAGCGTAATAAGTGCTGATAAAAGTATCTCCATCCCTTGTTGCAAAAAGGCAGGATAGATCCCATCTATTCCCGGTGATTTGTATGGGCTGAAGGTCCTGATGGCCCATCTGACGTGAGCCGCTCTCACTACCTCCTTTCCACGTTTCCATACCTCCGGTTTACCTCTCCTGACTGGACAATCATTGTCATCCGGATTAACCAGCTCGCTGTCAGGAAAGTGTGTTGCAAGTATGTAGTCCAGGGATTCCTCGGCTGACTCCGTGAAACCCTCTTCTTTCTTCACAGTCCCCATATTTTTCGTGGGACTTTTCGCGAGTATCTTGTGGAGTCTTGAGTATTCCGCTATACATCCCACCTCAGAGCAGAATTTCCTCCAGGCCTCTCTCTTCGCTTTCCTCACGGCAGCTGTGTACTGTGCCATTTTCTTCCTGTACTCCTCCCAGGACCCATTCCTTTTAGCCTTATTAAAGAGTCTTTTCGTCTCCCTCCGGAGCTGTGATAGGTCTTTGTTCCACCATGTGGAATTGCTGTTATTGTTCTGAACCTTCCCAACGCAGCTATCCTCATACGCCTTGATAACAGCTTCCGTGAGAAAATTGTTCATAACCTCTAGTTCAAGACAAGTGTTAACCCTCTGTGGACAGCTATCCATCCTACAGGCTAGAATTTCCCTATACCGATCCCAGTCAGTGTATCTTGGATTTCTTAGGGTAAGAGCTACAGGCCCTTCCCCGTCTAACCTATATGTGATATACCTGTGATCCGAACCCGAAACTTCCTCCTCTACCCTCCAGTTCCTGATCACCGTTGTTAACCACCTAGTAGCAAGGGTAATATCAATGACTTCCCTCCTATTCTTAATTATGAAGGTTGGCTCATTACCTTTATTGACAACGTGCAAGTCATTATTCATAATATATTCTAATAGTAACTCACCTCTAGGATTACAATTAGTACTTCCCCAGATTGTGTGGTGTGCATTTGCGTCGCATCCTACCAGACACTGCAGTCCTCTCCTCCTACAGTGTTCCACGGCGTTTCGCATTCTCTCTCCAGGTGGATTGCACTGCTCGTATGGGAGGTAGGCCGAGGCCACCACCACTTCTCTCAGCACACCTCCCAGACGAGCAGTAAAGCTTGCTACACACAGGTCTCTGTAACAGAATTGCCATAAAGGAAAAACATTAAGTCCATTTTTGAACACAATACAGGCCCTGGGATTCGGCTCGTGCCCTGAAATATTACTGTAGCCTTTCCATCCCAAACCCCGTACCTGTCCTTTAAAAACATATGGTTCTTGTATAAGGATAAGATCTAAACCCTTACCTCGTGCATACTGCTCAAGCAAACCAGTAGCCGCTTTGCAGTGGTGCAGATTGACCTGCAGTAGCTTTATCGTCATCAGCGTAAGGTCTCCGACACAGTGGGCTTCCCACTGGAGGTTCGGAGAGGCTCGCTTCCAGGCTCTGCGGGGGAGGGGCCACAAGGACCCACAACCTCCAGCCTAGAAACCTCCCGTTGCCCACAGCTTTCCGCCCTACCGTCCGGACACACTTCCACTGAAGACTTCGGCTCCACCACCGGCGGCTTAGTCTCCTCTGCTTCCTTCTCCCCGTCCTGAGCGGCTGGGGTGTCTTCCTCCATGGCCGTGTCTATCTCCTTCTTTTTCATCAGCAGGGGCTGCAGCACGATCTTGAATACACCGTATCCAAGACGTCCGTTCCTCCTCTCCTGAATTGCGCCCAGGTCGTGCTCTGGCACCTTCACCGTGACGAAGTGTCCGGTATCCCTCTTCTGCTGATCCAGAACAATCCAGCTCTTGGTATTGCACTTGTTCTGGCAGCCGATCCTCCTCAATAGGTCTTGGCTGTCAACCTTTCCTCCAGGCACAAACATGCCAGCTCGTACCATCGGTGTCAGTTCGCACAATTCTGCCGTTCTGATCTTGTGCTCACCTAGGTCCATCCCAGGCATGTATTTTTTGAGCCATTCCTTTGATTCACCATCAAGACTGTTCACTACAATGGCTCCCCCGTCCATGTAGATTCCATCGATCTCAATCTCGATGCTAGTCTCATTATCTCTGTAGTAATCATCCATCCGTTTGATTACTACATCGTTCAGTGCCCTGTAGTGATCCATGGTGAAACCACTCTCGGGGTACTCCGTCGGGATAAGTGCCAGCTTGAAGTCTGATGCAATTCCGGCATAGCTCACCGGTCTTATCATCATCTTCTGCCTCTTCTTTACCACAGGTGAGGGAGTGTTAGAGCCTTCTTCGTTCCTGCGCTTTCCTCCAGAGGTCCCAGGTTCCGCCTTATCATCAGCAAGAGCCAGAGCCTTCTTCAGTCTTCTTCTCTGTGCACCTGAGAGTTTCTTCCCTGGTGCAGAGTCTTTTTCTTCTTCAACAGATGTTGACGGCCCGGGAGAACCCATGACCAAGTCCCCTACCTCTCTAACTAAATCCGAAAGGGATTCTGTATCTGTGGCAGGTGTTAGTGGATTGTCGAGTACGTTAGTCACCTCGGTAGTTTCATTAGTGTCATTTGTTTCATCAATTTGCTCTGTCGGTGCCGAAGCCCCCACAGGATCAGGTAAATTAGGTTTATTTTTATGTTTTTTTGGCATTTTAATTCCCACGAGAAGCAAGGGATAAAAACCGTCGCCTGCAACAGAGCCCCGCATGCCACAGGAAGGCTACTTACAATGGGGGGTCGCCCGGTGCCCCAAGGGGTTACCTACTCGATGCACGTCATGTTTATTCACCCTGTGCCATCCATCCTCTCAGCGTAGGCTGCCGCAACCTTAGGATTGGGTGTTTTCTGAAAAAAAAAAAAAAAAAAAAAAAAAAAAAAAAAAAAAAAAAAAAAACCACCACCACCCATGGTACCACTTTCGTCTGGCTTCTCCCCTAGGTCCTGTTCAGCATGGTTGAACCTGAGCTGACATAGCACCAAGGTTCCTAGAAGCACGCAAGCCCTAACACCTGCTCGCCTAGATAGGGTCATCACCAAGGTATGGTACCGTGGTTGGGGATACGTTGGCCATAGAGGTGCAATAAAGAAAAAAAAAAAAAAAAAAAAAAAAAAAAAAAAAAAAAAAAATCAATTTTTTTTTACTTACTACATATTGCGATTTCCACGACGATATAATTTTTCTGAGATGTCGGTTTTTCTTTTAGGTTTCTCTGTAAGATAGATGTACCAACATGAAATGTATAGAGAGAGCAATTTTCTGTATATTATACAAATTTAACTACGATCCAGTTTTATTGAATAAAATAAAAGATATTTGCAAGAACGTGGGAAAAATTAAATGGTATTATAGCAACGAAGTTAAAAATAGTTACACTAGAATAAACACCAAGAGATACCAAATATAATATTTATAAAATTAATTGCACAGATTGTAACAAGGTTTATATTGGAGAGTCGTCGCAGGTACTCAGAAAGAGAATAAAAGAACACCTCAAAAATGTGGATGATGAGGTTAATAAAACTGGTCTGGCTAACCATTCCATAAAATATAAGCATGTATTCCATCAAATATAAGCATGTATTCCATAAAATATAAGCATGTATTCCATAAAATATAAGCATGTATTCCATAAAATATAAGCATGTATTCCATAAAATATAAGCATGTATTCCATAAAATATAAGCATGTATCCCACTTCGCAAATGTAGACATTTTAGAAAAGGAAAGAAATCTGACGACAAGAAAAATAAAGGAAAACATTTACATTATAAAAAAGTCCGTGACGCAGGAGCTGCATAACTAAGCACTTTCCTCAGAATTTGGGTGGTATAGACTGCTTTCCAGAACAACTTGCTTAAAATATCCTACATAAATAAAATAAAAACATGAATAGTTCTCTTTTAATTTTGTAATGAATAACTGATCAATTATTAATTTGCTTCCAGAGTTATGTTTACACATGGTACCTACTACACTACGTAAAAAATACAAAAAACCTCATATTATCGTATTTTGATCTAACGCAGGAACAGGATACAGTCCCTCTAGTGGTAGAAAGCGCTCCTTGCGGCGGCTTTCTGAACCTACGTCTGGCGGGCTTTTCTATTGAAATATATTACAAAGTAAACCCCCCCCCTTTCCGATTGACCGATTCAGCTCATTTTTACAACACTTCTTTCTCATGAGTTACCCACGACGTATACCGCGTTTCGTTACAATACAGCAGAAATTACTACCGGTATGAGTATATTAGTTATTTGGGTCCGGAGTAAACCCCCCCCCCTCCTAATGAACCGATTTAGTTTATTTTTACAACACATATTTACCTGTAGATTACCACCAGGAATACCGAGTTTCGTCGAAATATACCAAACATCACGGCTGGTAGTGGCGAATTGGTGTTGTGGGTCCGGAGTAAACTCCCCCCTCCCTCCTAATGAACCGATTTAGTTCATTTTATATCTCACTTTTCTCTCTATATTAACACTACGAATACCAAGTTTCGTGACGAAAAAACAAAAACTCTGGCCGCTATCGTGTTAACAGACACACACACACACACACACACATATATATATATATATATATGTGTGTGTATAGAGATATATATAAATTTTAACGGGGGTCATTTTCGGTGTCTACTAGGTAGGATCGATAAAGATTGGAAGAAAGTTTTCAAAAATTCCGTCATGAGTCCAACCTCAATAGCTACTTTTCTTCAGAGGAAAGTGCTAAAACAGTAACATCATATTGGACGTGGCTATTGTAAAGGAAGGTTCGCCTTAATACAATTAGGCTGTAAGTTTTAGTTTATTGAGTTTTTGGCTCCTGAAGAGGCACCTGAGGTGTGAAACATGTAGTGTACGTACAAATAAAACGAATTAACTTGTTAATTCTCTCTTATTGACCTTCCGCCTGAAAAATATTACATTATACAAATGACGCATGAGCGATTATAGAAAATAATTTCGAGAGGGGCTGGGAGAATTTGGGGGGGGGGTATGGAATACTAACAATCTAGAACTTGGAATAGTTAGCCAATTAAAAAGCTATTACACCGAATAAAAACTTTTTTCTGAACTAAGTGATCATATTTAATTTATTTTTAAGGTTTTTATGATACATTTTTACTGATTTCGGGAGGGGGGCTGCAACCCCCCCCCCCCCTTGTATACGCCCATGAAATGACGTACCATATTAAAATGTACTCTAAAGATAAATGTGATGCATTCCCCCCCCCCCCTCTTCATCCTCAGTAAAAGAAGGATTAATAGGATGTTTTTATATAAACTTTATTTGAACGATTTAATATTCGCTTAAGCTCAAATGAGAGATATTATAGGAAGTTCAAAGATATATAGAAATATAATTTTCCTAAATAATTATATAGAAATACATATAATATTATTTGGTTAGCTCAGTGGTAGAGCACTCGACTAATGAACTGGAGGACCAGGTTCAAAACCCGAGCGCGCACTAAAGATTTTTTCTTCTAGTGCTGCCGTTCGAGGGTTGGATTTGGGGTCCCAGATCGTCCCTAGGCTCACCCAGCCTTTAATTAATTTAATTAATAATGGGTACCTTGGTTGGTGCTAATGACTCTACCAGTCGAAGCAGCCAAGGGGAAAATCAGGCGGCCGGAGCATAGTGTTGACCACACTATCTCCCTAGTGTGCCGTATGGTCAAGAATCAGATACCTCTACAGTATCTGCCCCTCTTGTCCCTTGTGGCCTGTTACGGGGCTGATTTTTTTTTTTAATATAATTTTCCTTGCATAAGTATAGAATATTAGTAACGAGACATTGATACTTCAGGTTTTGTGGCAACACCGATTTGTTCAAAAAATCTTTTCAGGCTTCAGAATTTTTCTTTTCCCTTGGTTATTTGTCGCAAGAAGAAGTCTTTACTACTATAAGCAACTAAAAAATAACAAGCAATAAAAACCTAAGGGAAGCAGACAAAAAAGGACGAAACCAATAAATTCAAAGTTTTAAGCAATTATTTCTCCGGATGTGGCCATCCCATCGAAAATTACCTCACAAACGTTTTAGAAGGGCTTTTATTTAGCTTTAGAATGGCTGCTGTGCATTTACCACGATTCCCTAACTGTTTCAGAGATATTTAAGAATGTATATGAAAATCCCTAAACTGCTCATGTCTCTTAATAAAAATATTTGTTTCGAATACTTCACTAACTCTAAATGTAACCAAAATTTAACTATCATAGTTTGGTTGAATTTCAAACATGGAAAAAATATTTTTAACTGAATCCAGTTGAAGGGTACCCAAACCAAATATTAGTTGGAAAAACTCGGTTTGTCCACTTTTCTCGAAAACAGTTAGAGATAACGCCTTGAAAATGGTTTCATTTCGTTTCCCCAAGCTACAGAACCTATTAAAAGTGCACCTGGAATCCTACAACCGAAAAGCCCATAGTCAAATTACCACCACCAAATTTCATCAAACGGACCATTTTTGAGCCTTTGAGAGGGCGAACAGACAAATATGTAGGCAGATATCTACATTTAAACGGGAGTCATCTTCGGTAGTTAGTATAAGGCTGTACCGTATATATATCAGGCTGTACCGTATATATATCAGGATGTACTGTAATGTATTAGATTTGTAAGAATATAAAAATTTCATACAAGCAGTAGTAGTTTTTTTAATAGTAATTAAAACAGCTGGTTATAACAAAATATAAGGACATGACAATCCTCCCCACATGTTGAAAAGAGATAAAAAATTAATAGAAAAATCAAAAGTCTCATCATTTTAACTGACACATATCACTTAACAACTAAGACGGAGGAGAGAAAATTGTCCTCGGTTTTCTTGAGCGGACAGGGTACCGCCTGGGATTTGATTGTTGTGGACTGGACTTATCTCTTAAGTAATTTGGTTGTGTAACCTCTGGAGTGGATGGACCAGGTGTTGAAGGTCTGGGGTTATGCTGGATTGGACAGTCTACGGATGCTGGCGTATCCTGAGGAGACTTGAATGCAACTTCTCTTGATCCTGGCTGCTCTTCTATTACAACTGGGGAGGAAGATGCAGAGTCCTGAGACGAAGACCGAGCCACTGGAGAAGAGCTTTCAAATATACGAACATGCCTCTTCTCGCTAGTGGATGACTGCTGTTGTTGGGCGTTTCTGGTTTCTTCATCAGTGTTACTATCCAGACCTCGAGGAATGATCTGATCAACGTGCCTTTTAAATCGGTTTCCTTTGGAATCAATTTCATAATGTAGGTCTCCAAGGGTGGTAACAATAACACCAGGTATCCATTTATCTGTTTTATCGCTGTAGGATCGAAACATTACTGGATCTCCTGCTGAGAAAGCACGGAAGTTAGGAGAAAAGTTGTTCAACTGTTTTTCGATCATTCTGCTTGTAAGATCAGGTTTAACTAGGTCAATCCTGGATCGGACAATTCATCCTAGGAACAGAAGAGATGGAGGTTGTCCTGTGGTTTGATGAGGTGATTTGTGGTATTGGAGGAGAAATTGGTTTATATAATGCTGGATATTGCAACTAGTTGCTCCAGAAGTTTGCAACATTCTTTTCAGAGTTTGAACTCCTCTTTCCGCTTGACCGTTTGTAGAAGGATGGTATATGGCAGTGGTACGATGATAACGCACACCTTGTTGCTTAAGGAAATCTTGAAAATATTGTGAACAAAATTGTGGGCCATTGTCCGAGACAACTATTTTAGGAACACCAAACTGGGCAAATACATGTTCGAGAATACTAGCAGTAGCTTGCGAGGTAGTTGAACTTGTGATGATGGGAGTCATCCACTTGGAGTAAGCATCAACAATGATCAAAATATTTTTGCCTAATGCTGAGAAATAGTCTATTTGTATTCTTTCCCAGGGAGCATTGGGATATTCCCAGTGATGAGAACGGAACTGTGGAGGCATTTTTGAATTGTTCAGGCATGCAGAGCATGACTTGGTCAGGGATTCGATGTCATGGTCAATGGATGGCCAGTAAATAAGAGAACGGGCCAAACCCTTCATTTTTACAACTCCTATATGGGCTAAATGGAGTTCTTCTAAGAGCATTGAGCGAAACCTAGGCGGAATGACAACTCTGTGACCAAGCATGAGACATCCATCGGATGCAGTATATTCAGCTTCTCTTCCTTTACAACCAATAGGCTTGAGGCTACTTGTACCTTCGGTGATTGCTGAGAGTAATGTAGGCAGATGGGGATCTCGACGGGTTTCCGCTGAAATTTCACGAGAAGTTAAGGGAATTTGTTGTATCTGGTGCTGTACAAATTTATCAAAGTCATCAGCATGGCTTCCGGACTGAAATGATGGAAGTTCATTCACTGAAGTTCTAAAAGATCGAGAAAGAAAGTCAGCATTACAGTTCTGATGACTAGGTTTGTACTTAATGTAGAAATTGAAATTTGCCAAGAAATTAGCATAATTATTGCATCTGGAGAGTGTAAACTGAGGCAGATGCGACTCAGGAGCAAAAATGTGAGAGAGAGGTTTATTGTCCGTGTAGATGGTGAATTTGCGTGCGTAAAGATAATTGAAAAATCTTTTAACTCCCCACACAATGGCTAGAGCTTCTCGATCTATTTGAGGATAACGTTTCTCTGTAGCACTAAGAGCTTTACTAGCATATGAAATCGGTCGTTCTAATCCATCAGGCATAATGTGGGATAATACGCCACCAAGACCAACAGGGCTAGCATGTGTAGCAAGAATAAGAGGAAGCTTTGGGTCATAAGGTGTGAGAACTCTATCTGAAGTAAGCTCATTTTTCAGGTAATTATATGATTTTTTAGCATCTTCAGTCCATTGGAATTTTGATGAAATAGCCATTGCTCTTAGTGGTGCAGTAATAGTGCTTAAGTTAGGAATAAAAGAGTGGTAATAAGTTACTTTACCTAGGAATGTTCGCAATTCTTCAGGAGTGGAAGGTAAAGGAGAGTTTAGTACGGCTTCAACATGTTTCTTCTGGCAGTGTAGTCCTGCTGCATCAACTGTGTGTCCCAAGAAATCTATTTTATCTAGAAAAAAAGCACATTTGGATTTCCGAAGCTTTAGGCCGGCATTTTTGAGAGTAGTAAATGTTGTTTCAAGGGCCTGAATCATTCCGTTCACTGAAGAGGAATAAACAAGAATATCGTCAAAGAAACTTATGGCAAAATCAAGGTTCTTTAAGACGTGTTCTATTCGCCTTTGCCAAATGGCAGGAATGCTGGCAACACCATATTGGGCACGTAACGGTCTGATGAGTCCATGGGTAGGAGTATTGAGTCATAGCCTCGCAAAATTTTCCGCTGCATGGGAGGCTCATGAATGCATCTGTGATGTCTAATCGAGAAAATATTGTAGCTCCTTTTATTTTTTGAAATAGATCTTCCACACGAGGAATAGGGTATTCATCGACAATCAGTTGTGGATTTAATGTTGCTTTATAGTCACCTGTGATCCACATTTTGCTACCTTTCATCACTATATGAGTAGGGGAGGCCCAATTAGAATTTTCTACTTGTTTGTAAAACCCTGAGTTAATTCTTTTATCTATCTCAGCAGCATATGTATCTCGCAAAGCATAGGGGACCTGCCTGGCACGGGCAAAGACTGGTTGGCAACTTTCCCTGAAGGTGACTTCAACTGGGGGGCCTACCAAGGTACCTGCTGTTTCGCTGAAGAGATCACTGAACTTTGAAAGCAATTTTCCCAAATGAACTTCAACATTTGTAGAAATAGAAGAAATTTTTAGAGGAGAAATTTGAAAGAATTCTTCGAATGTAAGTAGATCAGCAAAGCAACTAATCCATTCTCGCCCAAAAATACTGTCTGTCTCCATAGGTGTGACACATAAATTTAGAGAGCAGGTACGACCTCGGAAAGTGACAGAAACGGGTAGGTAACCCATGCAACTAAATCTCGTCTTGGTGTAGCTGATGAAATTTCTTTTGGATGGAACGAGTTGTTCATTTAGAGCAATTAGGTGCATAGTTTTATTGCTTACCATAGCACAAGCACCACCTGTATCAATTTCCATGTGAACAACTGCATTATTAATTGTGACAGGAACAATGAGAGGTGGAGGAGCATTAGATTCTTCTAGGCCAACCCGATACATGGAGTCTTCAAAAAAGGTGATCTTGGACTGAGAAATAATTTCAGGCTCAAGGTTTGTTTCTGAATTAGTTGAGTTGACTCCTTCATGTGTTTGGTGTGCTTTTGAAGTATGATGGTTTACTGCCTTAGAACTACGGCAAACTGACGATATGTGTCCTTGCTTCTTGCACTTTTTACAGGATGAATTCTTAAAAGGGCAATTTTTACGCCAATGCCGTTCCCCACACCCCCAACAATTAGAAGGTTCACTAAGTTGAGCATTTTGGCGGGTAGAGGAAGAACTATGATTGCGAGAAAATCGTTGGTTACTCTTTGACCTAAATGGTGACTTAGCATTAGGGCGGCTAGCATGAGCAAATTTATGCAGTTTTTCAGAATTTTGAAATTTTATTTCAGCAGAGGCTGTTTTAGTAGCTTCTAAATTTTGAGCTATTTCAAGAGCATCAGCAAATTTAACAGGTTTTTTAATAACAATGGCATCATGGGTACCATCATCAATCACACCATGGATGAATTGGACTATAAGGGAATAGTCCAAGAACTCCTTAAAATCGCAATCTCTGGCAGCAGCTTTTAAACGCACTGCATAGTCTGCTACGCGCTCATTGAGGTTTTGAACAATTTGCCGGAATTTGATACCTTCATTTTTAGTTCTTTTGAAATGCTCTGTTAAAACAAGAACTATCTCCTGGAATGTTTTCTTGTTAGGAGTAGCTGGAAATATCAGACCATTCAAGGTATTGTATAATTCATGTCCCATATTGACAATTAAATGATCTGTCCAATTAGCTTCTGGAACTCCAGTAAGCTGTAATCACTTTTGAAATCGATCTAGATATGCAGGAACAGACTCAGTACCTGCCTGTTGGTAAGGATCAAAACTAAAATTGTGGTTACTTACAGTAGTAGTTGAGATGCTAGCAGTAAGTGTGGCTTGACTTTGAGCAAGTTGCCTTACAATCCCAGTTAATTGAGCTAGTTGAGCCTGAATATTAACAACAGAGTCTGGCATACTTGAAAATAATGTTTATCACTTGAAATGTCACAAAAAATATGTCTTGAGGAGGTTACAGTGCACTAATTTCATCCAGAATTCTCCTGGACTGCTGAAATAAACCCACTCGTCGCCAATTGTAATGTATTAGATTTGTAAGAATATAAAAATTTCATACAAGCAGTAGTAGTTTTTTTTAATAGTAATTAAAACAGCTGGTTATAACAAAATATAAGGACATGACATGTACCGTATATATATCAGGCTGTACCGTATATATATCAGGCTGTACCGTATATATATCAGGCTGTACCGTATATATATATCAGGCTGTACCGTATATATATCAGGCTGTACCGTATATATATCAGGCTGTACCGTATATATATCAGGCTGTGCCGTATGAAATGTCAGTTTTGTTTACTTTTCGATTTAATCCTTTCCCTTTTTTATTTCATTATTTGCAAACATCATTGTTATTCATATAGAATTAAAGCTCTTTTATTCCTATTATTTAATCAGTAACTTGCGTCCTGTGTTGTGAGAACGATCCTCTGAGAAAAAAATAAAACTTAAATTATGACTTCAACGGAAATCCGTATTGTTTTTCGTTATGAATTTAAGCTCGGTTATAGCGCTACTGAGGCGTTTATGAACATAACACGGCGTTCGGGGAGGGAACGATGAATGAAAGAACTGTTTACCGGTGGTTTTCCAGGTTTCGAAGTGGAAATTTTGACCTTGACAACTGGGAGAGAGGAAGGCCAGAAACCAAGCTTGACAATGTCCACCTGAAAGAAAGGGTTGAAGCTTGTCCCTCAAAAAGCACTAGGGAATATGTAAAAGAACTCGGAGTAGGAGCCACGACAGTTTCAAGACATTTGAAGGAAATCGGCAAGTCCAAAACTGACATTTCATACGGTACAGCCTGATAGTTAGAATCGATGAAGATTTGTGGAATTCTTTCAAGAGTGGAACCTCAATATCTAGATTCCTTGTTAAAGTGCTAAAAGGAGCCTTGAGACATTCATGAATGAGAAACGAGTAACTTTGCCTGCTTGCCCCTTAATAATTTAAATGTGAAACATTAAAGACACGAGTGACATTTCCAGCTCATGGTTGCTTGGATTAGTACCTTATTAGATTGATATGGAATTGCTGATAAGTAGAGCTGTATGATTAGGTAATATCATGCATTACCGCTCCTAAGAATCAATGCTGGCTTATTGTCGTCCCGGCGTGTTCTAGGGTCGATAAGTCTCAAGCTCTCGTCATGATTACAACACCTGATAACTGCATCCGAAAAGACTCTTTTCTTTCATATCAGCTGAGGATGCTCCAGCTGATCTTGATGTGGCCCATTCAAAGCGACGGCTTTCGCAAAAGGCTAGTCCATTTATATTTCTGGTTCGTGGTTGTTTCCCTGACCATGTGTTCGGTAGGTCTGGTCTCTAAGGCTGTCGTGACGACGGATCTCGTCGACAGAAGCGAGGCCATCGACATTGTCACTCTAACGAGTTCCGGATTGTTCAAGATGGTATACTTCTCCAGACATCACCAGCAGATGAAAGCCCTCGTCGATTTCGCGGACTTGCAGTTCCTCAAAGACTCGGTAGATGGCACCCTCAACATGAATCACTGGATGAGGTTCTGTGGTCCGCTTTCTGTTGTCCACTGCTTGTTAGCATTCGGCTTCATATCCTTCTGGGGAGTTTGTCCTATACTGAATGTACTCTTCGGCATAAAGCCTCTCTCAGAAATGACTCTACCGATGAACGTTTGGTACCCTTATGACTTCAATACCGGCAACACCTTCAGAGTACTGTATCTGGTACATTATTTCGGACTGATATCTTCAACACATGTTTACATGTCCTGTGATGGCTTCTTCTTCAGCCTAATCTATCTTGTTAACGGGCAGATTAAAATTATCAAGGCCAATCTGCGAGAGATCAAGAACATTGTACCAAAAGGTAATGTCAAATAATATTCTGTATAATTCTTCAGTTACACTTTTACTTGTTTATATGATTTTATTCTGACAACGAATAGTGATAAGGTAAGTCGACACTTTTATACTTCTTTCAGTACGTTTTCACAATCAGTATTGAAAGGAAACCTGTTAAGAACGGCGGGTGGATGATACTACCCGTAAATACAGAACTTTCCACGATTACACAGGTCATGGGCGTATATAGGAAATAATTTCGGGAGGGGCTGGGAAAATTTCGGGGGGCTGAGACCATTTCCGGGGCATGGAATATGAAAAATTTAGAATTTAAAATAGTTTTAGGCAAGTAAAGGGCTGTTACAACTAAAATAAACTATTTTTTATTAACTAAGCGAACTTATTTAATTTATTTTTAAGGTTTTTATGACACATTTTTACCATCAAATGAAAATTTGGGGGCTGCAGCCCCCTCAGCCCCCCCCCTATATACGCCCATGACACAGGTCAACATTTGATCTAAAAAAAAAAAAACAACACTCGGAGCGGTTGTAAAAATACCCGCGACCCGTATATATGTATGTGTTGCAAAAAAAAATTGAATGCCTCCCATAAAAATAACAATTAACTCTAACGATTATCTATTATAATAATAATGAATTCTAACGAAAATAAGAAACAAACATAACACAGGTCAAAATTTGATATAAAAAAAGTCCGTCACGCAGGAGCAGCATAACTAAGCACTTTCCTCAGAATTTGGGTAGTGTAAAAGAAAGAACAATTTGCTTCTGCTTTCCAGAACAATTTGCTTAAAAAATCCTACTACACTACTTAATAAATACAAAAAACCTCATATTTTCGTCTTTTGATCTGACGCAGGAACAGGATACAGTCCCTCTAGTGGTAGAAAGCGCTCCTTGCGGCGGCCTTGTGAACCTACATCTGGCAAGCTAATTCTATTGAATTATATTACAAAGTAAACCCCCCTTTCCGATTGACCGATTTAGCTCATTCTTACAACACTTCTTTCTCACGAGTTACCCACAACGTATACCGCGTTTCGTTACAATACAGCAAAAATTACGACCGGTATGAGTATATTAGTAATTTTGGTTTGGTAAACCCCCCTCCTAATGAACCGATTTAGTTCATTTTTGCAACACATTTTTACCTGGTGATTACCACTACTAATACCGAGTTTCGTCGAAATATAAAAAAAATCACGGCTGGTAGTGGCGTTCAATCGTTTGCTAATTGAACGCTATATACCACGTTTCGTGAAGAAAAAACAAAAACTCTGGCCGCTATCGTGTTAACAGACATATATATATATATATATACAGATAGATAGATAGATATAAATTTTAACGGGGGTCATTTTCGGTGTCTACTAGGTAGGATCGATAAAGATTTGAAGAAATTTTTCAGAAATTCCGTCATGAGTGCAACCTCAATAGCTACTTTCCTTCGGAGGAAAGTCCTAAAACAAGACTCGGAGTGGTATGGTGCTTATGGGGTTGGTTAGCCTTCAGCACGTCAGATTCAAGGATTTGAATGTCAAAACTCTAGGTATAATCTGGAAAATTTCATGTGTATTTTTTTAAAGTCCCTGGGTCCGAAACTGTAGTTTGTGTTCCCTTACGCTTTATTCTAGAGGTCATATGAAGGTCGATTAGCGGAAAAACCTGAAGTAAATGTTTGCGTATGTTTTTGAGGTCCCTGAGTCCGAATCCGTAGTTTGTTTTCCCTTACGCTTTATTCTAGAGGTCATATGAAGCACGATTAGCGGAAAAAGCTGAAGTAAATGTTTGCGTATGTTTTTGAGGTCCCTGAGTCCGAATCCGTAGTTTGTTTTCCGTTACGCTTTATTCTAGAGGTCATATGAAGCACGATTAGCGGAAAAAGCTGAAGTAAAAGTTTGCGTATGTTTTTGAGGTCCCTGAGTCCGAATCCGTAGTTTGTTTTCCCTTACGCTTTATTCTAGAGGTCATATGAAGCACGATTAGCGGAAAAAGCTGAAGTAAATGTTTGCGTATGTTTTTGAGGTCCCTGAGTCCGAATCCGTAGTTTGTTTTCCCTTACGCTTTATTCTAGAGGTCATATGAAGCACGATTAGCGGAAAAAGCTGAAGTAAAAGTTTGCGTATGTTTTTGAGGTCCCTGAGTCCGAATCCGTAGTTTGTTTTCCCTTACGCTTTATTCTAGAGGTCATATGAAGCACGATTAGCGGAAAAAGCTGAAGTAAATGTTTGCGTATGTTTTTGAGGTCCCTGAGTCCGAATCCGTAGTTTGTTTTCCCTTACGCTTTATTCTAGAGGTCATATGAAGCACGATTAGCGGAAAAAGCTGAAGTAAATGTTTGCGTATGTTTTTGAGGTCCCTGAGTCCGAATCCGTAGTTTGTTTTCCCTTACGCTTTATTCTAGAGGTCATATGAAGCACGATTAGCGGAAAAAGCTGAAGTAAAAGTTTGCGTATGTTTTTGAGGTCCCTGAGTCCGAATCCGTAGTTTGTTTTCCCTTACGCTTTATTCTAGAGGTCATATGAAGCACGATTAGCGGAAAAAGCTGAAGTAAATGTTTGCGTATGTTTTTGAGGTCCCTGATTCCGAATCCGTAGTTTGTTTGACCTCACGCCTTTTCCTAGAGCTCATCTGAAGGCCAAATAAAGAAAAAAAAACGTAGATTTTTTTTAAATCATTCAAAAATTCATTTTCTGGGAGGTAGTGCGAGTCAAACAAACTACGATTTCGGACTCAGCGACCTCGAAAACATCCGCTGGAATTTTTTCAGATTTTTTCTACGGTTTTTTCTCTACTCGACCTTCATATGACCTCTGGAAAAAGGCTTAAGGTCAAACAAATTACGGATTCGGACTCAGGGACCTGAAAAACATTCGCATGCATTTTTCAAGACTTTTCCTACGGGTTTTTCTGTATTTGACCTTCCAATGACCATGATTCTGCTGTGATGACGGTTAACCAACACACATCTCGTAATCAGAGACCCCAAAAAACCCATAAGGACCATATCACTCCGAGTGTTTGTTTTTTTTTATATAAAATTGACCTGTGTTTCTTTGTTTGTTATTTTCGTTAGAATTGATTATTGTTCGAATTAATTACACAGGTCCGCAAAAAAAAAAATTTGTTTGTGCGGGGTATCGGACACATTTTTTCTGACGTATTTTTTTACCGCTGAACACGAATCTGAAGTCATAATTGGGGGTTAATAAGCAAAAAGTCCGTCTCGCAGGAACTGCATCATCTTAGCGTGGTTCCGTTCATATCCCTAGTCTAATTTGGAAAGATTAAAATAGAAGCAGTTATTATTTTGGTTCCACCAGTCTTTTTTTTTTAATTAATTATTATAATGGCGTGTCAACCGTTAAGGTCACTAACGCCATTCCTGTGAGTAGTAAAGTCTTGAAAGGTCATGATTTACAATCTTACCTGGAAGGGTCGGCTACACTAGAAACAGACCCGCTAGTGACAAGGTCTTGGAAATCTATATTTCTAACAATAAATTGTTTTTGTTATTTTACTTAACCAGTTTTATTGTCAAATACATGATGAAATTTGGTACAAAAATATTTCGTCTAATTTGAAAGGTCAAGTTCGTTAACCAGCAAAGTCCGCCTACTGGAAGATGGCGTTTGGGGCGAAATTCGCGCAAAAAAAATCGTAACGCTTACGTTTTTGAGTTCATAAGCTTGTAAGTACTCGTTTTATATGCTTCCTGGGCTAGAAAAACGAATGAAACCATTTTCAAGGCGATAGCTTTAACCGTTTTCGAGAAAATTGGAAAAATAGTTTTTGAATACCGTTATTGGTTTGGGTACTTAGAATCATGGGATTCAGTTGAAACATTTTCTGCATGTTCTACTTTCATTAAAACTAATATGTTGAAATTTTGGTTACGTTTGGAGTTAAGGAAGGGTTAGAATAAAATATTTTATTAACAGACATAAAAAGTTTATGTAACTTTGTTTACTTTCTTTAATATCTCGAAAAAGGTTGAGAATCTTGCTAAGCGGAAGAATACCATTAGAAAGCTTATTAAATGCTCTAAAAAAAAGGTTTTAATGAAAGTTTTGATTAGGCGATGTCAATCGGAGAAATAAGAGCTTAAAACTTTAAAGTAATTGATTTCGCTTATTCGAACTGTTCTTTTTGTCTGTTTTTTATTCCTTGTTATTTTTTAATTGCTTATAGTTGGATAATGTATTTGAAAATAAAACAGGTTAAGAAAAATAATAAAAACAATTTAATGTTAGAGATATGGATTTCCAAGATATAGCTTTTCAACTGCCTAGCGTCCTTCCTAGGGAGGGTTATTTGTCTTTGATTTTGGTACTTAGAATTATGGGATACAGTTGAAACATTTTCTGCATGTTCGAATTTCATCAACACTAATATGTTGAAATTTTTGTTACGTTTAGAGTAAAGGAAGGGTTAGAATAAAATATTTTATTAACAGACAAAAAAAGTTTTGGTAACTTTGTATACTTTCGAAGACAGGTATAGTTGGGATTCGGCTAGGAGAAAAACGTCCTCGAGGTCTTCCTCCCTCCCCCCTAGGAATTCTCTAGTGGTACGTATCTATATATTAATTATTATAAATTTTATTCACTTATAAAATAGATCTTGTTTTTCACTACATAAAAAATGTTCGTTGTTTTTACTGTTTAATTTTTTTTGTGTACTGTTTTACATACTACTTTCTACATGCTGTTTACTTTCCAACTACAGTATTTTCATTGTTTAAAAATAAGATTGGTTAAAATTTATTGTATTGATGTATATACTCCGCTCTTTTCTGCATGTCTTTTACTTACTAGTTGTACATATATATTTTTTTACTTATAAGTTGTATATATTTTTTAGCTGAAGAAGGCTGCCATTGTGCAGTCGAAACGTCCAAATACAGATTTCCTTTTTTGAAAGTCTGACGTTTTTCTCCTAGCCGAATCCCAACTATACCTATCTTCGTATCTCTGCAGCGGCTAACTATCTCCATCTCCTAGCCGAATCCCAACTATACCTGTCTTCGTATCTCTGCAACGGCTAACTATCTCCATCTCCTAGCCGAATCCCAACTATACCTGTCTTTGTGTCTCTGCAGCGGCTAACTATCTCCATCTCCTAGCCGAATCCCAACTATACCTGTCTTTGTATCTCTGCAGCGGCTAACTATCTCCATCTCCTAGCCGAATCCCAACTATACCTGTCTTTGTATCTCTGCAGCGGCTAACTATCTCCATCTCCTAGCCGAATCCCAACTATACCTGTCTTTGTATCTCTGCAGCGGCTAACTATCTCCATCTCCTAGCCGAATCCCAACTATACCTGTCTTCGTATCTCTGCAACGGCTAACTATCTCCATCTCCTAGCCGAATCCCAACTATACCTGTCTTTGTGTCTCTGCAGCGGCTAACTATCTCCATCTCCTAGCCGAATCCCAACTATACCTGTCTTTGTATCTCTGCAGCGGCTAACTATCTCCATCTCCTAGCCGAATCCCAACTATACCTGTCTTTGTATCTCTGCAGCGGCTAACTATCTCCATCTCCTAGCCGAATCCCAACTATACCTGTCTTTGTATCTCTGCAGCGGCTAACTATCTCCATCTCCTAGCCGAATCCCAACTATACCTGTCTTCGTATCTCTGCAGCGGCTAACTATCTCCATCTCCTAGCCGAATCCCAACTATACCTGTCTTTGTATCTCTGCAGCGGCTAACTATCTCCATCTCCTAGCCGAATCCCAACTATACCTGTCTTTGTATCTCTGCAGCGGCTAACTATCTCCATCTCCTAGCCAAATCCCAACTATACCTGTCTTTGTATCTCTGCAGCGGCTAACTATCTCCATCTCCTAGCCGAATCCCAACTATACCTGTCTTCGTATCTCTGCAACGGCTAACTATCTCCATCTACACTTTGTATACTTTCGTTAGTTTTTTTTTTTTTTTTTTTTTTTTTTTTTTTTTTTTTTTTTTTTTTTTTTTTTTTTTTTTTTTTTTTTTTTTTTTACGGCGCATCTACTTCTAGGTCATTAGCGCCGACATCCAGGGTACAGCGAGGAATTTTCCCAACGAGCCTTGAGATGAGAAAATTCCTGCCGGAGGTGGGGATCGAACCCACCATCTCCCGCTTATGAATCCAAGGCGCTAACCATTAGACCACGGGAGACCCCACTTTCGTTAGTATCTCGAAAACCGTTGACAATCTTAGTGAAGCGGAAGATTACCATTCAAAAGCTTACTAAATTCTCTACAAAAAAGGTTGTGAAGAAAGTTTTAGTTAGGCGATGTCAATCGGAGAAATAAGTGCTTAAAACTTTAAATTAATTGATTTCGTTTATTCGAATGGTTCTTTTTGTCTGTTTTATTCCTTGTTATTTTTTAATTGCTTATAGTTGGATAATGTATTTGACAATAAAACTGGTTAAGTAAAATAACAAAAACAATTTATTGTTAGAAATATAGATTTCCAGGATTCCAAGACCTTGTCACTAGCGGGTCCGTTTCTAGTGTAGCCGACCCTTCCAGGTAAGATTATAAATCATGACCTTTCAAGGCTTTACTACACACAGGAATGGCGTTAGTGACCTTAAGGGTTGACACACCATTATAATAATTAATTAAAAAAAAATACTGGTGGAACCAAAATAATAACTGCTTCAATTTTAATCTTTCCAAATTAGACTAGGGATATGAACGGAACCGCGCTAAGATGATGCAGTTCCTGCGAGACGGACTTTTTTGAGTTTTTTCCTCGCTGTTGAGTTTCCCTTTGTAGGATCCAGCAGTAATCTGCAAACATATTCACTTCCCACTGTCCCTGAAATCGTCGTTCAAATGCTTTGAGATCTTGATGAAATCTATTCACTAAAGTCTCCGTCATTTTCTGGAAACTGGTCGAGATGCGAATCAAGAAAGTGAAGTTTCAAATTCATTAGGCAACCTGAACAATGAAAGTTTGTGCTCGTATTGGCCACAATATTTTTGTAATCAGCGTCTCTGGTGTTGCCTAAAAATTTGGTACACACTTCCTTGAAACTTAGCCACGATGCCTTTTCTTGGTCATCCATAACTGAAACAAACGTTTCATCTTTGAATAACGTCC
Source organism: Gonocerus acuteangulatus (assembly GCA_946811695.1). Classification (NCBI taxonomy): domain Eukaryota; kingdom Metazoa; phylum Arthropoda; class Insecta; order Hemiptera; family Coreidae; genus Gonocerus; species Gonocerus acuteangulatus. The sequence continues at coordinate 7,542,714 of OX328125.1, forward strand.
GGATTTCCGGTCCATCGAAGATACCTTCCTTCAATTTCGCAACTGTTTTGTGCTTAAATACTTTTAGAAACAAGCAGAAACTGCAAATTGATTATTACATAGTTTTTTTTTATCGATTTTTTTTCATTTTTCTCCGTTTTTTGCTGATTAACCCCCAATTATGATTCGTGTTCAACGGTAAAAAATACGTCAGAAAAAATGTGCCCGATACCCCGCACAAACTACTTTTCTTTTTTCTTTTTTTTTTGTGGACCTGTGTTATTATTTTTGTGAAAGGCATTCAAATATTTTAATTTTTGTGACTCACATATACGGGTCGTGAGTATTTTTATTTAGGAACCACCGGTCCTCTAATCTAAGAGAGACTTCCTGGCCCGCGCCATTCCTATGACCGACAGCCACGAGAGAGGTTCTATAGTTCTCTCCCGATAGAGAATATTCGGTATATTCTATAGTTCTCTCCCGATAGAGTATATTCGGTATATTCTATAGTTCTCTCCCGATAGAGTATATTCGGTATATTCTATAGTTCTCTCCCGATAGAGTATATTCGGTATATTCTATAGTTCTCTCCCGATAGAGTATATTCGGTATATTCTATAGTTCTCTCCCGATAGAGTATATTCGGTATATTCTATAGTTCTCTCCCGATAGAGTATATTCGGTATATTCTATAGTTCTCTCCCGATAGAGTATATTCGGTATATTCTATAGTTCTCTCCCGATAGAGTATATTCGGTATATTCTATAGTTCTCTCCCGGTAGAGTATATTCGGTATATTCTATATTTCTCTCCCGGTAGAGTATATTCGGTATATTCTATAGTTCTCTCCCGATAGAGTATATTCGGTATATTCTAAAGTTCTCTCCCGATAGAGTATATTCGGTATATTCTATAGTTCTCTCCCGATAGAGTATATTCGGTATATTCTATAGTTATCTCCCGATAGAGTATATTGGATGTACCTTATGCCAGTAGCTTCTCTTCCGGTCTATGGCGATCTGCTTCCCTTGGCGTTACGAAGTTGTTCCTCGGTGTTGTTTTACGCCCGGTTCCAGCTTTTATTCTGCAGGCTGACCTCTCGGCGAGTGGAATGATTTTCCCTTAATTCCCTCAATCCTCTCCTTCGACCTCTTCCTTTCTTCTCACCCTTCAATGCCGTGTCCCGGGGGCGAATGCCCTAAAGGTAAGGCTGATTATTATTTTTACTACATGCATGGATTATAACCTTAGCACACTGTTTTTTCACCCTCCGCTTTTATCTGAGCTTATTATATTTTTTTGTGCATTCCATTATCCCACAATGTTTAAGTCTCTTGTAAATAAAATATAAAGAGGTGGACTAAGAGAGTCTCTTGAAGCTCACCTTAAATAATAATAATTACTTTGATTTTTCCAGAAAAAGCCAATAAACGTTCTTGAGGCATTTTGAAAATATCCTTCAGGATACTTATGATTTGTGGGCTTACACCAAATTCCAGTTTTTTGTCCATATAACATCCTGTTTTAGCACTTTGCGAGGGAATGTAGTTATTGAGGTTGTATTTATGAATGAAATGGTGCCAAATCTTCACCTATCCTAACTACTAGCTGCCGAAAATTACCCCTGTTTAAATATATATATATATATATATATATATATATATATATATATATATATATATATATATATATATATATAAATCAGTCCCGTAACAGGCCACAAGGACCCAGAGGGGCAGATACTGTAGAGGTAGCTGATTCTTGACCATACGGCACACTAGGGAGATAGTGCGGTCAACACTATGCTCCGGCCGCCTGATTTTCCCCTTGGCCGCTTCGACTGCTAGTCATTAGCACCCAAGGTACCCATTATTAATTAAATTAATTAAAGGCTGGGTGAGCCTAGGGACGATCTGGGACCCCAAATCCAACCCTCGAACTGCAGCTCCTGAAGAAAAAATCTTTAGTGGGCGCTCGGGTTTTGAACTTGGTCCTCCAGTTCATCAGTCGAATGCTCTACCACTGAGCTAACCTCTTCCATATATATATATATATATATATATATATATATATATGGGGGGCGAGCATATATATATATATCCCGAGCAAGCACTAAAGATTTTTTCTTCTAGTGTCTTCGCTTATGGGTTGAATTCGGCCTCCCTGACCGCCCCTAGGCCAACCCAGCCTTTAATTAATTTAATAATGGGAAACTTGGGTGCTAATGACTATAGCAGTCGAAGCAGCCAAGGGGAAAATCAGGCGGCCGGAGCATAGTCCAGACCAAACTATCTCCCTTGTGTGCCGTATGGTTATGAATCAGATACCTCTATAGTATCTGCCCCTCTGGGCCCTCGTGGCCTGTTACGGGACTGATTTATATATATATAAATATATATATATATATATATATAATATATATATATATATATATATATATATATATATGAGGGCCAGGGGAGAAAACGATGAATGTCACTACAAATTAACTTGGAGAAAAATGAAAAAAAAAAACAAGTTTCATGTACCAAATTTCCTATATTTATAATCCTCACCAAGTTTTTTTTTTGGGGGGGGGGGGATTATTTTACTCCCACAGGTCTGATAATGTGTACATACCATACCTTAACCAATAAAAAATAGTATGTATAAATTAAAAAAACAAAACCTTCTCGGACATCTTATAGCATACATAGTATAAGTTAATTAATATAAATTGAATGAATTGTCTCATTCATCTAAAAAAAATAGTCTCTTAAAACTATTTTAAATGTTTCTCCTTCATCAGAGTTTTGTTGTATTGTTATCATCAGATGGCGAAACCCTTGAAGAGGCTAAGCATAACATGTTAAAGCGATGCGTGGAACATCACAACAAGATATTGTCGTAAGTTATATCAAGATATTTTCCACTAGTATAGAGCAGGACTTCCCAACCAGGGGGGCACGTCCCACTTGGGGGGCGTAGAGACATTTCAGAGAGGGCGTAATCATTTCGTAAACATTTTACAAAAATAAAATGTATTTAACAGGTAGGTACATTAACTGTTCCGAATTGCCATTCAATCCCTGATTTACACGTTTCTACAAGTCACAAAAAGACTTGTGACGCCCCTCCCCGTCCCAGCTTCCTGCTTCCAAACATATATCGCCCGTACAACAAAGACATGTGACGCCCCTCCCCGTCCCAGCTTCCTGCTTCCAAACATCTACCGCCCGTACAACAAAGACTTGTGACGCCCCTCCCCGTCCCAGCTTCCTGCTTCCAAACATCTATCGCCCGTACAACAAAGACTTGTGACGCCCCTCCCCGTCCCAGCTTCCTGCTTCCAAACATCTATCGCCCGTACAACAAAGACTTGTGACGCCCCTCCCCGTCCCAGCTTCCTGCTTCCAAACATCTATCGCCCGTACAACAAAGACTTGTGACGCCCCTCCCCGTCCCAGCTTCCTGCTTCCAAACACCTATCGCCCGTACAACAAAGACTTGTGACGCCCCTACCCGTCCCAGCTTCCTGCTTCCAAACACCTATCGCCCGTACAACAAAGACTTGTGACGCCCCTACCCGTCCCAGCTTCCTGCTTCCCAAACACCTATCGCCCGTACAACAAAGACTTGTGACGCCCCTCCCCGTCCCAGCTTCCTGCTTCCAAACATCTATCGCCCGTACAACAAAGACTTGTGACGCCCCTCCCCGTCCCCAGCTTCCTGCTTCCAAACATCTATCGCCCGTACAACAAAGACTTGTGACGCCCCTCCCCGTCCCAGCTTCCTGCTTCCAAACATCTATCGCCCGTACAACAAAGACTTGTGACGCCCCTCCCCGTCCCAGCTTCCTGCTTCCAAACATCTATCGCCCGTACAACAAAGACTTGTGACGCCCCTCCCCGTCCCAGCTTCCTGCTTCCAAACATCTATCGCCCGTACAACAAAGACTTGTGACGCCCCTCCCCGTCCCAGCTTCCTGCTTCCAAACATCTATCGCCCGTACAACAAAGACTTGTGACGCCCCTCCCCCTCCCAGCTTCCTGCTTCCAAACATCTATCGCCCGTACAACAAAGACTTGTGACGCCCCTCCCCGTCCCAGCTTCCTGCTTCCAAACATCTATCGCCCGTACAACAAAGACTTGTGACGCCCCTCCCCCTCCCAGCTTCCTGCTTCCAAACATCTATCGCCCGTACAACAAAGACTTGTGACGCCCCTCCCCGTCCCAGCTTCCTGCTTCCAAACATCTATCGCCCGTACAACAAAGACTTGTGACGCCCCTCCCCGTCCCAGCTTCCTGCTTCCAAACATCTATCGCCCGTACAACAAAGACTTGTGACGCCCCTCCCCGTCCCAGCTTCCTGCTTCCAAACATCTATCGCCCGTACAACAAAGACTTGTGACGCCCCTCCCCGTCCCAGCTTCCGGCTTCCAAACATCTATCGCCCGTACAACAAAGACTTGTGACGCCCCTCCCCGTCCCAGCTTCCTGCTTCCAAACATCTATCGCCCGTACAACAAAGACTTGTGACGCCCCTCCCCGTCCCAGCTTCCTGCTTCCAAACATCTATCGCCCGTACAACAAAGACTTGTGACGCCCCTCCCCGTCCCAGCTTCCTGCTTCCAAACATCTATCGCCCGTACAACAAAGACTTGTGACGCCCCCTCCCCGTCCCAGCTTCCTGCTTCCGAACATCTATCGCCCGTACAACAAAGACTTGTGACGCCCCTCCCCGTCCCAGCTTCCTGCTTCCAAACATCTATCGCCCGTACAACAAAGACTTGTGACGCCCCTCCCCGTCCCAGCTTCCTGCTTCCAAACATCTATCGCCCGTACAACAAAGACTTGTGACGCCCCTCCCCGTCCCAGCTTCCTGCTTCCAAACATCTATCGCCCGTACAACAAAGACTTGTGACGCCCCTCCCCCTCCCAGCTTCCTGCTTCCAAACATCTATCGCCCGTACAACAAAGACTTGTGACGCCCCTCCCCGTCCCAGCTTCCTGCTTCCAAACATCTATCGCCCGTACAACAAAGACTTGTGACGCCCCTCCCCCTCCCAGCTTCCTGCTTCCAAACATCTATCGCCCGTACAACAAAGACTTGTGACGCCCCTCCCCGTCCCAGCTTCCTGCTTCCAAACATCTATCGCCCGTACAACAAAGACTTGTGACGCCCCTCCCCGTCCCAGCTTCCTGCTTCCAAACATCTATCGCCCGTACAACAAAGACTTGTGACGCCCCTCCCCGTCCCAGCTTCCTGCTTCCAAACATCTATCGCCCGTACAACAAAGACTTGTGACGCCCCTCCCCCTCCCAGCTTCCTGCTTCCAAACATCTATCGCCCGTACAACAAAGACTTGTGACGCCCCCTCCCCGTCCCAGCTTCCTGCTTCCAAACATCTATCGCCCGTACAACAAAGACTTGTGACGCCCCTCCCCCTCCCAGCTTCCTGCTTCCAAACATCTATCGCCCGTACAACAAAGACTTGTGACGCCCCTCCCCGTCCCAGCTTCCTGCTTCCAAACATCTATCGCCCGTACAACAAAGACTTGTGACGCCCCTCCCCGTCCCAGCTTCCTGCTTCCAAACATCTATCGCCCGTACAACAAAGACTTGTGACGCCCCTCCCCGTCCCAGCTTCCTGCTTCCAAACATCTATCGCCCGTACAACAAAGACTTGTGACGCCCCTCCCCGTCCCAGCTTCCGGCTTCCAAACATCTATCGCCCGTACAACAAAGACTTGTGACGCCCCTCCCCGTCCCAGCTTCCTGCTTCCAAACATCTATCGCCCGTACAACAAAGACTTGTGACGCCCCTCCCCGTCCCAGCTTCCTGCTTCCAAACATCTATCGCCCGTACAACAAAGACTTGTGACGCCCCTCCCCGTCCCAGCTTCCTGCTTCCAAACATCTATCGCCCGTACAACAAAGACTTGTGACGCCCCTCCCCGTCCCAGCTTCCTGCTTCCGAACATCTATCGCCCGTACAACAAAGACTTGTGACGCCCCTCCCCGTCCCAGCTTCCTGCTTCCAAACATCTATCGCCCGTACAACAAAGACTTGTGACGCCCCTCCCCGTCCCAGCTTCCTGCTTCCAAACATCTATCGCCCGTACAACAAAGACTTGTGACGCCCCTCCCCGTCCCAGCTTCCTGCTTCCAAACATCTATCGCCCGTACAACAAAGACTTGTGACGCCCCTCCCCCTCCCAGCTTCCTGCTTCCAAACATCTATCGCCCGTACAACAAAGACTTGTGACGCCCCTCCCCGTCCCAGCTTCCTGCTTCCAAACATCTATCGCCCGTACAACAAAGACTTGTGACGCCCCTCCCCCTCCCAGCTTCCTGCTTCCAAACATCTATCGCCCGTACAACAAAGACTTGTGACGCCCCTCCCCGTCCCAGCTTCCTGCTTCCAAACATCTATCGCCCGTACAACAAAGACTTGTGACGCCCCTCCCCGTCCCAGCTTCCTGCTTCCAAACATCTATCGCCCGTACAACAAAGACTTGTGACGCCCCTCCCCGTCCCAGCTTCCTGCTTCCAAACATCTATCGCCCGTACAACAAAGACTTGTGACGCCCCTCCCCGTCCCAGCTTCCGGCTTCCAAACATCTATCGCCCGTACAACAAAGACTTGTGACGCCCCTCCCCGTCCCAGCTTCCTGCTTCCAAACATCTATCGCCCGTACAACAAAGACTTGTGACGCCCCTCCCCGTCCCAGCTTCCTGCTTCCAAACATCTATCGCCCGTACAACAAAGACTTGTGACGCCCCTCCCCGTCCCAGCTTCCTGCTTCCAAACATCTATCGCCCGTACAACAAAGACTTGTGACGCCCCTCCCCGTCCCAGCTTCCTGCTTCCGAACATCTATCGCCCGTACAACAAAGACTTGTGACGCCCCTCCCCGTCCCAGCTTCCTGCTTCCAAACATCTATCGCCCGTACAACAAAGACTTGTGACGCCCCTCCCCGTCCCAGCTTCCTGCTTCCAAACATCTATCGCCCGTACAACAAAGACTTGTGACGCCCCTCCCCGTCCCAGCTTCCTGCTTCCAAACATCTATCGCCCGTACAACAAAGACTTGTGACGCCCCTCCCCGTCCCAGCTTCCTGCTTCCAAACACCTATCGCCCGTACAACAAAGACTTGTGACGCCCCTCCCCGTCCCAGCTTCCTGCTTCCAAACATCTATCGCCCGTACAACAAAGACTTGTGACGCCCCTCCCCGTCCCAGCTTCCTGCTTCCAAACATCTATCGCCCGTACAACAAAGACTTGTGACGCCCCTCCCCGTCCCAGCTTCCTGCTTCCAAACACCTATCGCCCGTACAACAAAGACTTGTGACGCCCCTACCCGTCCCAGCTTCCTGCTTCCAAACACCTATCGCCCGTACAACAAAGACTTGTGACGCCCCTACCCGTCCCAGCTTCCTGCTTCCAAACACCTATCGCCCGTACAACAAAGACTTGTGACGCCCCTCCCCGTCCCAGCTTCCTGCTTCCAAACATCTATCTCCCGTACAACAAAGACTTGTGACGCCCCTCCCCGTCCCAGCTTCCTGCTTCCAAACATCTATCGCCCGTACAACAAAGACTTGTGACGCCCCTCCCCGTCCCAGCTTCCTGCTTCCAAACATCTACCGCCCGTACAACAAAGACTTGTGACGCCCCTCCCCGTCCCAGCTTCCTGCTTCCAAACATCTATCGCCCGTACAACAAAGACTTGTGACGCCCCTCCCCCTCCCAGCTTCCTGCTTCCAAACATCTATCGCCCGTACAACAAAGACTTGTGACGCCCCTCCCCGTCCCAGCTTCCTGCTTCCAAACATCTATCGCCCGTACAACAAAGACTTGTGACGCCCCTCCCCGTCCCAGCTTCCTGCTTCCAAACATCTATCGCCCGTACAACAAAGACTTGTGACGCCCCTCCCCCCTCCCAGCTTCCTGCTTCCAAACATCTATCGCCCGTACAACAAAGACTTGTGACGCCCCTCCCCGTCCCAGCTTCCTGCTTCCAAACATCTATCGCCCGTACAACAAAGACTTGTGACGCCCCTCCCCGTCCCAGCTTCCTGCTTCCAAACATCTATCGCCCGTACAACAAAGACTTGTGACGCCCCTCCCCGTCCCAGCTTCCTGCTTCCAAACATCTATCGCCCGTACAACAAAGACTTGTGACGCCCCTCCCCGTCCCAGCTTCCTGCTTCCAAACATCTATCGCCCGTACAACAAAGACTTGTGACGCCCCTCCCCGTCCCAGCTTCCTGCTTCCAAACATCTACCGCCCGTACAACAAAGACTTGTGACGCCCCTCCCCGTCCCAGCTTCCTGCTACCAAACATCTATCGCCCGTACAACAAAGACTTGTGACGCCCCTCCCCGTCCCAGCATCCTGCTTCCAAACATCTATCGCCCGTACAACCAAGACTTGTGACGCCCCTCCCCGTCCCAGCTTCCTGCTTCCAAACATCTACCGCCCGTACAACAAAGACTTGTGACGCCCCTCCCCGTCCCAGCTTCCTGCTTCCAAACATCTATCGCCCGTACAACAAAGACTTGTGACGCCCCTCCCCGTCCCAGCTTCCTGCTTCCAAACATCTATCGCCCGTACAACAAAGACTTGTGACGCCCCTCCCCGTCCCAGCTTCCTGCTTCCAAACATCTACCGCCCGTACAACAAAGACTTGTGACGCCCCTCCCCGTCCCAGCTTCCTGCTTCCAAACATCTATCGCCCGTACAACAAAGACTTGTGACGCCCCTCCCCGTCCCAGCTTCCTGCTTCCAAACATCTATCGCCCGTACAACAAAGACTTGTGACGCCCCTCCCCGTCCCAGCTTCCTGCTTCCAAACATCTATCGCCCGTACAACAAAGACTTGTGACGCCCCTCCCCGTCCCAGCTTCCTGCTTCCAAACATCTATCGCCCGTACAACAAAGACTTGTGACGCCCCTCCCCGTCCCAGCTTCCTGCTTCCAAACATCTATCGCCCGTACAACAAAGACTTGTGACGCCCCTCCCCGTCCCAGCTTCCTGCTTCCAAACATCTATCGCCCGTACAACAAAGACTTGTGACGCCCCTCCCCGTCCCAGCTTACTGCTTCCAAACATCTATCGCCCGTACAACAAAGACTTGTGACGCCCCTCCTCGTCCCAGCTTCCTGCTTCCAAACATCTATCGCCCGTACAACAAAGACTTGTGACGCCCCTCCCCGCCCCAGCTTCCTGCTTCCAAACATCTATCGCCCGTACAACAAAGACTTGTGACGCCCCTCCCCGTCCCAGCTTCCTGCTTCCAAACATCTATCGCCCGTACAACAAAGACTTGTGACGCCCCTCCCCGTCCCAGCTTCCTGCTTCCAAACATCTATCGCCCGTACAACAAAGACTTGTGACGCCCCTCCCCGTCCCAGCTTCCTGCTTCCAAACATCTATCGCCCGTACAACAAAGACTTGTGACGCCCCTCCCCGTCCCAGCTTCCTGCTTCCAAACATCTATCGCCCGTACAACAAAGACTTGTGACGCCCCTCCCCGTCCCAGCTTCCTGCTTCCAAACATCTATCGCCCGTACAACAAAGACTTGTGACGCCCCTCCCCGTCCCAGCTTCCTGCTTCCAAACATCTATCGCCCGTACAACAAAGACTTGTGACGCCCCTCCCCGTCCCAGCTTCCAGCTTCCAAACATCTACCGCCCGTACAACAAAGACTTGTGACGCCCCTCCCCGTCCCAGCTTCCTGCTACCAAACATCTATCGCCCGTACAACAAAGACTTGTGACGCCCCTCCCCGTCCCAGCATCCTGCTTCCAAACATCTATCGCCCGTACAACAAAGACTTGTGACGCCCCTCCCCGTCCCAGCTTCCTGCTTCCAAACATCTACCGCCCGTACAACAAAGACTTGTGACGCCCCTCCCCGTCCCAGCTTCCTGCTTCCAAACATCTACCGCCCGTACAACAAAGACTTGTGACGCCCCTCCCCGTCCCAGCTTCCTGCTTCCAAACATCTATCGCCCGTACAACAAAGACTTGTGACGCCCCTCCCCGTCCCAGCTTCCTGCTTCCAAACATCTATCCCCCGTACAACAAAGACTTGTGGACGCCCCTCCCCGTCCCAGCTTCCTGCTTCCAAACATCTACCGCCCGTACAACAAAGACTTGTGGACGCCCCTCCCCGTCCCAGCTTCCTGCTTCCAAACATCTATCGCCCGTACAACAAAGACTTGTGACGCCCCTCCCCGTCCCAGCTTCCTGCTTCCAAACATCTATCGCCCGTACAACAAAGACTTGTGACGCCCCTCCCCGTCCCAGCTTCCTGCTTCCAAACATCTATCGCCCGTACAACAAAGACTTGTGACGCCCCTCCCCGTCCCAGCTTCCTGCTTCCAAACATCTATCGCCCGTACAACAAAGACTTGTGACGCCCCTCCCCGTCCCAGCTTCCTGCTTCCAAACATCTATCGCCCGTACAACAAAGACTTGTGACGCCCCTCCCCCTCCCAGCTTCCTGCTTCCAAACATCTATCGCCCGTACAACAAAGACTTGTGACGCCCCTCCCCGTCCCAGCTTCCTGCTTCCAAACATCTATCGCCCGTACAACAAAGACTTGTGACGCCCCTCCCCGTCCCAGCTTCCTGCTTCCAAACATCTATCGCCCGTACAACAAAGACTTGTGACGCCCCTCCCCCTCCCAGCTTCCTGCTTCCAAACATCTATCGCCCGTACAACAAAGACTTGTGGCGCCCCTCCCCGTCCCAGCTTCCTGCTTCCAAACATCTATCGCCCGTACAACAAAGACTTGTGACGCCCCTCCCCGTCCCAGCTTCCTGCTTCCAAACATCTATCGCCCGTACAACAAAGACTTGTGACGCCCCTCCCCGTCCCAGCTTCCTGCTTCCAAACATCTATCGCCCGTACAACAAAGACTTGTGACGCCCCTCCCCGTCCCAGCTTCCTGCTTCCAAACATCTATCGCCCGTACAACAAAGACTTGTGACGCCCCTCCCCGTCCCAGCTTCCTGCTTCCAAACATCTATCGCCCGTACAACAAAGACTTGTGACGCCCCTCCCCGTCCCAGCTTCCTGCTTCCAAACATCTATCGCCCGTACAACAAAGACTTGTGACGCCCCTCCCCGTCCCAGCTTCCTGCTTCCAAACATCTATCGCCCGTACAACAAAGACTTGTGACGCCCCTCTCCCTCCCAGCTTCCTGCTTCCAAACATCTATCGCCCGTACAACAAAGACTTGTGACGCCCCTCCCCGTCCCAGCTTCCTGCTTCCAAACATCTATCGCCCGTACAACAAAGACTTGTGACGCCCCTCCCCGTCCCAGCTTCCTGCTTCCAAACATCTATCGCCCGTACAACAAAGACTTGTGACGCCCCTCCCCGTCCCAGCTTCCTGCTTCCAAACATCTATCGCCCGTACAACAAAGACTTGTGACGCCCCTCCCCGTCCCAGCTTCCTGCTTCCAAACATCTATCGCCCGTACAACAAAGACTTGTGACGCCCCTCCCCGTCCCAGCTTCCTGCTTCCAAACATCTATCGCCCGTACAACAAAGACTTGTGACGCCCCTCCCCGTCCCAGCTTCCTGCTTCCAAACATCTATCGCCCGTACAACAAAGACTTGTGACGCCCCTCCCCGTCCCAGCTTCCTGCTTCCAAACACCTATCGCCCGTACAACAAAGACTTGTGACGCCCCTACCCGTCCCAGCTTCCTGCTTCCAAACACCTATCGCCCGTACAACAAAGACTTGTGACGCCCCTACCCGTCCCAGCTTCCTGCTTCCAAACACCTATCGCCCGTACAACAAAGACTTGTGACGCCCCTCCCCGTCCCAGCTTCCTGCTTCCAAACATCTATCGCCTGTACAACAAAGACTTGTGACGCCCCTCCCCGTCCCAGCTTCCTGCTTCCAAACATCTATCGCCCGTACAACAAAGACTTGTGACGCCCCTCCCCGTCCCAGCTTCCTGCTTCCAAACATCTACCGCCCGTACAACAAAGACTTGTGACGCCCCTCCCCGTCCCAGCTTCCTGCTTCCAAACATCTATCGCCCGTACAACAAAGACTTGTGACGCCCCTCCCCCTCCCAGCTTCCTGCTTCCAAACATCTATCGCCCGTACAACAAAGACTTGTGACGCCCCTCCCCGTCCCAGCTTCCTGCTTCCAAACATCTATCGCCCGTACAACAAAGACTTGTGACGCCCCTCCCCGTCCCAGCTTCCTGCTTCCAAACATCTATCGCCCGTACAACAAAGACTTGTGACGCCCCTCCCCCTCCCAGCTTCCTGCTTCCAAACATCTATCGCCCGTACAACAAAGACTTGTGACGCCCCTCCCCGTCCCAGCTTCCTGCTTCCAAACATCTATCGCCCGTACAACAAAGACTTGTGACGCCCCTCCCCGTCCCAGCTTCCTGCTTCCAAACATCTATCGCCCGTACAACAAAGACTTGTGACGCCCCTCCCCGTCCCAGCTTCCTGCTTCCAAACATCTATCGCCCGTACAACAAAGACTTGTGACGCCCCTCCCCGTCCCAGCTTCCTGCTTCCAAACATCTATCGCCCGTACAACAAAGACTTGTGACGCCCCTCCCCGTCCCAGCTTCCTGCTTCCAAACATCTATCGCCCGTAAAACAAAGACTTGTGACGCCCCTCCCCGTCCCAGCTTCCTGCTTCCAAACATCTATCGCCCGTACAACAAAGACTTGTGACGCCCCTCCCCGTCCCAGCTTCCTGCTTCCAAACATCTATCGCCCGTACAACAAAGACTTGTGACGCCCCTCCCCGTCCCAGCTTCCTGCTTCCAAAAATCTATCGCCCGTACAACAAAGACTTGTGACGCCCCTCCCCGTCCCAGCTTCCTGCTTCCAAACATCTATCGCCCGTACAACAAAGACTTGTGACGCCCCTCCCCGTCCCAGCTTCCTGCTTCCAAACATCTATCGCCCGTACAACAAAGACTTGTGAAGCCCCTCCCCGTCCCAGCTTCCTGCTTCCAAACATCTATCGCCCGTACAACAAAGACTTGTGACGCCCCTCCCCGTCCCAGCTTCCTGCTTCCAAACATCTATCGCCCGTACAACAAAGACTTGTGACGCCCCTCCCCGTCCCAGCTTCCTGCTTCCAAACATCTACCGCCCGTACAACAAAGACTTGTGACGCCCCTCCCCGTCCCAGCTTCCTGCTTCCAAACATCTATCGCCCGTACAACAAAGACTTGTGACGCCCCTCCCCGTCCCAGCTTCCTGCTTCCAAACATCTATCGCCCGAGCAACAAAGACTTGTGACGCCCCTCCCCGTCCCAGCTTCCTGCTTCCAAAAATCTATCGCCCGTACAACAAAGACTTGTGACGCCCCTCCTCGTCCCAGCTTCCTGCTTCCAAACATCTATCGCCCGTACAACAAAGACTTGTGACGCCCCTCCCCGTCCCAGCTTCCTGCTTCCAAACATCTATCGCCCGTACAACAAAGACTTGTGAAGCCCCTCCCCGTCCCAGCTTCCTGCTTCCAAACATCTATCGCCCGTACAACAAAGACTTGTGACGCCCCTCCCCGTCCCAGCTTCCTGCTTCCAAACATCTATCGCCCGTACAACAAAGACTTGTGACGCCCCTCCCCGTCCCAGCTTCCTGCTTCCAAACATCTACCGCCCGTACAACAAAGACTTGTGACGCCCCTCCCCGTCCCAGCTTCCTGCTTCCAAACATCTATCGCCCGTACAACAAAGACTTGTGACGCCCCTCCCCGTCCCAGCTTCCTGCTTCCAAACATCTACCGCCCGTACAACAAAGACTTGTGACGGCCCTCCCCGTCCCAGCTTCCTGCTTCCAAACATCTATCGCCCGTACAACAAAGACTTGTGACGCCCCTCCCCGTCCCATCTTCCTGCTTCCAAACATCTACCGCCCGTACAACAAAGACTTGTGACGCCCCTCCCCCTCCCTGCTTCCTGCTTCCAAACATCTATCGCCCGTACAACAAAGACTTGTGACGCCCCTCCCCGTCCCAGCTTCCTGCTTCCAAACATCTATCGCCCGTACAACAAAGACTTGTGACGCCCCTCCCCGTCGCAGCTTCCTGCTTCCAAACATCTATCGCCCGTACAACAAAGACTTGTGACGCCCCTCCCCGTCCCAGCTTCCTGCTTCCAAACATCTATCGCCCGTACAACAAAGACTTGTGACGCCCCTCCCCGTCCCAGCTTCCTGCTTCCAAACATCTATCGCCCGTACAACAAAGACTTGTGACGCCCCTCCCCGTCCCAGCTTCCTGCTTCCAAACATCTATCGCCCGTACAACAAAGACTTGTGACGCCCCTCCCCGTCCCAGCTTCCTGCTTCCAAACATCTATCGCCCGTACAACAAAGACTTGTGACGCCCCTCCCCGTCCCAGCTTCCTGCTTCCAAACATCTATCGCCCGTACAACAAAGACTTGTGACGCCCCTCTCCCTCCCAGCTTCCTGCTTCCAAACATCTATCGCCCGTACAACAAAGACTTGTGACGCCCCTCCCCGTCCCAGCTTCCTGCTTCCAAACATCTATCGCCCGTACAACAAAGACTTGTGACGCCCCTCCCCGTCCCAGCTTTTTGCTTCCAAACATCTATCGCCCGTACAACAAAGACTTGTGACGCCCCTCCCCGTCCCAGCTTCCTGCTTCCAAACATCTATCGCCCGTACAACAAAGACTTGTGACGCCCCTCCCCGTCCCAGCTTCCTGCTGTCAAACATCTATCGCCCGTACAACAAAGACTTGTGACGCCCCTCCCCCTCCCAGCTTCCTGCTTCCAAACATCTATCGCCCGTACAACAAAGACTTGTGACGCCCCTCCCCGTCCCAGCTTCCTGCTTCTAAACATCTATCGCCCGTACAACAAAGACTTGTGACGCCCCTCCCCGTCCCAGCTTCCTGCTTCCAAACATCTATCGCCCGTACAACAAAGACTTGTGACGCCCCTCCCCGTCCCAGCTTCCTGCTTCCAAACATCTATCGCCCGTACAACAAAGACTTGTGACGCCCCTCCCCGTCCCAGCTTCCTGCTTCCAAACATCTATCGCCCGTACAACAAAGACTTGTGACGCCCCTCCCCGTCCCAGCTTCCTGCTTCCAAACATCTATCGCCCGTACAACAAAGACTTGTGACGCCCCTCCCCGTCCCAGCTTCCTGCTTCCAAACATCTATCGCCCGTACAACAAAGACTTGTGACGCCCCTCCCCGTCCCAGCTTCCAGCTTCCAAACATCTACCGCCCGTACAACAAAGACTTGTGACGCCCCTCCCCGTCCCAGCTTCCTGCTACCAAACATCTATCGCCCGTACAACAAAGACTTGTGACGCCCCTCCCCGTCCCAGCATCCTGCTTCCAAACATCTATCGCCCGTACAACAAAGACTTGTGACGCCCCTCCCCGTCCCAGCTTCCTGCTTCCAAACATCTACCGCCCGTACAACAAAGACTTGTGACGCCCCTCCCCGTCCCAGCTTCCTGCTTCCAAACATCTATCGCCCGTACAACAAAGACTTGTGACGCCCCTCCCCGTCCCAGCTTCCTGCTTCCAAACATCTACCGCCCGTACAACAAAGACTTGTGACGCCCCTCCCCGTCCCAGCTTCCTGCTTCCAAACATCTATCGCCCGTACAACAAAGACTTGTGACGCCCCTCCCCGTCCCAGCTTCCTGCTTCCAAACATCTATCCCCCGTACAACAAAGACTTGTGACGCCCCTCCCCGTCCCAGCTTCCTGCTTCCAAACATCTACCGCCCGTACAACAAAGACTTGTGACGCCCCTCCCCGTCCCAGCTTCCTGCTTCCAAACATCTATCGCCCGTACAACAAAGACTTGTGACGCCCCTCCCCGTCCCAGCTTCCTGCTTCCAAACATCTATCGCCCGTACAACAAAGACTTGTGACGCCCCTCCCCGTCCCAGCTTCCTGCTTCCAAACATCTATCGCCCGTACAACAAAGACTTGTGACGCCCCTCCCCGTCCCAGCTTCCTGCTTCCAAACATCTATCGCCCGTACAACAAAGACTTGTGACGCCCCTCCCCGTCCCAGCTTCCTGCTTCCAAACATCTATCGCCCGTACAACAAAGACTTGTGACGCCCCTCCCCCTCCCAGCTTCCTGCTTCCAAACATCTATCGCCCGTACAACAAAGACTTGTGACGCCCCTCCCCGTCCCAGCTTCCTGCTTCCAAACATCTATCGCCCGTACAACAAAGACTTGTGACGCCCCTCCCCGTCCCAGCTTCCTGCTTCCAAACATCTATCGCCCGTACAACAAAGACTTGTGACGCCCCTCCCCCTCCCAGCTTCCTGCTTCCAAACATCTATCGCCCGTACAACAAAGACTTGTGGCGCCCCTCCCCGTCCCAGCTTCCTGCTTCCAAACATCTATCGCCCGTACAACAAAGACTTGTGACGCCCCTCCCCGTCCCAGCTTCCTGCTTCCAAACATCTATCGCCCGTACAACAAAGACTTGTGACGCCCCTCCCCGTCCCAGCTTCCTGCTTCCAAACATCTATCGCCCGTACAACAAAGACTTGTGACGCCCCTCCCCGTCCCAGCTTCCTGCTTCCAAACATCTATCGCCCGTACAACAAAGACTTGTGACGCCCCTCCCCGTCCCAGCTTCCTGCTTCCAAACATCTATCGCCCGTACAACAAAGACTTGTGACGCCCCTCCCCGTCCCAGCTTCCTGCTTCCAAACATCTATCGCCCGTACAACAAAGACTTGTGACGCCCCTCCCCGTCCCAGCTTCCTGCTTCCAAACATCTATCGCCCGTACAACAAAGACTTGTGACGCCCCTCTCCCTCCCAGCTTCCTGCTTCCAAACATCTATCGCCCGTACAACAAAGACTTGTGACGCCCCTCCCCGTCCCAGCTTCCTGCTTCCAAACATCTATCGCCCGTACAACAAAGACTTGTGACGCCCCTCCCCGTCCCAGCTTCCTGCTTCCAAACATCTATCGCCCGTACAACAAAGACTTGTGACGCCCCTCCCCGTCCCAGCTTCCTGCTTCCAAACATCTATCGCCCGTACAACAAAGACTTGTGACGCCCCTCCCCGTCCCAGCTTCCTGCTTCCAAACATCTATCGCCCGTACAACAAAGACTTGTGACGCCCCTCCCCGTCCCAGCTTCCTGCTTCCAAACATCTATCGCCCGTACAACAAAGACTTGTGACGCCCCTCCCCGTCCCAGCTTCCTGCTTCCAAACATCTATCGCCCGTACAACAAAGACTTGTGACGCCCCTCCCCGTCCCAGCTTCCTGCTTCCAAACACCTATCGCCCGTACAACAAAGACTTGTGACGCCCCTACCCGTCCCAGCTTCCTGCTTCCAAACACCTATCGCCCGTACAACAAAGACTTGTGACGCCCCTACCCGTCCCAGCTTCCTGCTTCCAAACACCTATCGCCCGTACAACAAAGACTTGTGACGCCCCTCCCCGTCCCAGCTTCCTGCTTCCAAACATCTATCGCCTGTACAACAAAGACTTGTGACGCCCCTCCCCGTCCCAGCTTCCTGCTTCCAAACATCTATCGCCCGTACAACAAAGACTTGTGACGCCCCTCCCCGTCCCAGCTTCCTGCTTCCAAACATCTACCGCCCGTACAACAAAGACTTGTGACGCCCCTCCCCGTCCCAGCTTCCTGCTTCCAAACATCTATCGCCCGTACAACAAAGACTTGTGACGCCCCTCCCCCTCCCAGCTTCCTGCTTCCAAACATCTATCGCCCGTACAACAAAGACTTGTGACGCCCCTCCCCGTCCCAGCTTCCTGCTTCCAAACATCTATCGCCCGTACAACAAAGACTTGTGACGCCCCTCCCCGTCCCAGCTTCCTGCTTCCAAACATCTATCGCCCGTACAACAAAGACTTGTGACGCCCCTCCCCCTCCCAGCTTCCTGCTTCCAAACATCTATCGCCCGTACAACAAAGACTTGTGACGCCCCTCCCCGTCCCAGCTTCCTGCTTCCAAACATCTATCGCCCGTACAACAAAGACTTGTGACGCCCCTCCCCGTCCCAGCTTCCTGCTTCCAAACATCTATCGCCCGTACAACAAAGACTTGTGACGCCCCTCCCCGTCCCAGCTTCCTGCTTCCAAACATCTATCGCCCGTACAACAAAGACTTGTGACGCCCCTCCCCGTCCCAGCTTCCTGCTTCCAAACATCTATCGCCCGTACAACAAAGACTTGTGACGCCCCTCCCCGTCCCAGCTTCCTGCTTCCAAACATCTATCGCCCGTACAACAAAGACTTGTGACGCCCCTCCCCGTCCCAGCTTCCTGCTTCCAAACATCTATCGCCCGTAAAACAAAGACTTGTGACGCCCCTCCCCGTCCCAGCTTCCTGCTTCCAAACATCTATCGCCCGTACAACAAAGACTTGTGACGCCCCTCCCCGTCCCAGCTTCCTGCTTCCAAACATCTATCGCCCGTACAACAAAGACTTGTGACGCCCCTCCCCGTCCCAGCTTCCTGCTTCCAAAAATCTATCGCCCGTACAACAAAGACTTGTGACGCCCCTCCCCGTCCCAGCTTCCTGCTTCCAAACATCTATCGCCCGTACAACAAAGACTTGTGACGCCCCTCCCCGTCCCAGCTTCCTGCTTCCAAACATCTATCGCCCGTACAACAAAGACTTGTGAAGCCCCTCCCCGTCCCAGCTTCCTGCTTCCAAACATCTATCGCCCGTACAACAAAGACTTGTGACGCCCCTCCCCGTCCCAGCTTCCTGCTTCCAAACATCTATCGCCCGTACAACAAAGACTTGTGACGCCCCTCCCCGTCCCAGCTTCCTGCTTCCAAACATCTACCGCCCGTACAACAAAGACTTGTGACGCCCCTCCCCGTCCCAGCTTCCTGCTTCCAAACATCTATCGCCCGTACAACAAAGACTTGTGACGCCCCTCCCCGTCCCAGCTTCCTGCTTCCAAACATCTACCGCCCGTACAACAAAGACTTGTGACGGCCCTCCCCGTCCCAGCTTCCTGCTTCCAAACATCTATCGCCCGTACAACAAAGACTTGTGACGCCCCTCCCCGTCCCATCTTCCTGCTTCCAAACATCTACCGCCCGTACAACAAAGACTTGTGACGCCCCTCCCCCTCCCTGCTTCCTGCTTCCAAACATCTATCGCCCGTACAACAAAGACTTGTGACGCCCCTCCCCGTCCCAGCTTCCTGCTTCCAAACATCTATCGCCCGTACAACAAAGACTTGTGACGCCCCTCCCCGTCGCAGCTTCCTGCTTCCAAACATCTATCGCCCGTACAACAAAGACTTGTGACGCCCCTCCCCGTCCCAGCTTCCTGCTTCCAAACATCTATCGCCCGTACAACAAAGACTTGTGACGCCCCTCCCCGTCCCAGCTTCCTGCTTCCAAACATCTATCGCCCGTACAACAAAGACTTGTGACGCCCCTCCCCGTCCCAGCTTCCTGCTTCCAAACATCTATCGCCCGTACAACAAAGACTTGTGACGCCCCTCCCCGTCCCAGCTTCCTGCTTCCAAACATCTATCGCCCGTACAACAAAGACTTGTGACGCCCCTCCCCGTCCCAGCTTCCTGCTTCCAAACATCTATCGCCCGTACAACAAAGACTTGTGACGCCCCTCTCCCTCCCAGCTTCCTGCTTCCAAACATCTATCGCCCGTACAACAAAGACTTGTGACGCCCCTCCCCGTCCCAGCTTCCTGCTTCCAAACATCTATCGCCCGTACAACAAAGACTTGTGACGCCCCTCCCCGTCCCAGCTTTTTGCTTCCAAACATCTATCGCCCGTACAACAAAGACTTGTGACGCCCCTCCCCGTCCCAGCTTCCTGCTTCCAAACATCTATCGCCCGTACAACAAAGACTTGTGACGCCCCTCCCCGTCCCAGCTTCCTGCTGTCAAACATCTATCGCCCGTACAACAAAGACTTGTGACGCCCCTCCCCCTCCCAGCTTCCTGCTTCCAAACATCTATCGCCCGTACAACAAAGACTTGTGACGCCCCTCCCCGTCCCAGCTTCCTGCTTCCAAACATCTATCGCCCGTACAACAAAGACTTGTGACGCCCCTCCCCGTCCCAGCTTCCTGCTTCCAAACATCTATCGCCCGTACAACAAAGACTTGTGACGCCCCTCCCCGTCCCAGCTTCCTGCTTCCAAACATCTATCGCCCGTACAACAAAGACTTGTGACGCCCCTCCCCGTCCCAGCTTCCTGCTTCCAAACATCTATCGCCCGTACAACAAAGACTTGTGACGCCCCTCCCCGTCCCAGCTTCCTGCTTCCAAACATCTATCGCCCGTACAACAAAGACTTGTGACGCCCCTCCCCGTCCCAGCTTCCTGCTTCCAAACATCTATCGCCCGTACAACAAAGACTTGTGACGCCCCTCCCCGTCCCAGCTTCCAGCTTCCAAACATCTACCGCCCGTACAACAAAGACTTGTGACGCCCCTCCCCGTCCCAGCTTCCTGCTACCAAACATCTATCGCCCGTACAACAAAGACTTGTGACGCCCCTCCCCGTCCCAGCATCCTGCTTCCAAACATCTATCGCCCGTACAACAAAGACTTGTGACGCCCCTCCCCGTCCCAGCTTCCTGCTTCCAAACATCTACCGCCCGTACAACAAAGACTTGTGACGCCCCTCCCCGTCCCAGCTTCCTGCTTCCAAACATCTATCGCCCGTACAACAAAGACTTGTGACGCCCCTCCCCGTCCCAGCTTCCTGCTTCCAAACATCTACCGCCCGTACAACAAAGACTTGTGACGCCCCTCCCCGTCCCAGCTTCCTGCTTCCAAACATCTATCGCCCGTACAACAAAGACTTGTGACGCCCCTCCCCGTCCCAGCTTCCTGCTTCCAAACATCTATCCCCCGTACAACAAAGACTTGTGACGCCCCTCCCCGTCCCAGCTTCCTGCTTCCAAACATCTACCGCCCGTACAACAAAGACTTGTGACGCCCCTCCCCGTCCCAGCTTCCTGCTTCCAAACATCTATCGCCCGTACAACAAAGACTTGTGACGCCCCTCCCCGTCCCAGCTTCCTGCTTCCAAACATCTATCGCCCGTACAACAAAGACTTGTGACGCCCCTCCCCGTCCCAGCTTCCTGCTTCCAAACATCTACCGCCCGTACAACAAAGACTTGTGACGCCCCTCCCCCTCCCAGCTTCCTGCTTCCAAACATCTATCGCCCGTACAACAAAGACTTGTGACGCCCCTCCCCGTCCCAGCTTCCTGCTTCCAAACATCTATCGCCCGTACAACAAAGACTTGTGACGCCCCTCCCCGTCCCAGCTTCCTGCTTCCAAACATCTATCGCCCGTACAACAAAGACTTGTGACGCCCCTCCCCGTCCCAGCTTCCTGCTTCCAAACATCTATCGCCCGTACAACAAAGACTTGTGACGCCCCTCCCCGTCCCAGCTTCCTGCTTCCAAACATCTATCGCCCGTACAACAAAGACTTGTGACGCCCCTCCCCGTCCCAGCTTCCTGCTTCCAAACATCTATCGCCCGTACAACAAAGACTTGTGACGCCCCTCCCCGTCCCAGCTTCCTGCTTCCAAACATCTATCGCCCGTACAACAAAGACTTGTGACGCCCCTCCCCGTCCCAGCTTCCTGCTTCCAAACATCTATCGCCCGTACAACAAAGACTTGTGACGCCCCTCTCCCTCCCAGCTTCCTGCTTCCAAACATCTATCGCCCGTACAACAAAGACTTGTGACGCCCCTCCCTGTCCCAGCTTCCTGCTTCCAAACATCTATCGCCCGTACAACAAAGACTTGTGACGCCCCTCCCCGTCCCAGCTTCCTGCTTCCAAACATCTATCGCCCGTACAACAAAGACTTGTGACGCCCCTATCCGTCCCAGCTTCCTGCTTCCAAACATCTATCGCCCGTACAACAAAGACTTGTGACGCCCCTCCCCCTCCCAGCTTCCTGCTTCCAAACATCTACCGCCCGTACAACAAAGACTTGTGACGCCCCTCCCCGTCCCAGCTTCCTGCTACCAAACATCTATCGCCCGTACAACAAAGACTTGTGACGCCCCTCCCCGTCCCAGCATCCTGCATCCAAACATCTATCGCCCGTACAACAAAGACTTGTGACGCCCCTCCCCGTCCCAGCTTCCTGCTTCCAAACATCTACCGCCCGTACAACAAAGACTTGTGACGCCCCTCCCCGTCCCAGCTTCCTGCTTCCAAACATCTATCGCCCGTACAACAAAGACTTGTGACGCCCCTCCCCGTCCCAGCTTCCTGCTTCCAAACATCTATCACCCGTACAACAAAGACTTGCGACGCCCCTCCCCGTCCCAGCTTCCTGCTTCCAAACATCTACCGCCCGTACAACAAAGACTTGTGACGCCCCTCCCCGTCCCAGCTTCCTGCTTCCAAACATCTATCGCCCGTACAACAAAGACTTGTGACGCCCCTCCCCGTCCCAGCTTCCTGCTTCCAAACATCTATCGCCCGTACAACAAAGACTTGTGACGCCCCTCCCCGTCCCAGCTTCCTGCTTCCAAACATCTATCGCCCGTACAACAAAGACTTGTGACGCCCCTCCCAGTCCCAGCTTCCTGCTTCCAAACATCTATCACCCGTACAACAAAGACTTGTGAAGCCCCTCCCCGTCCCAGCTTCCTGCTTCCAAACATCTATCACCCGTACAACAAAGACTTGTGACGCCCCTCCCCGTCCCAGCTTCCTGCTTCCAAACATCTATCACCCGTACAACAAAGACTTGTGACGCCCCTCCCCGTCCCAGCTTCCTGCTTCCAAACATCTATCACCCGTACAACAAAGACTTGTGACGCCCCTCCCCGTCCCAGCTTCCTGCTTCCAAACATCTATCACCCGTACAACAAAGACTTGTGAAGCCCCTCCCCGTCCCAGCTTCCTGCTTCCAAACATCTATCGCCCGTACAACAAAGACTTGTGACGCCCCTCCCCGTCCCAGCTTCCTGCTTCCAAACATCTATCACCCGTACAACAAAGACTTGTGACGCCCCTCCCCGTCCCAGCTTCCTGCTTCCAAACATCTATCACCCGTACAACAAAGACTTGTGAAGCCCCTCCCCGTCCCAGCTTCCTGCTTCCAAACATCTATCACCCGTACAACAAAGACTTGTGACGCCCCTCCCCGTCCCAGCTTCCTGCTTCCAAACATCTATCACCCGTACAACAAAGACGTGTGACGCCCCTCCCCGTCCCAGCTTCCTGCTTCCAAACATCTATCACCCGTACAACAAAGACTTGTGACGCCCCTCCCCGTCCCAGCTTCCTGCTTCCAAACATCTATCACCCGTACAACAAAGACTTGTGAAGCCCCTCCCCTTCCCAGCTTCCTGCTTCCAAACATCTATCGCCCGTACAACAAAGACTTGTGACGCCCCTCCCCGTCCCAGCTTCCTGCTTCCAAACATCTACCGCCCGTACAACAAAGACTTGTGAAGCCCCTCCCCGTCCCAGCTTCCTGCTTCCAAACATCTATCGCCCGTACAACAAAGACTTGTGACGCCCCTCCCCCTCCCAGCTTCCTGCTTCCAAACATCTATCGCCCGTACAACAAAGACTTGTGACGCCCCTCCCCGTCCCAACTTCCTGCTTCCAAACATCTATCGCCTGTACAACAAAGACTTGTGACGCCCCTCCCCGTCCCAGCTTCCTGCTTCCAAACATCTATCACCCGTACAACAAAGACTTGTGACGCCCCTCCCCGTCCCAGCTTCCTGCTTCCAAACATCTACCGCCCGTACAACAAAGACTTGTGACGCCCCTCCCCGTCCCAGCTTCCTGCTTCCAAACATCTATCGCCCGTACAACAAAGACTTGTGACGCCCCTCCCCGTCCCAGCTTCCTGCTTCCAAACATCTATCACCCGTACAACAAAGTTGCTTCCCTAGCTTTAAAAATACTTATTCCATTTTTCGACTCTAGTTTTAGTAAAACCTAACAGCGCAATCGTCTTGCCGTCGATAGCGATTTAATCATCGCTCTAGCAAAGACTGAACCCAGAATCTACCGACTGGTAGAGAGTATGTAAGCTGAAGTATCTCATTAGTACTTTATTAGTGCTTTTCAAGTGTACTTTTCTGTTAAAGGTCAATAATAAATGCAAATATTGTATCTGTATTTGAAATTCAAATAAAGAAGATAATTGATAAAAGAATGTGTGTTTCTTATTTTTGTTGTGAAACTTAGGGGGGCATGAAAATATTATTTTTGGTTTGGGGAGGCTCGGCGAAATAAAGGTTTGGAAATCCTGATCTAGGGCGTAGAAATTAGAAGAAACTACACCTAGTTCACATTAATTTGTAACGGTTTAATTTTCTTAAAGGTTTCTGAGAGGACTGGATGGAGAGTTTAGGACTATGATAGTGGCGGATGTTCTTCATGCAATCATTTCACTCAGCTTTGCTATGCTACAGACAAGTGTAAGTTATCTCAGCTTTGCTATGCTACAGACAAGTGTAAGTTATCTCAGCTTTGCTATGCTACAGACAAGTGTAAGATATCTCAGCTTTGCTATGCTACAGACAAGTGTAAGTTATCTCAGCTTTGCTATGCTACAGACAAGTGTAAGTTATCTTTATAAATTACCTACACTTATTGTCAGTGATTGAGTTAAACTTCATCAAGTTTACTAGAGGATTTAAACATATATACATATATATGTTTAAACCCTCTGTATATATATATATATACAGGGTGTCCCGTAACTGTTAGCTCAAATTTTGGGGATGGATAGTAGGCCTTAAAATGAACAAAAAAGATCACAGCCGATCCTCAATGGTAAGGGAGATATTACACTGTTTATTTTTTTTTTTTTTTTTATAGATTGCTTACTTTTTTACAAACAAACGACTGTAGCTCCGCCCCAGTTGGTCGCATAGAAAAGCGAATGGTACTAAACGAAAGCTGGGTAAATTTTATATAGGAATAAGGCAAAAGATATCTAAGAAACCCACATATTCTTAATTGTCGAATAAAGATAGGCTTGTTTTACACCATATCCAAGGAAACGACTAAAAAAAGTAATAAAAAATAAAATAAAACAGAACATTTTGAATAATTAAATAACGCGATAAATTATTGCAAATGAAAGAAGTCTTTATAACATCTTGGCTTTAGATGTTTTGCAATTCTCTCTCCTAGCTGAAAGTAGCTGGTTCCTTCTATTGTTGGGAGTTTCTCATAGTGCCTTTGGGTGAGTTTTTCAATGTGCTCTGCGGAATGGACAACCCCGAGCTCTCTGTGGATTTGTGTGTTTCGTATAAAAGGAGGTGCATTTAATATAATTCGTAGAGTTTTATTTTGAAATGTTTGAAGTCTTCGTCTGAAACTGGGCAAGCGTAAGTTAGTAATGTGAAGCCTCCAGGTGTGTCCAGTGTCGAAGTGAACGCCAAGGTAGCGCACAAGCAAGGAGAAGGTCCTGTCATCGAAGTGCCTCAGTGCGAATATCTTTGCTTCAGTCTTAGATGGATTGAGACGGAGTTTCCACCTTTCGAACCACGAAGTGATGCTGTCCAGGGATGATTGAAAGTTTGCGATGGTTCCTGGAACATCATCTCCTTGACTCACAATTAGCGTGTCATCAGCAAACAGAGTGACCGTGGCAGTGTGAGGTTCGGGGATGTCGTGATAATACAAGCTAAATAGTAAAGGGCTCAATACTGCTCCTTGTGGTACACCAGCAGAGACGCTTACTTTTCGGATCACACAGTTTTTAACTCGTGATTGTAATGTTCTTTCGTCGTGGCCATGTTTTTTCGAGTTTATGAAGAAGGCCCTTGTGCCAAACTGTGTCGAATGCTGACTTGACATCTAAGAAAATAGCTGTCGAATACTTTTTGTCTTCGAATCCCTTCAGTATTGATTCAGCTACTCTCTGTATTTGGTGGACAGCTGAGTGGTGAGCTTTGAATCCAAATTGATATTGGGGAATGATGTTGTTATCCTTCTAAGTGCCGACGGAGTCTCTTCTCAATACATTTCTCGAAGACTTTAGCCATTGCATTTAGAAGGCTTATTGGCCGATAGCTATCGGGATCTTCTTTTGGTTTTCCAGGCTTGTGAGACACTACCACAACAGCATTTTTCCACATTTTCGGGAAGTAACCCGACCTCAAACATGCATTAAATACGCTTGTCATGAGTGCAATACTCTTCTGTGGAAGATTTTTGAGGACGACGGTGGATATCAGATCGTCTCCTGGAGATTTCCTGTTTGCCAGTTTCCCGATGATCGTATTTACTTCGTAAGGAGTAATGAAGTCGATGTTTTTTTTCAACTGTCGTAATTGGTGTTTGTAAGTAGGTATTTACGGTTACATCTATCTCTCTGTTGGTTTTGGTGTCGTTCGTGAATTGTCTGTGAAAATGTCTCGCCAATAATTGGCATTTTTCTTCATCTGTGTTAGCTATCTCTGTCTGGCCAGTCAGTGAGAATATGTCAGTTTTCTGTCCTGTCAGTCTGTTTGTTTGTTTCCACTGATTTGCGTCACCAAGAGTAATACTTTCAGCAAATTTCCTATAATTTTCGAATCCAATTTGATCAAGTTCCAACATATAGGCGCGGCTCTTCCCTATGGAGAAAGGGAGGAACCGCGCTAAAAACAAACCATGGAATTATTTTGAAGCACTGTGCCAACTTACCCCTACTTACAACTAGCCACGTTCTCCTCAATATTTTGTTACTAATTTTGTAAGCAAATTATTTTGCTTCATGAGGAGCTGAATAAATAAATGATGAAGTAGATAAACTCAAATTAGGACCTTTATAAATTTACCTTAACTAAGCCTTCTTTCTATAAAATATATTTTTATTCATTTCAATTGTTTGATTATTATTCCTTTTCAGGAATCTATAGGTATTCTCGAATCTATCAAGATGGTCTTGTTCCTCTCCTACTGTTTTATGCATCAGTATTTGAATAGCCTCTTTGGACAATCCCTCATAAATCAGGTCAGTCCATAGATTTAGAAAGGAAACAAACCTCTTAATTACTTATGTAAATTGTTATATTTAAGTTATTTGTTTATTCACATTTAGATAGACGTACATAATAAATTACTATAAATTATGTAAATAAGTTATATATATATATATATATATATATATATATATATATATATATATATATATATATATATATATATATATATGGTATTATATTGCAAATGCAATTCTATGTTATTATTTTTTTATTTATTTTTTTTTTTTGTCAGACAAATTAATGTATTAAAATATGATGTTCATAAAAAGAAAAGGCCATGTAAATTGTGGTGCTCTATTAAATAAACAAGTAATTAAATTTTCCATGCAATTTATTATTAATTTTAATATGTTCCCACTAAACTTTGTCATCAGAGTATCCTTAAAGAAGAGCTCACGAATCTTAAAATTTGTAAGGAAAAAGTCAATAACAACATGTGAAAGCTTATTTCGAACAAAATGTTTTTAAAACTTATTTTGTAGCATAATAACATGAATCCTGTATCACTTACTTTTTCATTCATAGAGAAAAACCTCAGTTACAGACTATTACATGAGCAGGTATCCAATATATTATATTATATTTAAAAAAGAAAAAAACGTACAAATAATGAATATAATTTAAGTTTTTTATTTTATTTTTTTATTTATTTTTTTTAATTTATTTATTTATTTATTTTAATAACATCATGACATAATTTTGGTTATACTAGATTAAAACTTAATTAAATGCTTCATCTTTAATTATATATTTTTTTATGGATATTTATATGTGGATCACACATTGTTTTCTTTAAGAAAATTTAACCCAGGCAGTTTGGTTTTGATTTTTCTTAAAAGGTATTACCATTAAATGATTCCATTATGGTTTTTAAAATAAGGGCTAATTTATTTTCCAACCCACTTTCACTAATAAACTTGTAAAATAATTGTTTCTTGTAATTTATTTATTACAACTATTAATTTATCCAAAAACAACAAAAAAACTCAACTAATTTCATGATTTGATTTTCTTTAAAAAGCTGTGTTCTTATGTTTGTGTTTTTAGTTACATAATTATATATTATAATATTCTAATAATATTTGTACTTGAATAAAAATGCAAAATTTTGCGCTATATGGGAGAAAATCGGTCAAATTAAAGCATTTGGGCTAATGGACATATGACCCTCTCTCCCTACAACAAGATGGCGGCTCTCCAGATAGCCCTGCTTCACTTTTTCCCGGGAAAACCAGGAGAGTTAGTCATCTACTTCTTTCTATATCTATGGGTCTGTCGCTCAGTTACAAATATATACCTCCTTCAATTCGCAAAGGAAATGAAATACACAAAAGTTTATATTTATCTTTTTTTAAGAATATGTAAGAAATATTTACACCAATAATAAGGTAGGGAGAAGGATTACGAAATTTTCCCGTTTCAGTAAATTACCTTTTATTCAAATTCTCCTGAACTATTTCTTTGTTCTTATTAAAAACATCAACAGATGGCAGCACCTGCAAACTCCTTAGCTCCAAGAAAGATTACTCATTGAAATTTCCCAGTGGGAAAAAATTAGTTATCCACACAATATCTTATTCATCTGGAAGAGGGCCCATTATTTATTGCACATTATTAATGCAACCTGACAATATTGTATTATAATGCTTAATATTACGCTGGAACTCCACTTATTTAATCTCCAATGATTTTACCTCATAACCTATGAAAATTTGAAGGTTTCGACAGTACGGCAACCACGTGGGTTAGTCGCTATAGCACCGGAACCCTCGTGTACCATCGTCCTGATGTAGCCGAAGCGTTACACTTTTAGCGTCTTACTAGTCCATAGCTAAGACATATCCATGTCAACACTAAATCTACAATTAACACTTGTTTATTGCTCTACTAGTTTCAGGAACATTAACCACATCCTCAGGAGCAAAATCTAATCCAGGTTTACAACCTGTCAGTAGAAAGCAGGGCATCCTAGAGGAGGGGGGGGGGCAAGGAGGATAATTGGTCAAGGGGCCCATGGTCTCAGGGGGCCGGTTTCATTTTTTATCTCGCGATATAATTTGACATAACTAAGTTATATACGTACCAGTTTCCACTCAATTACAAATGTATTTAATTTTATTTTCAGAGAAATATCAGTTTTAAATAATTCCATTAATGGTTTTTGGTAATGTTAATGAAGGGGGGGGGGTTAAGGGGCCCGTGAAGTTATTTCGGAGGCCCCGGTAGAAATAACTACCGGAGGTCATGGTTCTTATACAAGGACCATGTCGTGACTGAAGGTTATATTTTGTCATTAAACCAGCTGTGAGAAGTCAGACGCTCCAAAATCAATCAAGTCAAAATTGAAATAAAATCAAATTATTCAAAAGGAGATTAGTCAATTGAAATTTTTATTGTTAAGTCCATTTTTACCATGGATAATATTTAAAAGAAAGAGTTAAAAAAATAAGAAGACAGAAATACAACATGTAAACAATATATTTTCCAATTTAATAGACATACAACAAAATATGTGCATAATCAAACATAGTTTATAATAGTGGCACTAACTGCAAGTTGTTTATTAATTTGGTAATGTATATATAGCATTTCCAAGTCTATTTGAACCTTTTCCAAGTCTATTTGAACCTTTTCCAAGTCAACTGTAATCTTTTACAAATCAAATGCCACCCTTTCCAATTCAAATGTAACCCTTTCCAAATGAGTTGAAACCCTTTCCAAAACAAGTGTAACGCTTTACAACACAATTGTCACCCTTTTTATTTCAATTGTAACCGTTTCCATTTCAATTGTCACCCTTGAAAATTTCAGAACCGAAAGTGTTATCACAATTTTGAAAAAAAAAAAAAAAAAAAAAATTAACAGTTAAATCAGAATTCTATCTATAAAATTGTTTTCAAATAGTTATTTAAAAATTTCATTTGAATTTCTATAGGCTAGAATTTTTTTATAAAAATTCTCTAGACATTTTTAAATAAAAGTTTTGCTAATAAAAATTATTTTAAAATTTTGATCTAAAAATTCTTGCTTGTAAGAATAAAGTATGAGTATTGATTTTTAAAAAAAATTGAAAATAAATATAATTTTTTTTTGTTTTTATTTTTTTTTTTTTACGACGCACAGACTTTTAGGTCATTAGCGAGATTTTTTTTTTGTTAACACCCTTTATTATGACTGAAAAATCATTTCATTGTATTCATTTCATTTTCACTCGTTTAATGTTTTGTCCCAATAATAGTTTTGAAATTACAAAAAAATAAAAATAATATAGCAAGAAATTTGAAGGGTTACATTTGAAATGGAAACGGTCAGAACTGAAATAAAAAGGGTGACAATTGAGTTGTAAAGCGTTACATTTGTTTTGGAAAGGGTTTCAACTGATTTGGAAAGGGTTACATTTGAATTGGAAAGGGTGGCATTTGATTTGTAAAAGGTTACAGTTGACTTGGAAAAGGTACCTGTTGACTTGGAAAAGGTTACAGTTGACTTGGAAAAGGTACCTGTTGACTTGGAAAAGGTTACAGTTGACTTGGAAAAGGTTCAAATAGACTTGGAAATGCTATATATATATATATATATATATATATATATATATATATATATATATATATAAATCACGTGTCTATCTGTTTATTTCATTGGCTACACTGAACTGATGAATAACTGTCGGCCATTTTGAATCGACAACTACTGGCCTCTGTCGGCTGTTAGATGAAGTGCTGTTGTGCTGGCCTCTGCCGGTATCATTATGAACTAAAACAAATTCACATCGTTTGACCGATTTTTGAATATACCTTATAACTGGGTATAGACAACTAGGTATCAAGTAGATCTTGATACGGGGAGAGTCGTAGACGAAAATTAGGTGTAGCATGGCACACTGGGTAACAGCTAATGGTTTATAAAAATACTTATAATAATAATACCAATAACAAAGTAATTAGAAGGTCAATTAATATAAACCAAATCTAAAAGGAGCACCTATTTGTTTTTAAGGGATGGTAATACTCCCTTGTAACTTTTTTTTAATTTTTTTTATTCCTTCAATACATTTAAAAATTAAAACCCATTTTTTTTATTTATATTACAAGAAAGTATTAAAAAAAATAAAAATAGGAAAAAATGAACATTTCAGAACATTAAACTTTAAAGTTATTTTCTCAAAACTATGTTTTTCAAATACACTGGCGTCTTTAATTTTTACCCGATGAACTTCAAATTTTAACTGCAGCTTCCTAATGTTTATTTATTTATGAGCTCCATAACTTATGGCGACGAGCTCATCAAACTGATGATTTCAGTACTTCGTCAATAAAAAAAAAAAAAAAAAAGGACACTGTAGCTTATAGCTATCATTTCAATAGTTAGGAGTTTAAGAGTTATAGGTTATATTTCTGGTGATTTATTTATCTTCTTTGCTTACTATAGATATTTATAAGAAAATTCACGACATGGGACATTGCTGCCTAAAAAAATTGTTGAGAAGACATCTTTATTTGTTCTACAAGTTTTATGAATGTTGGACGCCTCTTGAGAAGCTAAATATATTCTATGTGTGCAGCCTAACAACTAGAAGGAATTTTCTAGTAGAAGGGTCATGTCATGACTCAAGGTTCTTCTTCTAAGACATTAGAATTTGCTGAGAGAAGTCAGCTCTTTGAAAATTGATAAATTGAGAAGTAAAATAAACTTTGATTATCCAGAAAGAGATTAGTTAATCAAAGTAAAAGTTGTCTAAGGAAAAAAATATTTGTTGTCACGTATTTTGTTGTATGTTCTCCAGCAAGAGAGCCTGATGTCAGCAGTGTATAGATTAGACTGGACCGATGAATCCCTGTCCTTTAAGAAGAGTCTGCATATTATGATGACTGGATCAGTAAATCCGGTGAAATTCAGCGCTTGGAGAATGTATTTCTTGCAGTACGAGACTTTCTTAGAGGCAAGTTCAATAGAATATCCACCAATATTTATCAAAATATCTAAGGTATAGAATTGAAACATATTTG
Source organism: Gonocerus acuteangulatus (assembly GCA_946811695.1). Classification (NCBI taxonomy): domain Eukaryota; kingdom Metazoa; phylum Arthropoda; class Insecta; order Hemiptera; family Coreidae; genus Gonocerus; species Gonocerus acuteangulatus. Next base: position 7,574,715 of record OX328125.1, read on the forward strand.
AGCCTCCTCCACTCATCACAACACCCACAAATATTCTAATAAAACTGAAAGATCTCGCCTTGCCTTGGACCTAGGTTATTTTATTTTAATGTCCATTACACAGGCACACAAAATAAAAAAAGTTTTTCCAAAGACACCATACATATATTCTTATGTATTTGAACATGCTGAATCCGAATCCGGAGTCCGTTTCACCCCTGCACGTCAGTTTTCAGGGCTTTTGAAGGTCAAATTTCGAATGAAGTCGTTTAAAAAGAACTACCTAGAGCTTCCATGATTTTGAGGGTGGCTGAATTCGAATCCGAGGTCTGTTGCAGTCCATCGGCGCAAAATCAAGGTCATTTCTAGGACAAATATGTTAATTTTGCAAAAAAATGAATCTGCACTTGAAAAAGGATTCGAATTCAGCGACCCCCAAAACCATGGAAGCTATAGCTATTTCTTCTTAAACGACTTCATACGAAATTGGACCTTCAAATGCTCTTAAACCTGACGTGCAGGGGTGAAATGGACTCCGGATTAAGATTCAGCGTGTCGAAATACATAAGAATATTTGTATGGTGTCTTTGGAAAAACTTTTTTTTATTTTGAGTACCTGTGTTATTATTAATTAAGAATTTTAGGACGGCTTATAGTATGTTTAATCTCTATGACTATTTCTAATGCTAACATATTGCCTTTAATATCTTAAAATACAATTTAACTTTATTTGTTTCAGTTTGTGAAGACTATGGTCTCCTTCTTCATGGTCCTGAGAACACTGAGGGAGCAGGGGATGATATCTAGTTGAAGGATTATTCTTATCATAAATCATAGAATTTTAGTAGATCCATCATATCAAAAAATCATGGATGAAAAATTTGCATCTCATTTCAAGAATAAATTACTTATTTAAAAACATATCTTATTTATTTTCCCACTTTAAAGTTTCTATTCTCAGAGTTTAGTAATAGAAGATTTTCATAATTAATGATTATTTGTAAGAGTGTGTTGAAGGAAGCTGCTGGTTCTCTTGTGGTAAGATGAAGTGTAATAGATCAAGTCACCTTTCATCAATTCAAACTCCCATATATCACAGATACGACTAAAATTAATCACAGTATCTCCTGACGATGTTTATGGCATGGACAATGATTGTTCCCCAGCTTATGCTAACATAATTTTCTTGGACATATCCAAGATAGCGAACATTATCGATCCAACTATAAGGTACGAGACCGATCCCCGGCAAGTAAAAGAGTTGAAAATGAAAAGAAAGCTTTTTCTTGCCCCAAAAAATGGATTATGAAGATTGGAGGAATTTGTAAAGTCTCGGAAAAAGTTTGAATGTTTCTAAAATCACGATAGCAGTGCATAAAACTCTGACCCAGTTCTGGGGTCCTATGAATAACTGTATTTAGACGTCCACTTTTAACAAGAAATAGATACGGAGTTAAAATGTGATTTTTGTTTTGGGGCATGTGGTTGTCCGAGAATAGATAGAAAAAAAAAAAAAAAAAATAGATAGAAGCACATTCATGTCTTCACTCCAGAGGAAAAATGTCAGGTGCGTGTTGGATTGGGATCCTAGAAGGATAACCCGAACTCAAAGAGAAGCAAGAGGCCTAGGGCAAAGGCGAGCTTTACTCCCTCATCTGACAATGGTGGCAGGAAGAGGCCCAAAATGTGACAAATAATTTAGTTTTACTGACAAATACTGCACTAGATATGATGAGAATTGTAACACATATCATGGAAAAAATTTAGATCTGATTTATTTATGAAACTCTTCTGTAATTTTAAGCAACATAATGCAGAATGTATAACTTACTGTTATGCAGTAAACTTCCTCTAATCTGGCACACTTGATAATCCAGCCTGGCAGGGATGTCTGTCGGGGAAACATGAAAAGTGCAGCTCTTCAGTTCTTATGAATCTATTCCTTGAAACCCCCATCCCAACAATCTCTTGGTGCCTGACGGGGTAGTAGAAATATTTCCGGAAACCCTCTCTCTGATCAAATACATACTTGTTTTTTTCTCTCTCTCTCTCTCTCTCTCTCTCTCTCTCTCCCGGTGCATCTACTGCTACGGTCATTAGCACCGATGACTTGTTCCAGTTCAGTTTATAGCTTTTCACTGAATTGCACACTGTTAGTATTATTCTAACCGTGTGCAATTTTATTTTAGTAATTTTATATTAAATATGTACTAGACTTATAGTCTAAATTTCGTTTAATTTTCACCTCTATCCATTTTTTTGACATGCATCCGATAATCCGGAATGCTTCAAGTCCCAAACGTGCCGGATTAAAGGAAGTTTACTGTATTAATACACATGCTCTATTGAGGAAAAGTGGGCTTGTTACAAAACTATTCAAAGCCAAACACTTTATTTTATTACATATCTAAACAATTATTTACATTTGTAATATTATGACTAGAATTAAAACCTTAAAATATATTATATTTTTTTTTAAAAGATATCCTCACTTTTGGCGCATATAATGGTGAGTACTTCACCGCTTACTTATTACACTTTTGAAACAAATATACAACAATACAAGGTAAATACAAGCGTCTTTAAATCATATACAACAATACAAGGTAAATACAAGCGTCTTTAAATCATATACAGCTTATTAAATTTGTTTTTATTCATCATTTGTGCTTCAAATCATAATGTAATCAAGTGCAGCGCATACAACTCTTACAATAGGCAAGCATAAGCTGTGATAATAGGAATGGAAACGCTATTTCTTAGAGAACAATTCAAAAATTACATCAAGGGATTACACGATTCTATGACTTTGTATTACGAGTTTAATGACTATGAGTCAACATATGGACAAATATATATATTAAAAATAGTACATATACATCTTTCTTCAATTTGGCCAACCACAAAGATACAAACATATTTTTGTTCCTTGTAAAAATCCCTCTTCAAGGTCTAATTTTAACTATTACTTAATACAATGATTATTATTTTATTTTGCTACAAATAGCATGCGCAAGAATTTCACTTATGTGTTTAATTCAACGATCAGCTTACACTTTGAGAATATTGGCTTGCACAAAGTGAGATCACAGGCATAAAAAATAATAAATGTAATTCATACATTCGTTATAAATGTGTGGCATGTTTTACGGTTAAAATCTAACACATTTATAAGAATGTATTTCGTCTAAGAGGGCAAGATCTAAGAGAAAGTCGTAGAGTTCTCGAAATCTTACCAGCGACTTGCCTCCAGCTTATGTCGGGCAAAGAACTGAAACAGAAAACTAATTGTTATTATTTAAACAGAGACAGAAAATTATTGATTATTTCTATGGACACCAATAGTAAAGTAGGCAGAAGGTGAATTACTAAATACCAAATCTATCAGGTCATCCCATTAGTAATGTCGGTTTTTAATATTCTCTCTGTTTACGTTCTCTCCTTTTCAATTTATTTTTGTTTAAATTTGTTGTTTATTATAGCCTTAAATACACTTCTATTTATCTTGTTTTGGTTGGTGAAACCTATTTATTCTGTGCTGAAATTTCATTTGAAATGGATCTCCCAAGACACCACACCATTTATGCATGATATGCTTTGGGAATTTGATAACGCAGAAAATGTTGCTTCAACTTATTGAAAACTTGTAGAAATATATAGTGAAAATGTCATTAGTGAGCGACAAGTGCAGTGGTGGTTTGAATGATTTTGAGCTTGAAGACGAGCCTCGTACAGGTCGACCAAATATAAGCATATTGAAAATTTAGTTTCAAACTGTTACACAACAAGATGGTAAATACATTTTCATATTTCATTGATTTTACCATATACCTTATAGCAGGACATTAAAAACCGACATTACTTATGGGATGACCTGTTACAAGTAACACATCTTTATTTGCTCTACTAGTTTCAGGAACATTGGACGCCTCTAAACCTAGACGATGTTTGCAGAAATCAAACTTCTGCTAGAAGGGTTAAATCATGACTGAAGGAAGTTTATTCATTAGTAACAGGGGTGAACAAATCAATTTGCAGCAGTTTGAAAATCAATAGAACAAAATTAATAAATCAATTTTTTTTTTTTTTTTTTTTTTTATTTAATAAAAAAAATGGGATCAACTCTACAGAGACGTGGAGGCTGGTGGCTGTGAGTATTCTGTGCCTGGGGTCATGGGTTGGTTCCCACTAGGGGTAGTGGGTTATCTCTTAAAAAAGAAAAAGTGTCAGCCCTATCTTGGCTAGAAACGGTTGGTTTCTTGCATATAACCCGTCCCAAAAATCTGTGTAATGTACAAGTGGATGTTAAATTTAAATAATTAACAGTCTTTTTTTTAAAATTATCCTTTCCCCCCTCCCAAAAAGGAAGGAATTCTGAGGTCAGTCTAATTAAAAAGAACAATTGGTTTGATCCATTCCTCAGATCTTAATAAGTCCTTTATTTATATATTCATTTTACAATGTTTCGGCCTTCAGGATATTTTCAATATCCTATTTCTAGCAGCCTCTTTTTTAAAACCTTTTAAGTTTAGGCCTTGTCATTCTGGCAAGTGTTCTCATAAAAAAAATTCAAATTTTATAGGTATATTCCAAATCTTAATAACAGCCATTTTCTTTGATATTCCCCACGGTCGGTTACTTGCAGATGTTGTGGATGTTAAATTTAAATAAATAATATTTAAATTTCCATTTTAGTGCTGTCAACGGCTCTTTTAAGGGCCATCAAATTTTCTCCGGCAGCCTCATCTCCCTTATTTTCGCTAGTTTGGTTGTTATTGGCAGCCCGCCCCGGGTTTGTGCGAGTGGTCGTGAGCTTCGTCCACTTCTTGTCTTTCTTTTGTGCGTTTTGGGCTGCAATGCGGCCTGCCTGGTCCCTGGATATTCTGTTAATCGTCGTCCACATGTCTGGGTCGAGTGCCTGCTCTATCTGCTTTGCTAGGTCCTCCTCGTCACTGTTCAGCCGCCAGTGCCTAAGGCAACGTTGCCCTCCTCTCCACCGCCCTCCTTGCCTTGTACCTATAGGCTGCAATCTGCTCCCTCAGTAAGGCTCGTTCCATGTTGTCATATATGCGATCAGCCTTGCGTGTCCTTACTGAGGGAGCGGATTGCAGCCTATAGGTACAAGGCAAGGAGGGCGGTGGAGAGGAGGGCAACGTTGCCTTACGTGCGAGGTGTCAGTGAGAAGATTGGCAGGATGTTTATGGGACTCGGAGTGGAAGTAGCTTACAAGCCCCTGGACAAGATGAGCGACTGGCTGGGTTCAGCAAAGGACAAGCAGTGGCTGCAGGATAAGGGTGTTTACCTTCTTCCATGCGATTGCGGGACAGTTTATGTCGGGCAGACCGGGAAGAAGGTGGCCACAAGAATTGGGCAGCACTGGGCTGATTACCGTCTGAGACGCACGAAAACTTCTGCTGTCGCGAGACACGGGGAGGAGTGCTCCGGACAGATGCTGTTCGACCAGGCCAGGAAGCTAGCGAAGGAAGATGTACTGGAGAGGAGGCTGGTCAGGGAGGCTATAGAGATCTCGAAGTATAAGAGTGTAGCGATGAACGGCGAGGATGGTCTAGCGCTACCTACAGTCTATGGGCCAGTTCTGAGACTTCTCCGGTCAGACGGTAGAATGCGCCCCGAACAGCGGACCAGGGAGACCAATGAGCATAGAAGACAGCTGATTGGTCCGCCTAGGGAGCGGAAAGAATGGCGGAACGAGGATAAAAAGCCGGCAGGAGCGCGAGCTAGGCATAGCTCCTGCACACCCCGAAGAGGAAGAAACACGTCTGATGAAGCCCAATAGGATTTGGGCGAAATATAACGGCCGAACAACGAGCACCGCTGGAGAAAGGAGCCAGGAGACGATGAAGATTATGAAACAATTCACAAGCGTTTATTTGAAAAATAATGTTCAATTTTATTAAAGCAAATATAAAAAATAGTTTTAAAATGTTACCTTTAAGAATGTAATCTGTTAGAAGAGTTGGCACAGTGGGACTGTCTTCATTTATTGCTTTTAGAACTGAAAAATCATTAAATACACAATTATTATATTTTGTACAAGTTTCTAATTATATAATAAACTCAAAGTGCTTGCTGTAGTTTTTAGCAATCTTGCATTCTGCTCAAATTTCAAAGTGAGAAAGTGAAATATTTTAAAAGCTATGAATAGTTTGTCTAAGGTGATAGCAGATTTATTACAAGAATATGTTAAGGTTAAGGAATATGACTAGCAGTAAAATCAATGAATTTTCTCTTCTCCTCTCCAGGAAATTTCCTTGCACAAGTCCGAATGAAATATAAGCATAAATCCAGAAACTAATTCTTTAGTATATTGTAAGGTAGTGTCAATATTTTACAGAGGATAATTAATAAACATTTCCGATTGGTTCCTTGGCCTGGGCTTCCCTTCGTTCTCATGCCGGAGATATGGGCTCAAGTCCTATTTCTGGCAAGATTGCTTTCTTCAGCGATAGGTTTACTGGAAAATATTTTGCTCCACCATGCATGGTTACAATGAGAGATTGGCTTCAGAGAGTCAAGCACTACAGCCAGTCCTACATACAGATAGGGGCATTCTGATACTAGTAAATACGAGTAGGTACTCGATACTTTTGATTTGATACCAAGTACTAATAGCATCGAATCAATCTTGCAATACTTACTCGGTATCGAAACAAAATTACTTGGTACCGGATCAAATCAGACTGATCTTCTCTTATCTTAGTAGCCCAAGTGAGTCAGAAGATGATGCCTCATCTACTCCAACACTCGAATATGATTTTAGTAAACATAATAAGGAGTTAGCACACGGACACAAGAATAAAAAAAATCTCATCAGGGCGACGAAGTTTATGTATAATTTATATTTATCAATTCAGTGGTTTCCCTTAAAAGCAACCCATTTGCAGATTGTGCTTTTTTTTACAAAGCCGGAGCAACAATGTCACCAACAAGGAAGAGATTGTCTCCAAAATACCTAAAGCAGTTACTGTTTTTGGGCAATCGTGATGCCAAAGAGTTTTTTGTTTAATATATTTAATAATAAAAGATACTTTTTGTTAATTAAATAAAAATTAATTAATTAATTACTTTACTCATTTTTGCTCTCACAATGTTATTGTCCTTTAACATTTGCTATGTAAGTTTTATTAAAAAAAATCTAAAAGTATCAATATCAGTAAGTATCGATACATTAGGAGTATTTGTTTGAGTAGTATCGAAACATGATTTGAGTAATACTCATATGAGTAGGCATCGAAACTTATATGATATCGGAAAATCCCTACATACAGATGCTCCACAAAAAAAAAAAAAAAAAAAAAAAAAAAAAAAAAAAAAAAAAAAAAAAAAATCAGTTAAAGAAACCTCATTGTTTCCTAAATGTATTTTTCCTAATGGGATTGTATCAAAATGCTGTCACATGGAAGCTGCATTACTAAACACTTTCTTTAGCAGTTTGGTTAGTTGATGCAACGTTCCTGAGGAGTCTCCTTTAACTAACTCATAGATAAATATAAAAGTTTAACTCTTTGAAATTTTATTTAACCAGCTGAAAGGAACTGCGCTAAAACTGTAAAATAGATAGATAGTGAAGCTCTATGCTAAGGTTACTTACTTTTAATGAGAACCTGTAGAGCTTGGTTATCCAGGGGTCCACTGTCCATGTGGTACGGAATGACTGTTGTCAGGTACTGCAAACGGAAAAAGCAACCAAAATTAATTTTTTAAAAAAGGATATAAAATAAATAGATTCATACTCCCAAAGTCCTTCTAGAAGGACAGGGCTTATCCAGGAAACTATGTAACTGCTTCAAAAAATAACTATTATGTGTAGCTTCCAGTGACTCTAGCAGTAAAATTCAGTAAACAACTTTTGATTATTTAAACAAAAAACATTTCAGGAGAATTTGGGTTAATATTCACATAAAAAAAATGTTATACACCTATTTTCATGATTTAAAATTTTGATTACTCTAAGTATTATTATTATTTCTTTGTAATTGTTGAAAAGTGAATATTAAATCCACTAATTCATTTATCAGGCGGAATTTCAACAAATCCTCATGAGAACTAAAATTTAGAATATTTACAGCCACAGTAAGCAAAAGAACCTTCCACTATCCTGGCCATGGCATTACTTTTATAATTGTATATATTTATTTTTTATCTGAAGAAGGCTGCCAAAAAGCATGCCGAAACGTTTGAAATATAGATTTTTCCGAAAATGTTCTCCTAGCCGAATTCTAACCCTCCCTTACCTTCTTGGCGCCTCAATGGCTAACTATCTCCATCTTAATAATAATATACTGTGTGGCATTTGCCGAAGAAAATACTTGTCAAGACATCAAAGTCAATAATGACACATTAAAAGAGTGTCATTTCCCAGATTTCATTCAGTGTCTTCCCAGATTTCATTGTATGCAAAGGTGTTAAGAAAATGAAAATATCAACAAATTAAAATGAAAAGAAAAATTATAGTAATCATATTAGAAAATGTTTTAAGAAGAGTTGTGAGGGTCTCCCGTTGTCTAGTGGCTAGCGCGCTAGATTCATAAGCGGGAGATGGTGGGTTCGATCCCCACCGGCGCCAGAAATTTTCTCATCTCAGGGCTCGCTGAGAAAATTCCTGGCTGCACTCTGGATGTCCGGCGCTAATAGCCACGATTTGTTGATGCGCCGTAAAAAAAAAAAAAAAAAGAAAAAAAAAAGAAGAGTTGTGAAGAAATAATTATCTTTAGGGATGTAAGTACGAGACTTTTGTATCTCAGGAATATCCTTGTCTGTGTCTGCAAATACTGCCTGATTCAAAAGGCTTACTGCATTCTGGAGTTAGTATTTGTAACTCCCATTCTGAGAAGTTAGAAGCAATTGACGAATTTCCAATTTTTATAAGAAAAACTAAATCTATTAATTTATCTTTCTATTTGTATCCTATTTGAAATAAATGTGTAGAGTACAGGGAGTTTGACAAGAGTCAATTGTTTAACATATTAGTATTTAATTGAACAAAGAACATTATTTGTTACCTATAATATGTATAAAGAGGTGTAGATAGTTAGCAGTTAAGTGACCATAGTGAAAATATTTTCACCATGGTTACTTAACTGCTAAAGTAAAATTTGGGAACAAATAATTAAAAAATAAAATTTAAATCCAAATAAAAAATTATAGTTTATTCAGGATACAAATTATGGAATTGGATTATAAAAATAATTTAAGAGAAAATTAATCAAGATATAATGAGTGGAAAAAAGAGAAAAATATCCATACAAATGTACAAACAACACTAACGCATTATAACAGTTAACAAAACATAGGCGATACATAAAAAGTCGAGCAATGATAACGTTGAAGTTGTTTGCCCTAAAACTGTAAACAACCAACCAACCATAAATTGTACTGCTGGAATAAATATACCTATTTATCTACATATCTATTATGGCCGCAATTCACAATATGGATTCAATAAGATAAGGATGTTTCGGCTACTCTTTGGTAGCCTTCGTCAGCTAAAAGGCAGAACACAAATATAGAATTATTAAACAGAATGGACGTCCATAACACAGATTCTTACAAAAATCGTATTGATGTTTTCCTAACCGAATCCTAACTATTCCTTGTCTGATTATCACCTCGACAGCTTACTATCTACACCTCATTATGCATTAAATATTTTCCTTCCATGCTAGGAAATCTGATTCAATTTTTCCTAAATGAATGCCATATTTGAGAGACATATAAATGAACATACCTTCGAGTCTGGAGCAGAAGCCTTCCCTGCTTTGTTCTTCTTCTTCTCGACATGGTGCTGCCTCCTGCGATTCTGGACGGCAAGGAGGAGAGAGATGAACGAATTCTTCAATTCCTTCTCGTATTCGAGTTCGTCCCTCAAAGCGAGCTCGGATATCAGGGTTTCTGAATAGTCTCGAATCAGAAGCTCCAGCTCCATGTACAATTCATTTAATTGTGACACCGACAACGTTTTTAACTCTGGAAGGAATTGAAATATTTTACAATTAACTGATTAAATATTCATCAGAATCAAGCTATAAGTTGGAGACTAAAGGAAAAAATACTTAAACTTTCACAAGGTTTATAATAACAATTCCAGGGAAAGGTGCAAACTATAATCACGTTAAATGTATACATTTTCTTCGACGATTACAGGAAAGATGATGGTAAAATGCAAAATATACTCTAAGTTGTGAAAATACAAAATTAATAATCTAAGAAAGGAAATGGCAACCTCGAACTCCTACTCATGTGCTGATTAATAGAATAAAAACAAATAATATTACAATTTGTGCTAAGAAGATAGAATAAAAATGCAGGAAGGCAGTAAAATGTAAACTTGAAATATATTTTATATTGTATTACATCGAGGACTGAAGAGGGCACTGAGGGTGACCAAAATCACAATGAAATTAATGATCCCCATTAAAGCATTTAAATAAATAAAATCGGATGTACATTATAATGAAAGCCAATCCATCAACAGAAAGGTTTGTTTTCTAAGAAATTATTTACAGCTTTATCAGGTCATCCTGTACGTAATGTCGGTTTTTAATATTCTTTCTGTTTATGTTCCCTCCTTTTGATTTGATTTTTTTTTTTTTTACTTTCTTTGTTGAGATTTCATTTCAAATGGATCTCCCAAGACACCACTTACCCTATGTTATGCTTTGGGAATTCGATAAAGGAGAAAAAGCTGCTTCAACTTATTGAAAACTTGTAGAAATATATGGTGAACATTTTATTAGTGAGCGACAAGTGCAATGGTGGTTTGAATGATTTCGAGCGGGAAACTGCAAGCTTGAAGACGAGCCTCGTACAGGCTACCTACTGTAGAAGAAACTCCTGTTGTAACAGTTGAAGAGCTAGTAAAAAAACTTTCTTCCAACATTACTTATGGGATAACCTGATATCTGTATGAAAAATATTGTTTTAGAGAAAACTTCTCTTGGCATCAATTTTTGCATAACATGAGAATAACCACATCATCTAACCCTAGTTGGTATTGATTCAGAAGATTTGCATTATAATAAGTCATAATTACAACAAAACAAAATAAAACACAATATGAATGAGCTTAAAGCTGTTAGTATATCAAAAAATACTAATACAATGAAAATAAGTTTAGAACATTTCAAGGGAAAAAACTAAATTCTTTGCAGAAAACATTCTCGCTATATTAAAACTGCTCCTAAAAAACAGAAACAAAAAAAAAAGCCACTGATTATGAAGTCTATTAACTTTTTCGTGATTCTGTATCATTACACTTTAGACCTGGATCAAGCCAGTGATCTTGTGCTTTCAGCTGTCTCCTCCAAAGATAGTTGGTATTTTCTTTGCTCCTGCATCTTTCCACCTGTTTATCTTCTTCATTTCCTCAGAAGAAAAGTTTAGGTTTTAATTAGAAAACGATTGTTTTTTTAAACAATGAAGTTGTAGAGTAACATTGGATAAGAGAAACAGAGTCCAATGTTGTTCTAGCCCTTACGACAATTGAGTCATGTTTCCTGTATTGATCAGGTTTTTTTAGAAAAAAAAAAATAATAAAAAATAAAAACTATATCAAGAAAACTGAATTAAAATATCAATTTAAATATTTATTCAGGAAATAGTGAGCAGAAATAGTTGAACAATTAGTCCTTAAATCTCGTTAATTTTTAAACCATTATCTGTTGATTTTTAGTAATAAATTAATCAAAACTAAAATTTCCTGATCTCCAAATATATCTTGAGTAATAAAAGATGTAGGTTTATACAAGGAACAAAAATTTCAGGTCTCCTCCAAAATAATTTGATTTGATCCCACAAAGTTCCACCTTCAGAATCACACCTCCATCGTCGGTGTGTCACATGCACCACTGATGGTGGTACAGTCACTCTGAAAGCTTCCCTTTGTGAGAATTAAATGAAATTATTGTAGTGGAGACCAGAATTTTTCATACCTGGAATCCGGCCAAATCAATTTCAAGAGAGTTTATTTATTTTTTAATGAAAAATTATTTATAAATCTAAAATTAAATATACTAAACAATTTATTTAAATTTTAGCGTCCATTTATTATTGACTAAGAATAATTAATAAGGTAAGCGGTGGAAGAGAGAATCTTGTTTAAATATATATTAATTTATAATTTTTTACAGCGCATTTGCATTTAGGCCATTAGCCCATCACTGAAAAAAGTGAACTGCTAGTCACTGGACCATGGAAGACCCTTTTTAATTATAATTATTATTTTTAAAGTTTACATTCACTTTCAATTTTAATACTCAATAACCATTTCATCCTCTGATATTTAGTTGTGCAAGGTTTCGTAGCCACATGCTTTTTATCCATAAACCCTCGGGAGCGTGCGGCATCCAGTAGATACGTCTCAGCCAAATCCGCTATGATAGGATAGAGTGCGGCAGCTTCTGCCTCTTCTAGCTGCTTTTTTCATTGCCTTCATCATTGTTGCTTGCCAAATACACTGCGCTTTCACAGGTAATTATTTGCATTTACGGGGTTTTAATAATTGATGTGCCTATTATGTTGTATTTGGTTCTTTATACATTATTTAATGCATGGAAATATCTGAAAAATCCATTTGAGTATTCATGGGTAGTGACTTAGGACAGCAATTCTGAATATATCTTTTGGTTTATTTTGGATTATAAACACCATCGTATGGGTATTTAAAAAAAAACAACTACTTTACAGTAATGCTTCTCTATTAGGCGTATAGCCATGGGGATCAAGCATACAGGCTGCTAGGACTGTTAAACGTGACAGAGCCACTAAGCTGACCCCTTAGGGATTGTTAAACCCTAGTGTGTATAGAGTGTCTACTGTTGACAGACAGCAAACATACATAAATTCTAAAAATCATTGTTTTGGGTACTATTGCATTGATAAAGGTCCCCAATAGTATTTTTCCCATATTTTTTCCATGTACAAACAGCGATCTGGTAGAATTTTATTATATGTATAGATTTCAAAACAAAAGTATTTTAATGAATGAGTGTATATTAAATGAACTCTAAACCCTGTTGTATCTCCCAGATACCTCGACCATTCCTGTGTATGGATAGAAGCGCGCACTCCCGAGGGTTAATACTGAAGCAAATTCTTGTAAAATGAAAGAATCTAGCAAGATTTTATTATCATGGCATAATTTATAAGCTGCCTCAGGCATAAGAGTAATAAAATGAATCACATATAAAAGAAATGATGATTGTAAAGATTGGGTTGGTGCTCGAGGAAGAAAAGGGTTCGTTCTCTGGTAGGGTTAGTGATTGGGAGAAGATGATGTGAATATTGCCAGGTTTGACCTGTTTCTTCCAACGAACGTCTGCTCTGTTTCAGGCTGCTCTTCATTCCGAGCGACCAGATACTAGTCACTTCTCCTGTGGTTTAAACAAACTCCAGTTATTATGGCGCAATATTTAACTCCTTAGTTCAGTACTTAGAAAAATATCAAAAAGAGGATTTCATGTATTTTATAAAAATTACCTTCAATTATTTAAATTTTACTTTAAAATTGCATAATATTTGAATGAAAGGAATTTCATAAGAGCATCATGTTGATTTGATCTTGTAAGATAATTTTGCTGGATAAATTTCATTTCATTATTTCTCACGTTTTTTTTTAAACATGTTGAAACAAAAATACGTAATATTTATTGTTATTAATTCTATTCTTTTATAATTTTTGTGTTATACTTCCCTAAAATTCATTATTATTAATTTTAAAAAATAATTAATTAGAAACAATGTTATAAATAATTAATGGTTACTAAAATTAAACACACTAGAGAATAATCGTCATTAATTACATTGGAATGAACACAGCTACCATCAGAAAAAAGATTATGAGCCGATTGACTAGACCATTCTTTCTACATAAATAAATATATTGGACTGCTGAATCCAAATCATATGCTGGTTTATTTGAACTGGCTTGTTTTGAGAAGAATTACTTCAGACAAGTAACATCAGCAGAATAACATTGAGTGTGTCAACAAATATTTACTAAGAGTTGTCTGATCTGAGGTTTTTATTCTAATTATTGATAAGTGATTCTATTAAATTCACTTATAAAGCAGAAGGTGAACAAATAAAATATGTGAATTAGTTACTATTACTCCCTGGCCCTACAGATCTTTGTGGCCCTTGGCCTTCCTGAAATGGTCCATTGCAGCGTTCCTCCAATTTTTGACGCCCAACTATTGCTACTTAATTTTTCCAATGGCTTCTTGGCCTACCTCTTTTTCTATTTTTCCTAGGATTACCATGTCCAGCATCTTCTTATGTAACTTCTCTTCCTACATTCTCACAATATGACCCACCCATCGCAGCCTACCTGCTTTTATCCTGATTTTTTCTATTAACAATATCCTGATTTAGATGGATTAATAGAAATGATGAATTATATCAAGCTCAGCTAGTTTTGCGCCTGCAGTACCTCATTCAAGCAAAAATAGAAAATATTTACAGACACAGTAAGCCAGGGAGCCTTCCACTCTCCGAGTACTTCAAGACTGAAGTTAAGAACGATGCTGCCAACCTGTCAGGTGCAGGTTAGAGCCATTGTTCATAGCTTCAGCTGTGACGTGGCTCGGATAGCAGAAACTAGTAGAACTGAAATTAATAAATCATTATTATTAATTTGTGAATTTTATTTGTAGACATTCCGCCTTATAAGTAAATAAGTATTTTTATTCTGTGTCCATGTATAATTATTAATTATCTGCTTATAACTATTTAAAGTGAAAGAGATAATTGATTTTAAAACAAAATCATATTAGTATTTAGAAGAAATAGTTCACATCTAATCTACTAGTTATTAATTTTTTTTTTTTTTCAAGAATCAAATAATTGAAAAAAATATAAAAATTCATGACTGCACCCTGAAAACTAAAGGTTAACAAAATGAATACTTTAACAAGTAGCTAAGTTTAGGGTTGATTAAAGTCTCTTTAATAATACTGAATAGACCGAAAATAAAGTAAGGAAACTTTGTATCCGCAAAAGAAAAGTAAAGAAAGAAAAGGAGTACAAAAGCTAGCTAATACTCACTGTCATGGAACATCGGTGAATAAAGCACCTGCTTCGTCTTCCTCTCATCAGGGCATTCAGCATCAGGACTGCATTCACTGGACGTTTCCTGCAAGCAATACACATCATGCATTGAGGAATGAGAGAAGTCAATTTGAATAATCAACCTGTATTCAGTCTGATATAGTCACTCAATAATCATCTGAATATAGTCACTCAATCCTCCTAAACAACAACATCTGTAAAGTCTTTTATCTATCTTGTAAAGACTTTTAGGTGCCTTGTAAAATTACCTGGCCCTTCTGAATATAGTCATTCGTCCTCCTGAATATAGTCATTCAGCCTATCAGAATATACCCATTCGGTCTTTGTGAATATAGTCATTCAGCCCTCCTGAATATATTCATTCATCCAATCTGAATATGGTCATTTGGTCCTTCTGACTATTGTCATTTGCCCCCTTAAATATAGTCATTTATCCTATCTAAATATAGCCATTCTGTCTGTCTGAATACAGTCATTCAGCCTATCTGAATATAGCCATTCTGTCCGTCTGAATACAATCATTCAGCCTGTCTGAATATGGTCATTTCGTCCTTCTGAATATTTTCATTCGCGCCTATCAAAAATAGTCATTCATCCTATCTGAATATAGCCACTTGAGGGCGAATGACAATATTCTTCTGAATATTGTCATTCAGCCCTCCTGATTATAGTCATTCATCCTATCTGAATGTACCTATTAGGCCCTTCTGAATTTTGTCATTTGGCCATCTCGAATATTGCCATTCATGATACCTGAATATATCCATTCAGTCCTTCTGAATATTGTCATTTAGCCCACTCGAATATAGTCATTCGGCCTATTTGAATATAACCATTTGTCCCTCCTTAATATAGTCATTCAGTTTTTCTGTCTTTAGTCAGAGTAAGATTTTGATTAAAGTCATTTGGCCCTTATGGATATAGAGTCATTCACTTCTTATGAATATAGTCATTCACTCCTGATGAATGTAGGCATTCGGTCCTTATGAATTTAGTTATTCATTCCTTCCGAATACAGTCTATAATTAAGTAGTTTTATGGATGATGATTGAGGAATGGACCCTGGAATTATGAGTTTACCTCCATGATGTCATCAATTTCTCTGATGACTTCTTCTGCAGTCTTGAGCGGCTCCGTCTCCTGGCAGAACCCCGAGAGAATGAGAGAATGCATATCCAGATCCGAAGCAACAGCCTCATCCTCGCTGCTTAGCTCACTCTCCTCTCCTTCCCCGTCAGCTTTCATCTAATTAACAACAGATATATTTCATTAGAATTGAATTCTCATAATATTGTAAAGGGCGATCTGGAAAGGGTGTTGAGGAAAATAAGGGTGCGTATACATCTGATAGTTATTGCACGACAGAAATTGGGACTAATGTAAACTGCGAAAACACTTTTTTTCTGAGATATATTGTAATGATTAATTTTTTTAAAAAAAGAAATAAAAATATTTTAATTATTTTAATAAGATTTATTTTATGAGTTTGACTTAACCTCAGGGATTAAAGTTCCGAGTGAATGAACGGTATAACATTTATCTCCAGACAATTCTGAGATACAAACAATATTAAACTACACACAAACAATAATAAAATAACCGTCAACTACAAAAAAAAAAAAAAACAATTCTTACCTCTAACTCAATCAGCTTCCAACAAAACCTCAATATACTTGGTATTCCTTGGAGGAGAGCTCTGCCTTCCACCAACGCTGAGAAGCAACAGACTTCTTCTTCTCCCTCTGAATGCTGAGACTAGACTGACGCTTCGTTCGAGAAAGCGGGAAAGTTTAGCGTCCTTGCTTCTTAACTTCCGCAGTTTATCGGATTATATATAAAGATAACAATTGTTTTTTGCAATACCAAATAATTAATTTATTGTTATCTGGATGTACATTTAATATGGATATATTGTATACCAGTATTGTCCAAAAACATTATTAATTTTGATCGTATATAATACGATGTTATTTGTATATATGATTTGTGATTTGCGCGGGCTTTTCAAAATATCGATGGTTATTTGAATTTAAAAATATTTTCTTGAATGTAATATATCATTACATTTGCACTCCTGTCTAAAAAAAAAATTTAAAAAAAAAAATGTTTTTAGTCCGGTATAAAAAATAAATTTAAAATTGAATTTTTTAATTTGAAGTTTCGGGATACAGAAATATTAATTAGATTGGTAAGCCTGTTTTTTATTCAAATTTTCAATAACTTATTTCGTTACAAAATTTTTATTCATTATCATTTCTTAATTTAAATTATCATTTTTCATTCTTCATTTTTAAACATTATCATTATCAAAACTATCTTATCCTAAACTAATATGATTATTAAATTTATGATAAATTTTTAAATATTATTATTATCAATTAAATCTTATATTAATATAAATCTTATTTTCTTAAAAAAAAAAATGCTAAAGTAATAAATTTTATAAAAACACACTAAACTAATAGATATTAATTTTAAATTTTTTCATGAATTTATTCCTGGTCGTTAATATTTTCTTTGGCACATGGCAGTCCTAAAGACTAAGCTCTTTATAGCTTCTTCTTACAGATCATGTGCTAGACTAATGCAGGACTTGCAACTCCATCCACGTTTAGTACGAGCTGGAACGCCTAGTCCTGCTACATTTAGGCCCTCCAGGTTGGGGGAACAAGCACACTGACACACACACAGTGCACAAGGTTCAGCACACTACATACACCCTACATATACAGACAAAGGACATCTACACTACACACCCTAGGAGCACCTTTCCTAGGAGGACATACACCCAAGCCAAGGTGGAGAGTGCTCGAGCCAGGGCTGGATGGGAGTAGGTGTATAAATATTTCTGTCCTTATCGACCTCCTTGGGGCACCAGGCGACCCCCCATTGTAATGTAGCCCGCTGCAGGGAGAGGGGGTAGTACCTGTAGTGTAATTTACCACCCCCATACTCGTGGGAATCATATGGATTCTAACCAACAAAATAAAAACAAACCCTTAGGGGAAATCTTGCTCAACGAGGATTCTTGCGAATCACTCAAGAGCAAAACATCTGAAACCAGCCAGTCGGTCATAGAGCTGATGGCAAGCTTAGATTTAGTGATGAGCAACACAAAGGAGCATGAGGTGGAAACATCCGCTCCCTATGTTGCAGGTACTAGTGGAGTGATGCAGATGCCTAGTAGCATCCCCTCCAAAGAAGCCATTTCGGAAAATAAACTTCCTAAGGATGTGTGGGACAAAATGACTCACCGCCAAAGGAGGAATTATGCGAAGAGGGTGAAGAAGGAGACAAGGGAGTTGTCCGCTAACCCAAAGGAAACAGCCAAGAGGCCAAGAGAGGCCACTGGCAATACTGACTCACCCAACCAGGGAAACATCAAAAGACCCAGGATCTCCAACAGCCAGGGCAGAATACAATATAGCCTGGCGGCCTGCCACAGCAAGGTTGCCATAATAAAGGAGGCCTACCCTGAGGAACTTTTAACCTCAAAAGAAGCCAACCTGATTCTGATTAGTATACAGGATGGGCTGATGGAGAGGAGCGACAGCGAAGCGCACCTAAACTTCTGCGGAAGGGTGTTGAAAGAGGGCGCACTAATTGTAAGCTGCGAGGATGAGGCAACTAACAAATGGCTCACCTCCTGGATAGAGAAGTGCACGCCATGGGAAGGGTCGGCGCTCAAGACGTGCGAACCAAAAGAGCTGGAATTCTTCCAGAAAATTGCTGCATTTTTCCCTGCGCCCTGCAGAGAGACCCCCCTCTTTCTGGAGATGGTGCAAAAACAAAATGTAGGGATTAAAACGTCAAAATGGAGGATCCTAGGCCAAAAGGATTATCCCACTGGACGATTTGTTGTGGCTTCTATCCCGAACTCACAATTCCTGACCCTCCAGGAGAGGAACCTTCGAATCCGCCATGGCTGCGACATTGTGGTAGCCAAGAGGGTGGATCACAGGAAACCACCCAAGGAGGATGAGCAGGTGGAGGGACCAGGAGGGAGCTCAACAGCCGTTGACCAACTGGGAGATGCGGGGGGGGGCGCCTCCTGCCGATCCGTCTGGCGATGGGCCTGTGGTACCCGTGTCCGGCCCCCGGAGCGTGGATGAGAATCCGGCTCTGGGGGGTGGGGGTGGGGCCGTGGGTGACCCCGTGGCACCCGCGCCTAGTCCCCTGAGTATGGATCCTGAGGATCCGGCTCGGAAGGGTGGGGGCGGGGCCGTGGGTGGTCTGGCGGGGTCGGTTGGGGGCGTGGCTCCCGTTGCTTCGCAGGGTGGCCGTGGTGGAGTCGGGGATTCCCCGGCTCTGGCACGGGACGCTGGTCGGCAACAACAATGATCTCCGTGCTGCAGATCAACCTACATCACTGCAGGACGGCAACCATCTCGCTCCTCCAGTATGTGGTGAGTAAAAACATTGATATCGTTTTAATCCAGGAACCCTGGATACATAATAAGCAGATTGCAGGCCTTAAGGCAGCTGGATTTCAGCTGCTCAGTCACCCGTGTGATGATGCGCGGGCCTGCATTCTGCTTAACAATAAACTTGACGGTTTTCCTTTATGGTCTCTCTGTTCTAGGGACTCTGCAGCAGTGAGAATACCTTTTGGGACGGGGATCATCCTTGGCTCCATCTATCTCCCAGGTGACGAGCCGACGGTGACCCCCGGACTGGAAACCATGGTGCAATACCTTAAATGTCACCATCTTGGTGGCATCATAGGTATGGACGCCAACGCACATAACCTGATATGGGGGAGCTCCAACACTAACAGCAGAGGTGAGACATTGCTTGATTACTTTCTTGTTAATAATATAGAAATTAATAACATAGGTAATAAGCCCACTTTTGAGAATGCTATTAGACAAGAAGTCCTTGACATAACAATAACTATTGATGACAAAAATCTCCTCAACACCCATAACTGGCATGTTGTAGATGAATTTACAGGCTCTGACCATAAGTATATTAGGTTTGACCTAGAGTACCAAAAACCAGTACTGCTCAGTTATAGAAACCCCAAGGGGACAGACTGGCAAGGCTATACGGTCTCTCTGGGTGAAAAACTACAGTGTTGTCCAAGCCACGCAAGTCATCCTCTTGAAGTTGAGCTTCTTAACTGTGAACTCACAAAGGCCATTACCACGGCCTTTGAGGAAAACTGTAAACTCACCACCAAGAGAACGCCTAGAGCTGTTCCATGGTGGAATTCCACACTAGACGCAATGAGGAAGAGAACTAGGAAACTCTTCAACAAAGCAAAGAGAACTGGTTCGTGGGACCTATACAAAAGGTCCCTAACAGAATACAACAATACTCTCAGGAAAACCAAAAGGGATACCTGGAGGAACTTCTGTGAAGAAATTAATGAGACCACCATGAGCTGCAGGTTAAGCAAAGTCATATCAAAGTCGAACTGCAACGGCATGATTGGCGATATGACAGGTCCAAATGGAAGGACAACGAAGGAAAGAGAGTCCCTTCGGCTCCTTCTGGATACTCACTTCCCAAATAACGAGGAAGGCCTAACACACAGTCAACTCACTACAGAGATTAGACAACCCTTGAGAGCCCCAGACTGGACTCTAGCTAAAGAACTGGTAACAGCTGAATCAGTGAGATGGGCCATTAGGTCCTTTCATCCCTACAAGTCACCAGGAATGGACAATATTTACCCTTGCCTTTTACAAAAAGGCCTCGGCAGTTTGCTCTCTAGGATTGTTAGCCTACTGAGAGGAAGTCTTGCTTACGGTTACATACCAACGAGTTGGAGAGAAGTACGGGTTGTGTTTATACCAAAGCAAGGTAAGAACCACCATGATCACCCTAAAGCCTATAGACCAATATGCCTGACATCTTTCCTAATGAAGACACTAGAGAAGTTGGTGGACAGGCACATAAGGGATAATATACTTAGGCATGTACCACTAGAAACAACGCAGTATGCCTATCAATCTGGCAAATCATGCGAAAGCGCGCTGCACTGTCTAATACAGAAAGTAGAAGAGTCTATCAACAATAAGGAAATTGCTCTTGGAGCATTTCTAGACATTGAGGGAGCTTTTGATAATACCCCACTAATCACAATAGCAGAAGCTATGGGGAGTTTTAACATCGATCCTAGCACAACCAGATGGACACTGGCAATGCTGAGGGAAAGAACAATTTGTGCCTTCCTGGGGAAGGCTAACATACGTGTCAAGGCTACAAGGGGATGTCCACAAGGAGGGGTTTTATCACCGCTGCTGTGGTGCCTGGTAGTCAATTCCATTATCAAGGAGCTAAATAATGCAGGCTTCTATACACAGGGCTATGCAGATGACCTTGCCATTCTAATTAGAGGCACTGTGCCCACGGTGATAACGGACCTTATGAATGAAGCACTTAAACGAGTCACAAGGTGGTGCTCCAGGTCAGGACTCAGCATTAATGCACGTAAAACGGTCATAGTCCCTTTTACAAAAAAGCGACGACTGGTATACGGCACCCTAAGAATTCAGGAGAACATTATTCCCCTGAGCAATTCGGTGAAGTACTTAGGGGTACTATTGGACAAGAAACTAACTTGGAAAACACACCTGGAACATGTAAGGAACAAGGCCACGTTTGCTCTGTGGACATGCAAGAGGCTGTGTGGTAGAACCTGGGGTCTCAAACCACACATTGCCAGATGGCTATACTTGAACGTAATCAGGCCAATTGTTGCCTATGGTGCATTAGTTTGGTGGCACCGGCTGGACACCGAACATATGAAAGCCATGGTAAATAAAATACAAAGACAAGGATGCCTCCTTATAGGTGGAGCGATGAGATCAACGCCCACTCTCGCCCTGGAGGCACTCCTGGATATACCACCGTTACATTTGCATGTAGCAAGAATGGCCATGACCACAGCTCTTAGGCTGATCTCACAAAATGTGATTAGAGCACCTCAGACGCAGGGAGGACATTCAAGAATCTTTAGGATTATTGGAAGTATCCCGGAGTTGTGTATTCCGTCGGATGCAATCATCCCTGAATATGGTTTCAAAAGAAGCTTCAGAGTCAACACGGGAGTGGAGCGGAAATCTCTGGTGCCCACACCGATGAACATACCCAATGGATTCAACGTCTACACAGATGGATCAAAGACCTCAGAGGGGACTGGCTCAGGAATATGGTACAGGGGGTGCCAAGGGGGGGCACCCACATCGCCTTAGGAAGAGAGCCATCGGTTTTCCAGGCTGAGGTATATGCAATCCTTGCTGCCGCAATCCAATTGAGAGGAACACAACACAGCCGGAAAAGGATTAATATTCTAACGGATAGCCTGGCTGCTTGTAAAGCCTTAAGCAACCCAATGACTAAATCTAAACTGGTCAGGGAATGTAGGATGGAACTAAATGAATTGGCCAAGAACAGAAACTGTGTTGAGATCCACTGGATACCTGGGCACAGTGGAATCCCTGGCAATGAAAGAGCGGACCTACTTGCAGGAAGAGGTGCCGCTACTGTACCAATTGGCCCTGCTCCCTTTTGTGGGGCACCACCATCGTTATTCAAACGGATAACTTACCAATGGCTGCGTGGGAAGCAGCAAAACCTTTGGGAGAACCAGACTTTGAGGCACACCAAATGCTTTATTCAAAAGCCCTCTGGAGAACCCTGGAAGGAGCTGAAGCTCCTAAACAGAATGGAACTCAGAGAAGCAATTGGAATAATTACGGGACACTGTAAACTGAATAAGCACCTTTATAGGATGAAGCTGGTCAACTCCCCCACCTGTAGATGGTGTGGAGCAGAAGAAGAGACGCCGTTACACCTCATCCGTGACTGTGAACGGTTGGATCATATACGGTTCAGGTACTTTGGTGACACGAAGGATACCAATCTTGAACCAGGTGAAATATCCATTAGGAGACTTCTGGACTACTGGAAGGTAATACTCTGAGGGGAGACAACGACGGGCAAGCACAATAGGTCGATTGGCCGCGGTGCGCTCCCACTGAGGAGGTCAGCCCGGAAATATTGTATTGTATTGTAATATTTTCTTTGCAGCAGTCCAATTTCTTTCTATAAAAGTGTTTTATTCTTTTCCTTGGAGGCCGATTTAGCTTTGAAATTTTTTCTATTCCAAGTTGTCTTTTATATTTATAAAGAATTTTTATTTTATTTCCAAATTTGACATTCAAAATCTTTAAATTATTATTATTATTAATAGTTCTAATTAGTTTCTTCATTGGTATATTTCCACTTCTTTTATTATAACTCTTTTCATTTATTTTGAATTTATAGTTATCAGATAATTTTTCAATTTTCTTTTGTTTCATCATTTTGTTTATAAATTTTGTACTTATTTTATTTTTGAAATTATCATTTATTAGCTTATTATTAATTATTTCATTTGTACCCTCATTATCATTATTTAATTCAGTTAATATTTTTTCTTGAATTGTATTATCTTCATTTATTAAACAATTATAGTCATTTTTATCTTCAATCAATATTTTATCTTCTAATATTTGGTCATTACTACTATCATTAATATTTAAACTGTATTTTATAGTTTCATTTAAATTGTCATTATTTATTAATGTATCGTCATTTCCGGTATTTTTAATTAAATTTTCATTATTATTTTCATTAACCTCAATAATTTCTTCACTACTTATATTATTTTTACTAAAAAAGTTATTATTCGATTTTTCCAACTCTATCGTCTCTTCATTCTGATTTTTACCCATATTATTTAAAGCATTACATAAATCGTCCAATTTTTTATTATTTTTACTTAATTCGAACTTTATTTCTTGATTTATTTCATGCTTAATATTGCAAATACTCTTACTTAAATCGAATTTCAGTTGTCCTAATAATAACCTCATCATTTCTTCTAAGCCTTGAGGATGCATCTCATTATCCCTTTCGGAAGTACGGTCATTGGATAGAATTTCCGTTGCTAAGGAACCCGCCGATTCTCTGAATGCTATTGCATCATCCTCCTGCAATTCGCTTTCACGTGTTTCGACTATATTATTTATTTCTCCCGGTGTTGTAAAAAACACGCATTCCGGCGACTCTATACCATCCTCCTCACCGTTATTTTGAATTTGTTCAATATTCACGTCGGACATTTTTATTACAAAAAAAAATTATTTTTAAGTTTTATTTTTAATATTTATTTACTGTCTTTAATTTCAATTCACTCGGCCGTCTACGTTGGGCGCCATTAAATGTAATGATTTTATTTGTTATAACTTGATTCGCCACGTTGGGCGTCATTAAATGTAATGATTAATTTTTTTTAAAAAAAGAAATAAAAATATTTTAATTATTTTAATAAGATTTATTATATGAGTTTGACTTAACCTCAGGGATTAAAGTTCCGAGTGAATGAACGGTATATCATTTATCTCCAGACAATTCTGAGATACAAACAATATTAAACTACACACAAACAATAATAAAATAACCGTCAACTACAAAAAAAAAAAAAAACAATTCTTACCTCTAACTCAATCCGCTTCCAACAAAACCTCAATATACTTGGTATTCCTTGGAGGAGAGCTCTGCCTTCCACCAACGCTGAGAAGCAACAGACTTCTTCTTCTCCCTCCGAATGCTGAGACTAGACTGACGCTTCGTTCGAGAAAGCGGGAAAGTTTAGCGTCCTTGCTTCTTAACTTCCGCAGTTTACCGGATTATATATAAAGATAACAATTGTTTTTTGCAATACCAAATAATTAATTTATTGTTATCTGGATGTACATTTAATATGGATATATTGTATACCAGTATTGTCCAAAAACATTATTAATTTTGATCGTATATAATACGATGTTATTTGTATATATGATTTGTGATTTGCGCGGGCTTTTCAAAATATCGATGGTTATTTGAATTTAAAAATATTTTCTTGAATGTAATATATCATTACAATATATTTCTATCACAAGCTATAAGTGTCGACACTTCTATACCATAAGGTGTAAACAGTGATTATAAAGAGAATAATTAAATGTCTTGGCTACTAGCTGTATTGTCAACACTTCTGTACCAACAGATGTAAACAATGAATATGTATGACACAAGACGGAAATCTATGTGTATGTGTACATTCATCGCAAATTTTAACAAATCGGGAACTGTCGTATACATATCCATGTCATAAATGTCTAGCTATTTCTGTTGGAATGTAAACATTCAAGAGAATATCTATCCTGAGATATATTATCTGCGAGAAGTGTGAGATGTAAACGCACCCTAACTGATAATAAAGAGGATGTAGAGTAATGGAATACCTTAAGATTGTATTCTTTGCAATAAAATGTACAAGATTAAAAATCAATAAAATGAGAGATACAAATACAATAAATACAATTCTCCACTATAGAGAGCTACATCTGGAGAATGAATTTAAATTAAAAGTCCGTCACGCAGGAGCTGCATAACTAAGCACTTTCCTTATAATTTGGGTTGTGTAGACTGGTTTCCAGAACGCTTTGCTTAAAATATCCCACATAAATAAAATAAAAACATGAATAGTTCTCTTTTAATTTTGTAATGAGTAACTGTTCTATTATTAATTTGCTTCCAGAGTTATGTTTACTACACTACTTAATAAATACTAAAAACTTCATATTTTCGTCTTTTAATCTGACGCAGGAACAGGATACAGTCCCTCTAGTGGGAGATAGCGCTCCTTGCGGCGGCCTTGCGAACCTACGTCTGGCAAGCTAATTCTATTGAAATATATTACAAAGTAAACCCCCCTTTCCGTTTGACCGATTTAGCTCATTTTTACAACACTTTTTCCCATGAGTTACCCAAGACGTATACCGCGTTTCGTTACAATACAGCAGAAATTACGACCGGTATGAGTATATTAGTAATTTGGGTCCGGAGTAAACCCCCCCCCCTCCCTCAGTTGGGTACTGTGCCACGTGAAGTTCTCTCTTTTCATCGATATTATGGTAAAAAATGAAGTTTCACGCCCTCAAAACCGATTCCTTTCAAATTTTGTACAATAACGTATTTTGATGCACTAAACACGAATACGTTTAAAAAAACCTTCGCATTTAACTAGGAAAGAAGGTATTAGGCACTTAAGTTCACTGTTATGCAGGTTATGAGAGCCAATGTAAACAACTAAATTTGTGACGACTTTAAGGCATAAATGACGACTTTAAGGCATATATGCTATGCGTTTCCGCTCGCTACGCTCGCTCAAGAAGATAGCAAAACCCCAGTCAATCCAACTCGCTAAAATTAATAGAATATAATATTAAGCACTAAAGTTAGGAAGGTTATAAAAGTAGGCGTCATCAGCGTATTTGTAAACACGCGCATGCGCAGATATGTAACATTGGGAAACAGAGAACTCTCATTTGAAATGTTCAGAAACCATTTATTCTAAAATATTGTTAATTTTAAGGGCATCCTCACCCGTCGTCACCTGTCGCTTAAGGGCATAAGTGCTATGCGTTTCCGCTCGCTACGCTCGCTCAAGAAGATAACAAAACCCCAGTCAATCCAACTCGCTAAAATTAATAGAATTCTATTAATTATTCTATTAACTTTCGTGCTTAATAACTTCTTTCCTAGTTAAATGCGAAGTTTTTTTTTTTTTGACGTATTCGTGTTTAGTGCATCAAAATACGTTATTGTGCAAAATTTGAAAGAAATCGGTTTGGAGGGCGTGAAACTGCATTTTCACCGTTGTAAATATTGATACAAATGAATCTTTTAATAAATTTAATAGTTATTTATTTAAATTTTAACGTCCATTATCATTAAATAAAATCTTGGGACGGGTTATCTATAGGGGTAAATTGAAGTTTCACGTCCTCCAAACCGATTTCTTTAACACTTTTCACAACAACGTATTTTGATGCACTAAACACGAATACGTTAAAAAAAAAAAAAAAAACCTTCGCATTTAAGTAGGAAAGAAGTTATTAAGCACTAAAGTTCACTGTTAGGAAGGTTATAAAACTAGGCGTCAACAGCGTATTTGTAAACACGCGCATGCGCATATATGTAACATTGGGAAACAGAGAACTCTCATTTGAAATGTTCATAAACCATTTATTCAAATGTATTGTTAATTTTAAGGGCATCCTCACCCGTCGTCGCCTGTCGCTTAAGGGCATACGCGCTATACGTTTCTGCTCGCTCAAGAAGATAACAAAACCCCAGTCAATCCAACTCGCTAAACTTAATAGAATTCTATTAATTTTAGCGAGTTGGATTGACTGGGGTTTTGATATCTTCTTGAGCGAGCGTAGCGAGCGGATACGCATAGCATGTATGCCTTAAAGTCGTCCTAGACATTCTTCTAATCCTCCTAGACATCCCTCTTAGCTTTCTTGACAATTAAAGTTCGGCAAGCGCGAATTAGAACGAACTAATAATTATAAAGGCATTAGCTAATTATTAAGGGATTTCTGATATATAATACTTTTCATGAACGAAACAATAAATGTGAAGAGTGTTTCATTATTTTAAAAAATGATTGTGAATAAATAACTGCTGATGAATTTAAATAATTTATGGTAAATTTCAATTAAACTTCTTTATTACGAACTTTTCCATACCCGCGCATGCGCATGTTGACAAATTTTGTTGTTTACATTAGCTCTCATAACCCGCATAACAGTGAACTTTATTGCTTAATAACTTCTTTTCTAGTTAAATGCGAAGGTTTTTTTTTTTTAACGTATTCGTGTTAAGTGCATCAAAATACATTGTTGTGAAAAGTGTTAAAGAAATCGGTTTGGAGGACTTGAAACTTCACTTTTACCATCTATAGGTTACCACCCTTTTCAGCTAGGATAGGACTGATGCCTTTTCTTTTTTCTAAAGAAAAGCCACCACTCCATAGTGGGAATTGAAACCCACGACCTTTGGCACAGAGTTTTAAGTGCTCACGCCTTAACACTCACGTCCACCGGGCCTCCATAAATTTAATAACATATGTTTCTACACAAATATTTATCACTTAGTAATAGTAACTAGATAAAATCACTGGTGGGGATGTTCTAAACAATATCCACTCTTTCTATCCGACACAGTTCCTGCACAGTCGGACTTTTAGCACTTTCCTCCGAAGGAAAGTAGCTATTGAGGTTGTACTCATGACGAAATTTTTGAAAAATTTCTTCGAATCTTTATCGATCCTACCTAATAGACACCGAAAATGACCCCCGTTAAAATTATATATATATATATATATATATATATATATATATATATATATATATATATATATATATACTAGCTGACCCGGCAAACGTTGTTTTGCCATATAAATAATTTCCTAGTAATTTCTAGTGTAGACAAAAAATAGCTTACTTATTGTAAGTATGTATGTATGTTAGAATGTGTATATTGTATGTATGTAAGAATGTGGTATATGCGTGAAATAAGCATGGAGCGCTGTGAACGATGAGGGAATATAAAAATAACAAAAGGCAAACATTATTTTTAAGTTATTATAATTTATTCCTTAAAATTATATATCATTAATTAAACAATTACGACAGTAACACTATTAAACAATATCAATCTCTTAATGCTGTAGCGTGAACAATATTTTTTGTTAGTCCATCTTTAGCTAACACAAACAAACTGGATGGTTTACCCACTCGAGAGCATGCCACGTATAATTGTCCGTGTGAAAAACATGGTGTTCTCAAATCTAATCCACAAACAGACATCGTTTGACCTTGGGATTTGTTGATAGTCATTGCAAATGCCAATCTAATGGGAAACTGAATACGTTTGAATTGAATTGGCACATCTGTAGGTATAATAGGAATCCGTGGTATGAGTATATTTTCACCTCTGAACTTGCCATTTAAAATCCTGGCTTCGATCACGTTTTTCATTAATTTTTGAATGACTAATCGCGTACCGTTGCACGCATATAAATAAAAAAAAGTATACTTACAACACAAAATCCGTTGTTATTGGAAGCTCGTGTCACGTGTTGAGTACTTTTGAGGTTATAAAATCATTTGATTAACTAATCGTGCAAAATACACTCAAAATTGATAATTTAATTATTATTGATAAAATAGGAATGATTAAAAGTTAATATGAGAGTTACACTGAGATAGCAAAATAATAATTGTCAACGTTACTACTACACTTGATGCATAAACAATAATGATGGCCGACAACTGTGTAGGGAGTGAGAAAGAAAGGAGACCGGCTTCGTTCTCATCCCTACTCCGTGCTGTTTACTGGCTATTAAAAAATAAGGGTTGATCGTAGAAGGGTGAAAATTGAGGATTGTATGTATTTTTGTATGTTGTATCATAAAAAAATAGACATTAAAAATTTTGTCTAAAAAATAAAAAAAAAAATTTAGGGGTGGACTACCCCTAACATTTAGGGGGATGAAAAATAGATGTTGGCCGATTCTCATAGATACCGGATAAGCACAAAAAATTTCATCAAAATCGGTCAAGCCGTTTCGGAGGAGTATGGCAACGAAAACTGTGACACGAGAATTTTATATATTAGATGTCTGTTAACACGATAGCGGCCAGAGTTTTTGTTTTTTCTTCACGAAACGTGGTATATAGGGTTCAATTAGCAAACGATTGAACGAGTTCGTTAACCACCAAAATCGGTCCACCGAGAGGGGGGTTTACCACGGTCCCAAAACACTAATTTGACCATGCCAGCCGTAGTTTTTGTTATATTTCAACAAAACTCGATATTCGTTATGTTGATCTAAAGAGAGAAATACACTGTAAAAATAAACTAAATCGGTTCATTAGGAGGGGGGGGGGGTTCACTCCGGACCCACATTACCAATTTGCCCCTACCAGCCGTAATTTTTGTTACATTTCAACGAAACTCGGTATTCATGGTAATAATCCTAAAGTACTAATATACTCATACCGGTCGTAATTTCTGCTGTATTGTAACGAAACGCGGTATACGTCGTGGGTATCTCATGAGAAAGAAGTGTTGTAAAAATGAAGTAAATCGGTCTATTGGAAAGGAGGGTTTACTTTAAACTCTGTTTCATTAGAATTAGCCGGCCAGATGTAGGTTCCCAAAGGCGCCGCGAGGAGTGCTATCTCCCACTAGGGGAACTGTATCCTGTTCCTGCGTCAGATCAAAAGACACAAACTGAAGTTTTTGTGTATTTATAAGTAGTACAGTATCATATATTAATAGTAATCTGGAAGCAAATTATTTACAAAATTAATAATGTAGTCTACACTAAAAAAATTCTGAGGAAAGTGCTTAGTTATGCAGCTCCTGCGTGATGGACTTTTTATTATATTTACCTTCTTCTCGTTGAGGTTGAGAGCAGGCATGTGGAGCTTCCTGGCATAAGATTTTGACCAATCTATAGGAAGGATGTTGCCGAAGTTACCAGTGATGGTCCACCACATCCTGAAACAAACATAGACAAATTAGATTAAAAGAAACAATAAGCTTAATTATATATTTATTTAACTTTACGAGGCATTGTCTCTATTAAACCTGTTGGATGAAAGCAAAATTAGGAAAATGTAAGTCCTTCATATGTAATGAACTTAAAATTTAAATATACCTACAGTTAAAACGTCCGTCACGCAGGACTTGCAAAACGAAGAACGCCGCACACGCGGATAGTGTATGCAGAATTACCGAGGAATTTGATTAAAATAACCTATATATATGGAATATAAGCAAAAAAAGGCTTTCTCTTATATATTTCTAATAAACAATTGGCTTAATTACCATTTCAGCGCTGTTCCTCCGTCCCTCCATAGGGCGGAAATTCGGTAAATAGGATGATGTCTTCACTCAATCCGGAAGTGCTCAAAAAAATATTTTAACGTTTCAGATCACGAAAATATGGGTGGTTCAATTTTTTGTATATATATATATATATATATATATATATATATATATATATATAATATTTATATTTTGTATTATATATGTTATTTTTATGTGTTGGGTCTATGGTCTCCTGAGAATTTTTATAACGAGCCTGAGTAAATCTTCATTTAACAAGAAACAACAAAAAAATTACACAGAGTAATCGATAAATTGATTGCAGACAGTGTTGCCGATAAAAGTAAATTAGTTTAGAAAAACTTTAGTAGATTGGTAAGCCTGGAGATTGGCGTATCGATTACCTTATATTATCAAGGGGCGCCATGGTTTAGACAGTCTACATTCCCCCCGTCTTCTTGCCTCTCTGTACATTGAAAGGAATGCAGAGATAATAGTATATATATATATATATATATATATATATATATATATATATATATATATATATATATATAAATCCCGACTCTTCCACCACCTTCTATCCCTCCAAATTTTACCCAACACCTAGTCTATATTGAAGCTGTACACTATATATTGATACTGATAGCATTTATAAGTTTTAGAGTTTATACATAAAATTCAAAATTATGTTGTAATTTCAAAATTATTCCTGTGGGACTTCTGTCCCGGAATAAGAATAAAACTTTTCATTTCATTTTCATTTCATTTCATTTCATTTATATATATATATATATATATATATATATATATATATATATATATATATATATATATAATCAGTCCAGGCAACGAATGCTTAAAAACAGCTATAGGTGGAAATTTTTGGAACACTATTTTTGACTTCGTGACTTCGACTCCTTGGATAGGAGGTGAACATATCAAAAGTCCTCACTCGTATCCTTTGTGCCGGGGGGGAGGGGAGGGGGTTTAGAAGGTCTCATTTTTTGGGTTTTTACTAATATCTCGGAAACCCTGGGTTCCTACCCTGGGTCCTAGCGACATGACCATTCTAGAACAAATGAAAACTTATTAAATTTCCTACAAGTTCTATTCAATAAAGTTTTTCGAGACAGCAAACAAAAGGGCCAGAAGGGGCGTGGCCGGGGGCTACGCATTCCCTCACATGGAATGAAGGCAGCGCGTGCGCAATATCTAGTTCTTTTCTTCGCGGTACACCTACAGCACTGAAGCGGATCTGACATCTGACAGGATGCCGAACCAGGTTTCCCTTCCTCCATCCACGAGCGAACATGGTGAGGCCCGGTGGCGAACCAAAAAATGTTTTCCAACCTGTTGGATCAAAGATGGTCAGAAATTGGTTACCGAACACAAAGTATTTTCACACTGGTTAATCTCCAGAGTCAACTATCTCTTATGCATAATCAATTTATATCAGAGCTGAGCTGGATTCAGTCTCCTTTAATCGAATCATTATTTGATTTGAAGTGATGGATCTCTTCCGTCCAATCTTGTAGCTCCTTGTCTGGAGATTAGTCAGTTTTGAACGAGTAAATTGCGAACGATGCCGTCATAATTCACATCCTTATTTACTTGATTTCCTTGATGGAGGCTTCATCGGCATTATTTAATACATTAATATTTGCAGTCGTCCCTGCACCTTGTTGAGTAAGTACTATCTTTTATGAGGATAACCAAGAGGAAGTAGTGAGACGAACAAGAACACTGAGGAAGAACGTAGAGGAAGAGCATAGAGGAAGGCAAATCCAATCCGTAGTAATGCTGTTACTGTCCCAATTTCTCGGAGAACAGCTGGGCAACACTCTAGGGATTTCCCGCCATTTCATTCCCGCGCTTTTCAATTATACAAGAATAAATAGACTTCTTCTCAGCTTATTATTTCCTATAAACCGGTTTCAGCTGATTCTGAGCAGAAAGGAATATTTAGGTACACTGTCTTTTTCATTCCTTTGTAGCAGTTTACGAGAAATGGAGCTATTGAGGTTGCACTCATGACGAAATTTATTAAAAAAATGCCTTCAAATCTTTATCGATCCTACCTAGTAGACTCCGAAAATGACCCCCGTTAAAATTTATAAAAATCCTAGTAAAGCCTTTATATATACAGGGCGACCCAGATAAGCGGGCAACAAGAGAGATAACTACTAAACGGTTTGAGATATCAAAATTTTTCAAAGGGGTAAAGTTGTAGTTCTCGCAGAGATCTATAAAATGTGAGAAAATAACACTTCTAAAGGCTTAAATAGGCCTTTGAAGAGAAGTGTTTCTTCTTTACTCATATTTTGTATTATATTTTTAAAATGTACTAAGAAATCAAGGAGGAACCGTGCAAACGGGGTTTCGATGGGTCAAGTAGTTCCCTGTAAAAATACGTTTTCATTTGCATGTATTCCTGCAATTCCAAATAAAAGCACTTGAATTTATTTAAATAGTAAATCTTGTTAAAGAAAGTTGGGTACTTACGTATTAGCGTCAAAGCAGGTTAAAGAGCCGGGTCTCAGAGAACTGGATCTAAACCGTGTCAGAGATCTGGATCAAGGAGTCAAATCAGATTTCGCCAATATGGCGACGGGATTATCAACGATTTAGGTTAAGATATAATCTTTAGCTAGCGAAAACGCGTAGCACTTATATTAGCATAATTGCTAATACTAGCATAATTGCTATGCGTTTCCGCTCGCTACGCTCGCTCAAGATTATATCTAAACTCTAGTCAATCCAACTCGTTGATAATATAGATCAAGGATGGTTTTTCGCTGGATAATGGACTGATAAACAATTTGGCATCGCTTCGAAAAAGTAGCTTTCATCCTAGCTATTCTGATGACGCTATCTCGCACAGACACTGAAATCGCGTAACAAAAAAAAACAACAACAATTGCGTGGGTAAATAAAGCACAAATGAATTGCGTTAAAAAGACAAAGGGAACAAGATGGCTACTATAAACACATTAGATGATATCTCTGATAGTGATTGACCAATAGAAATGCGTTATCCATGATCCAGATCTCTGAACGAGACCCGCCTCTTTAACCTGCTTTGTCGCTAATACGTAAGTACCGAAAGTTGTCTGAGTAATTTAACAGATATTATATTATTGCTGTATGTGTATTGAAGTCGCTGTAGTATTTACATTGCAATAATGGCCATTAGAAAGTCTTGAATATCAAGCCCGAAATGTCAGAACGTAAAATATCTTTGTTTCGAAAATCAACAGTACATTGTCAATACTTTCCCAACTACTAATTATCCATTAAGCGATACTAAACTACCAAACTAGATTGAACTTTACCAGAAACTTGGGAATGCGTATAGCGTTTATGACGTGATAACGACCCTCGAAGAAGCCTGAGTGAGGAAGTAGGTGCACAAAACAGCTGTGGCGCAGGTGTTGACCGCACGTTGGGCACCTGTTCTGTAGAATCTCTTCAGCAGAATGTATAGTAAAGGGACGACACCTGCTTCAGAACAGGGGGGCCCTCGCACCGTCTTGATGTTGTACTTCAGGTCGAATATCAGCAAGGCCCTCGCCTCATTAGAGTTAGGGTGCACCATCATTGGACCCGTATTTCTCCCGACCCGATCCGATTTCGTTTGATCGACAACGGCCGAGGTGAGTGCCTACATTAGTCTTGACCCGATCCGTTCCGATTTAGTCACAGCTCGTCAGTAATGACCTCGTAGTGAAGTGAAAACGAGTGATTAAGTTAAAAAATACCACCTAATTAGCATAGAAACCTTCGATTAGGTTGAATGTTGGAGGTAAGAGAAGTATTGCTATTCGTATTTTAAAATTATTTATAAGAAAGGTTATATAAATAATTTTAAAATACGAATAGCAATACTTCTCTTACCTCCAACATTTATAAGAAAGGTTATACGGCGCTAATGGCCCAGAAGTCGATGCGCCGTAAATAAAAAAAATAAAAAAAAAAAAAAATATAAGAAAGGTTATAAACGTTGGAAGGTTATAGACGTTGGATAGTTATAAACATCATTCCACGAAATTTAATAAACAAAAAGCAAAAATGTGAATTGACAAAGTTGTTCTAAATGTTATTTCTTTTGATTTAAAAAAAAAAAAAATGCATTGAAATCGGTTAAGATTTAGAACCTGTAGACCTTTTTGAGACACAAAATTTGGGTTCGCGCCATTTGGTTCGTCGGTCCGAAATCGGTCTAGAAACAAACATGTTTGAATGGCCGAGAATCGGTGGACATCGAATCGGTTCGGGTCGAGACCAATATGTTTGTTTTTCTTCCTTATATGACAGTCGGTGGCTGTTGGATCGGATTGGAACGGGTCCAGTATAGGTGCCCTTTTAGATGGACGATGGTGTCTATCCACTAGGTGTTTTCCACCTAACTGTTAGGTGCCTCTCTTTGGTATCCACTAGACTTCACGTTGCAATCCACTAGATACCTCTACTAAACATTAGGCTACTCCCTTCTATTCAATAGTTTTCTCGCAGATATGCAAGTTGCATATGCCGTGGGTGTACATAAGAGGGGGGTTGGGGGAGCTGTAGCCCTCCCCGAAATGTATAAAAATAAATTAAATAAGATCACTTAGTTCAGAAAAAAAAATTGCTGGGTACAATAGCGTTTTAGTTGTACACTATTCCAAGTTCTAGATTATTAGTAGAGCCCGGAAGTTAGGCATTTATTTTTGCTTAAAAAGACACTTGAAATACTGAAAATAGGCAGTACTGAAATTAAAATAGGCATTTATTAGGAATGAAGGCACAGAGGAATCTCACTCATTATTAATGAAAATATGTCTTTTAAATACTCATTCGTTTCTTTGTTATCACTTTATCACAGAATTAGTGTACTTACTCTTACTTTCCCTTCTTACAAGCAACAACAAGATGCTTTTTCAAAGTATCAACTCTCATAGACCTTCTAAGAAAAAAAAAAAAATGTTTTTCATCATGGAAAAAATTCCTCTGCATCATCTTATCATTTCGAAATCCGGAATCCCAGGTAATTACGGATTGTCACAGCAAAAGGGGTGTCAGGAAGGAGAAGTGACGTACTTCTCTCATCCTCTCTCTTTCCTCCGTTTCATTATGCTTGTGCATTCCTTCTACTAAGGAAGGTTCTGTTATTTTTAAACCTTCAATTCCATCCTTGGGTTGGGAAAATAAGCTTTCGAATAGGTATTTGTGACGGCAATATGTAATTTAATTTGTGCAACCCATTTTGTCTTCGATGAACGGTGCTTTTTAAAATGTTTAAATCGCAGAAAAAATTGCATAACGAGCAAAAAAGGCAACGGAAGCAAAAATAGGCAAAAAAGGCAAAATAAAAATTGTCTCTACACTTCCTAAATCCACGAAAACATATTTATTTCTATCCGATTCTTCAATATATCCATTCAGATAAAAAAGGCATTTTGCCTAACTTCCGGGCTCTAATTATTAGTATTACATACCCCCTAAATGCTCCCAGCCCGCTGAAGTTATTTCCTATATACGCATTCCAACATTGACAATCGTTCAAAATTAACTCGTTCAAAACTAACTAGGCTTTAGGCAAGGAGCTACTTGATTGGACGGGAGATGGTTTTGAAAAACAAGTTTGGACTACCGTTATTTTTTTGATCTGTGGGCTCTGAAAAGTGAGTTCCTAGTCGGCATGTCCGGATTACGTCATGAGGTCAACCTCTTAAGGAGGTTTTCTTTCTTTGGAGGGCAGGGGGATAAAATGTGCTACCAGATTTGATGCAAACTACTTCGGCTAGGTATTAAAAATGGTAATCTGAAAATGAAGACAAAGGACACAAGATGATTATTAAGCTGAGATGAAATAAGAACTAGCATTCTCTGAACAGAGACCATCTGTGTAGCAGCTGTGTCTTCTCACATCCGTCGCATCTACTAACATCACAATTATATTCGGAGCATCAGAATATACACTCTGATTTATACTGTCTGGCATCCGACATTATTGAGCTATTCACCGCATGAGAGTCTATGTGAGCGGGGTCAGCCCCCCCCCCCATTTTGTATTGGTGAGAATGCGTGGTGCTTGGGGTCTCCCGTGGTCTAGTGGCTAGCGCGCTGGATTCATAAGCGGGAGATGGTGGGTTCGTTCTCATCTCAGGGCTCGCTGAGAAAATTCCTGGTTGCACCCTGGAGGCCAGGTGCTAATGGCCAAGATTTGTCGATTCGCCGTAAAAAAAAAAACAAACAAACAAACAAAAAAAAACGCGTGGTGCAAAAAAAACCTACGAAAACGAAAAATGTCTTCAACATTTACCCTGGTCTACAAGGTGTCCAGAGAGTCTCAAAAACTTACCATTTTACACTAAAATTTTCCCTACCTCACAAATTCCTCGATGCTCCCAGCCCTCACGAATTTCCTCCTCCTGACCAATTTTCCATACTTTTGTAAAATACATCTGTATAATTGTCTTCTTATATTTCTTCTAATCCTGAATATTTCAATATCTTCAGTGGGCAGGGGTAAATAAAAGTTAAAAAATGTCGTTTGCTTTACATGTTTTTGTTCTGTATTTACCGGTTTTTCTGGAGCCAATTAATTCCTGAAGGGTCATAAATAATTGACATAATACAAATAATATTTTAGAAAAACAAAATTTCTTATTATTTGAATTAAAAAAGTTGCGTATCTTAGGAGTTTCATAATTAATCACATTATCTTTGTTCCAGAGAAAACACAAACTTGTAGTGGACCAATTTTGATTTTTTTTTTTTTTCCTTTTTGCTTTATAATACATGTTTCTCACTACTTCGACACGATATTTATTGATTATACATACCCTAAAGATGATGAGATCATTAATATATATATATATATATATATATATATATATATATATATATATATATATATATAGTTTGTGTGATGTAAAATGTTTAACCTTAACAAAGAGACCTGATAATTCCTGATAGTCCCAAGTAGGAGAGAAAGTGTAGGTCTTAGCAGTGGACCTTGACACACTCCCTTTATCTCCTCCGAGTCTTGCAAGGCAGGGCGCATGCAACATGCAGCTCATCAGTCACTAATCATCCAACAATCAGCGACTATTTTACTCATTTCATCATTATTAGTCGTTAGTTGCTTATGCGTTTCCAGATTATCTTTAGAGCGAAATCGACCTCATTAGAAGTCTCCGGAAGTATGTTTCAGAAAATGCCTTCAAATACTTGTCTATTTGTGTGTGTGTTTTGGAGCGAAACTCGGACAACATTGTAATCAACTTAAAGTGAAGGATAGTGTTGTTAAAATAAAGTAAATCAGAACAATAGGAATTGGAGGGTCTCCCGTGGTCTAGTGGCTAGCGCCTTAGTTTCAGAAGCTGGAGAGTGTGGGTTCGAGTCCCATCGGCGCAATGGACAAAAACCTGAATTTTTGTTTTCCTATATTTAATTTTTAATCCCCTAGCTAAGTTTAGAAGCTATTCAAGGAATTAAAATCGTATAAAACCGATAAATATTAGTTTTATTTTGATCAACAAACACATTAGCAGTATTATAAACAAGGCAAAGTCTTTAAAACCTGTTTCATACCAACAATCAGTTTAGGACTCTCTAGTTGAAGATAGGACAGTGTTCTTGTTAAATGATCCGAAGGAAATTATGTCAAAAACTATTCCTTTTTTATCTGATATAATTGATTATGAGTAATTACTCACTTATTATTTATCCTGAATTATTCTTCGTCGATCTTTGACATTTTTATTAAGTACACAATTTTGATAGACCATAACAAAAATACTTCATCTGAAAACATCACAAGTTTTTTAGAGCTTAAAGTTTACCTCAAGTATAATTTACTGAGAGCAATTTAGTTTGCCGATATTATATTTTATAATATTGTTAATACTAATATTATTACCTCCTATATTATTTCAATTAATATTACAATTAATATTATTATAGCCATATAGTATGGATTATTATACTATTGTTACATTGTTTCTAGTTGAAATCGATTAATAAAAATGTTTATTTGAAAATAACTAGTGGTTAAGGATTGTTGTCCATTATCCCCAGTACTTGGACGTACTGTACGGCGGCAGGAATTCTTTCATCTCATGGCTAGTTGGGGGGGGGGGGAAGAAAAAAAAACAAAAAAAAAACGGAATTTGAAATTCGAGCTTCATTGGAACCAAGTTTATTAATTTTGAAATGTAGATAGTTAACTGTCAAGATGATAAGTAATCAGGGAATATTTGGGAGTTCGCTAGGAAACATCAATATGATTTTTGTAAAAATTTATATTCAGGCCTTTCCGGCTATTCTTTGGTAGCCTTCCTAGGGGATGGAGAAATACCAAAGTTAACAGTTAAGTAACCATAATGAAGAGCGGAAAGGGCGAATAAATAAAGAGATTGTATTGTGTTGAGAATGGTCCAGAAGCCACAGGACTGGAAGAATGTGGTTAGCTATGGGAAGAGCTAGGAGAAGAGATTGGAATGTACAGTCAGTGCAGGTTGTGGTGCACCAGGCTTACCGTTCGGTAATGAAGCGATCAGAACAAAGAGATAGGCGGTTATATACAAGGAGGTCAGACGCGGCAAGATATTCAGCTAACATTTAAACAATCCATATTTATTCTACCAAATCACAACGTGGAGCACAATAATATTGATGATATGTTGGCTAAATCCACTGCATATGACGTGGAATTACTCACATGCTACAATATAATTTCTTACTTGCACTTTAAATGTATTCTGAAGGAACTGAGTGCAGAAAAGTTGGGAAAAATCCACATAAGGCCGAAATTTATAAATGTTCACGCCAAAAGCAAGTAAACCTAAAGTAATAACGAATCAATCATAAAGACTGACAGCTTCTGACAGGCGCCACACCCAGATTTTGCCAGATGGCCAAAACGCGGAAATAATTCAATATCTCTAGAACGGCTTAACTTACAAACATGGGGCTGGTCTCATTCGACTCAGAACAAAACAATACACCAAGTTCAACATTTGGAGTAAATTGAAGGGCTAATGGAAAAATGAAAGCCTATTGGGGCCTTAAAGATGTTTGAGATTTAGGAATGGGTTGAACTCGTAAAAAAAATGCAACAAGTATTTTGAGTGTATATTTAAATTAATTCAGGGTGATTTTGTTGAAGCAATACGTCGATGTTAGTACCACCCAACAAGCAGTCAGACAAATCGTGGTATTTCATTCTAACTCATGACAGCTCATGACTAAACAACGTTAGCACCAAGAATGAACTCGAATTGAAGTGTTTTGACGTGGGACATGTATTATCTGAGCCAATACGGTAAACTGGATAGTGCAACAAATAAAGGCCTACTCTAATCCTTTCCTTTCATTCCGGTGTTATGATCGGATAAGCAGATAAAAGCAGATCATTTTTGTTCTAATCTTTACTTTAACATGTCTAGTTTAAATGTGACCTTTCTAATTCTGAGGAAGGTGGAGCTCTTTTTGTAATCATAGCTATTCTCAATGCTTACATAAAATGCGCTCTAATTTTTGTTGTTGCCCAGTTTGACTAATGTCTGGCTGAGTTGACCATCTTAGAGCAGGGGAAAAAATTGATAATATTTTTCTCTCATTTTTTAAATTATACATTAATTATTTATTAATTAATTTAGG
Organism: Gonocerus acuteangulatus; assembly: GCA_946811695.1. Lineage (NCBI taxonomy): Eukaryota > Metazoa > Arthropoda > Insecta > Hemiptera > Coreidae > Gonocerus > Gonocerus acuteangulatus. The sequence continues at coordinate 7,615,161 of OX328125.1, forward strand.
ATCCTCCAGATTTGCCGATATAGTCGCATTTACTGTGCGCAACCGTTAGACTGGAAAAAATTCAAAATTATTTTCAAATCATTCAAAAATCATATTATTTCAATTAATCTTGATGAATTAAGATAAATTTACGTTTTAAAGATGTTTCAGCCTGATTTTTTCCATGTCGAGAAAAATGAAATATATATATATGTTTTGTTTTAAGTTACTTCGCTGGGGTTGAAATGATTGATTTGTGAGACGGCTTCTCTCTCCAGCGGTGATTCCCTTGACAACCACCGAGGACGACACATAGCAGCCTGAAGAAGTCGGAGATGAACCCGACGAAATATTGCAGTAAGGAGAGGAAAATCACCGCTGGAGAGAGAAGCCGTCTCACAAATCAATATATATATATATATATATATATATATATATATATATATATATATACACCACAAACATGGTTTTTGATACGGCTACTCTCTCCAGCGGTGTTTCCCTCCCCATCATGGGCGTATATAGGAAATAATTTCAGAAGGGGCTGGGAAAATGTAGGGGGGGGCTGGGACTATTTCCCCGGTATGGACTACTAACAATTTAGAACTTGTAATAGTTTTAGGCAACTAAAAAGCTATTATACCTAAAATAAAATACTTTTTATGAGCTAAGTGATGTTATTTAGTTCATTTTTACATGGCAAATTTTTACTATCAAAGCAAAATTTCGTGGGGGGGGGGCTGCAGCCCTCTTATATACGCCCCTGCTTCCCATGCTCTCAGGCTTCCTTGAGGAATACAACCAAGTATGCTTGAAGAAATATTGCAGAATATTTATATGCTTATGTGTGTATTTTTAAGAAACTTGTTGACAAGTCCTGCACTTAGCTTATATTGTAGAGAATACGTCATTGTCCGTAGTTATTAAACGAATGGAGATAGTCGAGATCAGGTTTTAATAGTTTCGAAATTGTTCCATTTAAAGTAATGGTGTAGTAGTAAGAGAGATGATAAGGAGTGGATAATGGAAGCTAAGCCCACCCAGACAAAAAGGGGATTAGTTTCGGAAAATAAATTGCTCTGAAAGTACTTAATGCCTCACCATTAGTGCTTTCTCGATATAACCTTGGAAATGATTGTTCCTGAAGGGAGAGAGCGAGATTCTAGAAGACGGAGAACAGCTGGGAGGTATTCATCAGCTGATAGCGAAGGAGAAGGTAATGATGCATGGTTATCCGTGAGGAAGGTTATCTCCGTGGGAGACAGCCTCCTAGAAATAGGACCTTCTATATATACCAGCCTTGACCTAAAGGCTCCAGCTTCGGCTCCAGTAGGTCTGGGGCGTCTTAATGATGGCACTGATAGTGTTATCAGTAGTAGCCAAGGGGACAACGCTATTAGAAAATATTCATGCATTTGAGCACATTCCGATGGAACGAATTAAGGTTGCACTGGTGAAAGAATTACACTGGCACACGCACAAAAAAGTGGTATTGTCCAAAGACACTGTACATATATTCTTATCTATTTCGACACGCTGAATCCAAATCCGGAGTCCGTTTCACCCATCATGTCGGGGTTAGGAGCATTTGAAGGTCAAATTATCGTAAGAAGTCGTCAAAGACGAAATAACTAAAGCCCCTATGGTTTTGAGGGTCGCTGAATTCGAATCCGAGGTCTGTTTCACCCCATCGGTGCAAAATCTAGTTAATTTCAAGGAAAGATATGGCTATCGTGCTGCCTGGGCTTCCATGTTCTCTCTTTAAAACCAACTAAAAATTCAAACTTCTCTAAAAACACTTAAAAATTTGAATTTAAAAAAAAAAAAAAAAAAAAAAAAAACCTTTCTTAGCAAGTGTTTACATCCCAAAGGTAGTGTCCATGCAAAATTCCAAAGTTTTCTGTCAAGTGGTTTGGGTTGATAGGTCAGTGTGTGAGTGGTGTTTGACAAATACATAGTAGATAAAAAACTTCCCAAAAATCGCTAAGTTTTTCTGACCAAACCTTTATACCCAACTCGCAGAATCTGGCACACATTATATATTTGAACGACCGGGTTTTTGTATCTTATACCTCACGAAACGTCGAGATTTGCGGCTGTTTTTCCGGGTCGACACCATTAGCATTTCTCCTTGTAACTTCGCTAAAATCCGTGAGCTTCCCGTTCCAACCTTCCGCAGATGCAACAACTTTCTAGATGTTCAAGCGACCTTCTTACGTTCTCCATTGTTCAGCAAGGCTGAGATATTTTTAACAGAATCTTAATTAAGCAATTCCTTAAATATTTTTCTGTTTCTACTAGCAAAACCTGCTTTTCTTCTTAGCTGAAATAAAACCTCTAACACAAGAGGTTTATTTTTGTCCAATCTTGCCTGTCGAATCAAGGATTTTTCTCAGGTCTATGTTCGATTTTACAGATTTTTCTTTTAAATATTTCTTCCCATTCCACGATGAAATGCCGGTAATAATTCAAGCGGAAATTCATCTACACCATAATATTTCATATCAGTCTATCGCCCCTCCGTATGTCTTCCGTGGGCGTATATAGAAAAAATAGGGGCCTGGGAGAATGTTTTTTTTTGAGGGGGCTGAGAAAATTGGGGGGGGGGTGAATATTAGCAATCTAGAACTTAGAATAGCTAGCCAATTAAAACACTATTACGTCCTATAAATACTAATTTTTCTGGACTAAGTGATCTTATTTAATTTAGTTTTTAAGGTTTTATGATATATTTTCAGCGATTTCGGGAGGGGGCTATATACGCCCATGCAGTCTTCAGCCCCCCCATCACTGTTATACATTCACCGGCCCTTCATATCTCTGTAATAAAAACTTCAGTAATGATGAATACGGCCGGATAAAAAATTATATCTGAGATATCAGAAAGCAATGAGAAGTATTTAAAAAACATATTATTTAATCTCAGAAGTTTTAAGGAAGATAAGAGTTTATTTTATTTTTTAGATTGTTGATGGAGATATAAGCTTCTCAAGCTGAGAGCGGTTCGGTAAGGCCCAAGCCGAGGCGAGAACTGGAAATGGAACGTGGTTCAGGTAAGGAGTCCCCCAAGGGCTAGTTTTTGTCCCTCTCCTGTTCTGCTAGTTCTTACCTTTGTTTGACTGTACCTCGTACAGCATCCGTACTTACTACTAGTCTCTATTGTACATACATAGGCTTTTGTGTACCGTATATGCGTCGGATTATTGAACGATTTATAAGCATAACTTGCAACAAACCGACCCACATTAGGCGAAAACGCCGAAACGCCATCCGAGTAAAACCATACCAACGAACTCACTATACGATTAGAAAGAGAGTTGATAGAAGAGATATTTCAAATCAAGGGAAATTAATAAAATAAAGCCTAAAAAAAAAAACAGTTCTCTCGTCAAGGCGCAGTAATTTTACTTAGACCTTAGATAGAAACACATTCTACTTACCCATTCATATTTACAAATCAGAAAAGAAAAAGTCCGTCACGCAGGAGCTGCATAACTAAGCACTTTCCTCAGAATTTGGGTAGTGTAGACTGCTTTCCAGAACAATTTGCTTAAAATATCCTACATAAATAAAATAAAAACATGAATAGTTCTCTTTTAATTTTGTAATGAGTAACTGATAAATTATTAATTTGCTTCCAGAGTTATGTTTACACATGGTACCTACTACACTACGTAATAAATACAAAAAAAACTCATATTATCGTATTTTGATCTAACGCAGGAACCGGATACAGTCACTCTAGTGGTAGAAAGCGCTCCTTGCGGCGCCTTTGTGAACCTATGTCTGGCTGGCTTTTCTATTGAAATATATTACAAAGTAAACCCCCCTTTCCGATTGACCGATTCAGCTCATCTTTACAACACTTCTTTCTCATGAGTTACCCACGACGTATACCGCGTTTCGTTACAATACAGCAGAAATTACGACCAGTATGAGTATATTAGTAATTTGGGTCCAGAGTAAACCCCCCCTCCTAATGAACCGATTTAGTTTATTTTTACAACACATATTTACCTGTAGATTACCACTACGAATACCGAGTTTCGTCGAAATATACCAAAAATCACGGTTGGTAGTGGCGAATTGGTATTGTGGGTCTGGAGTAAACCCCCCTTCCTAATGAACCGATTTAGTTTATTTTTACAACACATATTTACCTGTAGATTACCACTATGAATACCGAGTTTCGTCGAAATATACCTAAAATCACGGCTGGTAGTGGCGAATTGGTATTGTCGGTCCGGAGTAAGCCCCCCCCCTCCTTATGAACCGATTTAGTTCATTTTTATATCTCACTTTTCTCTATATTACCACTACGAATACCAAGTTTCGTTGAAATATAACAAATATTACGGCTGAAATGGTCAAATTAGTGTTTTGGGTTCGGGGTAAACCCCCCCCCCCCCTTCTGGTGGACCGATTTTGGTGGTTAACGAACTCGTTCAATCGTTTGCTAATTGAATGCTATATACCAAGTTTCGTGACGAAAAAACAAAAACTCTGGCCGCTATCGTGTTAACAGACACACACACATATATATATATATATATATATATATATATATATATATATATATATATAGATATATATAAATTTTAACGGGGGTCATTTTCGGTGTCTACTAGGTAGGATCGATAAAGATTTGAAGAAATTTTTCAAAAATTCCGTCATGAGTCCAACCTCAATAGCTACTTTCCTTCGGAGGAAAGTGCTAAAACCCATTTGTAGAGAATGAAGCGAAAGAGTGAGTGAGAATGGACAGAACTGTAACTCTGCAAAGTTACTGACAGACTGTAGACAACGCAGCAACTTAAGCAGGCTATTCTCATTCCGATTTGCAGTACGACTAGTGGTCCAACTTTGGAAGTCGGACCACTAGTCGTATCGTGAATGGGCTTGTTGGACGTGAATTGGCTAGTTGAAAGTCTAGTTGGACGAATATATTGAGAGTGACGACTAGAAGGTCCGATATCCGACTGGCGACGGAGTTGTAGCGTGAGTCGGATCAAAGTCGTCCAACTTAGCTCAGTCAGTGCTTGACCTTCGGGCATCTTCGGTCTACACTCGAAACATTTTTTGGCTCCTGCGCGACGTACACAGTCCTGAAAACAGACTAGGACTAAAGTTGTATCGCTAGTTGGATAGCAAGTCGGAGAGTGAGTGGAGTCGGCTATCCAACTAGTAGTCCTACTAAGTCGGGCTACAATCGGAACTTCCATAGCCTGCTTTAACAATTACTTAACGCTTTACAAGACTTACTGACAGATGGTCATGTAAGGACACTCAACACACCTTAGTCTATTAAAATATAATCAAATTTATTTCAAAATATAACTTTTTAATGAAAATATTTTATTCTATTTCCTTTTAATTGTACATAACATTTTTTTTTTTAATTTGTGTTACTTTTACAACCGACTGACTAATACTGTGGTTGTTAATCACCGTTGCAGAACTCACAATAAATAAAAATCTTAAACCTAAATCTGCCGACATCGGTTCTTCCTCTTGTTTGACTTCCGATGGAATCCGACACACGCGACTAAAAGCACGAGTTTTTCGTTGCATCAATAATCCGTAGGGTTCGTGCACCGCTGCTTTATCTCCCCCTTATAAGGCCGTGGATTATGTCTTCGTGTTGGCCTTAAAGCGGTGAAGCAGTCTCGGCTTCCTTCGACTTTCACGAACGCAATCCAAGATGGAACGTGACTTTGAAGAGGTGTACCACAGGGAGCAGTTTCATATCCTTTACTATTCAACATTTTCTAGAAAGATAGAAAGACAATCCAGTACATTCTACGATAACCTACAAGAGTGTGAGTTGAAGGTTATGGTTACATAAGTAAGGGAATATTCCTGATGGTCTGAATAAATAAAAAATTGGAACTTCAAGATGTTGGATATATAAAAACAATTTCTAATAGGAAAATAAACAAGCTGCAGCTTCTCCCTTTAATTCAAACATCTGTCATTGCTTTTTCCTTATTCATATTTTCAAGGCAAGCAAAAAAAACTACCTCTGCTGAGCCATTCAAGTAAACCGCAAAAATAAAATGACAAGATATCTCATAAACGGTGCGTATAATGTATTTGTAGGAGGCCCGGTGACTGTGAGTGTTAAGGCATGAGCACTTAACACTCCGTGCCAAAGGGTCGAGGGTTCGATATGTTCTCAATTATAATATTTTTAACAGTTAACATATTAGGTTATTTGTGTATAAGCAAAAATTCACTCTTTGTTTAAATTGTTTTAAAATAAATACGTTTTTATTTAAGTTTATAACTATAACAGTAATAATAAGAAAATGTGGAGGCCCGGTGGACGTGAGTGTTAAGGCTTGAGAACGTAACACTCCGTGCCACAGGGTCGAGGGTTCGATTCCCACTAGGGATGGTGGCTTTTCTTTAGAAAAAAGAAAAGGCATCAGCCCTATCCTGGCTAGAAAAGGGTGGTAACCTATAGATAACCCATCCTAAAGATCTTAGTAAATAATAAATGGACATTAAAATTTAAATAAATAAATCATGTAGTTGTCCCTAATTTATAATGCCAACGTCAGACGGCTTAACCTAATGATCACCCATCCAAGAAATAAGCACGCCCGACGTGGATTTATAATGCCAACGTCACACGGCTTAACCTAATGATCACCCATCCAAGAAATAAGCACGCCCGACGTTGATTTATAATGCCAACGTCACACGGCTTAACCTAATGATCACCCATCCAAAAAATAAGCACGCCCGACGTGGATTTATGATGCCAACGTCACACGGCTTAACCTAATGATCACCCATCCACGAAATAAGCACGCCCGACGTGGATTTATAATGCCAACGTCACACGGCTTAACCTAATGATCACCAATCCAAGAAATAAGCACGCCCGACGTGGATTTAAAATCTATCTGTAGGTTGCCACCCTTAATAAACATCCATGGTTGACCACGGGTAGACCCCCTTAGATATCATCGATACAAATGCAAAGTATCGAATGTGAAAATCGCCACTTTCCAGATTGAAAAATCTTTTATTCATTACTTTGCTTTTGGACAGTCAAATAGTCGGCAGATTCCACCTTCTGACAGCGGTTACTCTCCCCTTTCACTGAGTGAACTTAGATTCCAGAGTTTGCCGTACATCAGTCGAACAGCAATCAGTAAAGATTGAAAATGACAAAGGAGTTTTCTTACAATCGATTCTTTGAATTTTTTTTTTCTTATCTTTATTGAAATTTACAACCTGTACAGATAACAACATGTAAATAGTACTGTAATGATCTATAACTCATGGATACATAGGAGGGGAGAAGACAACCATTGTTGAACTCCCTATTATATATATATATATATATATATATATATATATATATATATATATATATATATATATTGGCTCTTTTTCTGTGTTTACAATTTATCACTAGTTGAAGAAACAATTTATTTACAATATATACAACATATATGTATGTATGCATAAATCCATGTGCATGCATACACACACATTTACAAGAAAAAAATAAAATAAAATAAAATAATAAAAAAAAAATAAAAAATAAAAATATAAAAAAAAAAAGAACAAATAAAAGGAACAAATACATCACAGGAGTGTATATGAAAGTTATGTTATAATGTTGTCTCGGGGCCAGCGCCTTTGGAGACGACGTGGAGGAACATCAGGGATTGTATCAGAGGAGAGGAGAATTCCAAGAGGATTCGGATGAGCAGAGAGTTTCGTGTGGAATATTAGGAATCGGGATTTGGCTAGTTCTTGAACGGTTGGGATTTGTAGGTCTCGATGGATTGTAGAATTAGAAACATAAAAAGGAGCATCAAGGATTCTACGGAGGACTTTTGATTGGAAGCGCTGTATTATATTGATATTTGAAGGTTTCGCTGTTCCCCACAATTCAATACCGTAGGTCCAGATTGGTAGTATGATAGCCTTGTATATTGTTAGTTTGTTATTGATGGTCAGTTTTGACTTGGGCCTGAGTAGTCTTCGAAGTAGTCCATAGCGTTTGTTTGAATTTGTATCGACGATATATTGACATCTAAGAAAGTTTTAGTTTAACTATTGACATCTATGATGTATGTTTAGGCTTAGGAAAGACAGAGCAGGCATCTGATATACAACCTTACATTATAATGTTGTGTAATATAGAAAGCTAGCGTTGTTGTGGATATTAGAAGGGTCTATTAAACCCAGATAGCTATGTCGTGACTAGGTTAGATAGTACGGGCGTCGGGGCAATTGCTCTGTAGTAGGTACGGCTCTCTACAGAATATCAATAACTCTACCAGTCCAAGTCTGTTTTCACCTAACAAATTTATATATATATATATATATATATATATATATATATATATATATATATATATTATATGTTGTAGATCCCAAGTTGAAAACTAAGATGTTGTAGATAGTTGGTAACAGCTTATTAAGTCTTCAATAGTTTTGTATTTTAATTACATTTTTGTTGTGGAAACGTTTCGGCTATAAGCCATTTTCAATCCAATTGTCTGTGAAATACAATTAATTATACTGATTAGGATATTACGTTAAAATATAAACAATTAATAAACATAAAAATTAGAGTATACTAATGTATCAACAACTGACCTGTATGATTTTGCATTATTTTTTTATTAGTTTGAGGAGGAAATTACATTTTTTTTTTAAATTGTATGGTTCGTGTCTGGAAATTAATGGATATTTATGTAGAAATATTTGGTTAAAAGAATTTTATAGTTAAAATATAGATGATATATATTTAATATGGATGATATTATACCTCTATTATTTCATGGACGATATTATTATTACCTCTATTCTTACATATTATTTTATTTATTTGAGTCTGCTTCTGTAACGGAGGACTAGATGTGCAAGACTGAGGGTTGGCAGGTGGTGCATTATATATATATATATATATATATATATATATATATATATATATATATATATATATATATTTATATATATATATATATATATATATATATATATATATATATATATATTTATATATATATATATATATATTTATATATATATATATATATATATATATATATATATATATATATATATATCCTCTACTTTTAATAAGGCCTTAAATCACTTCTTTTTACGTCATTATACTCATGTCGACTAGTTTCTGGCATCTTGGCATCTCATCACAGACAAACATTTCTTATACAAAGCAGTCGTCATTTAATAACATCGTCATAAACAGACAAAACATAAATTAAAAGTCTCGTTTTCTGTTTGTTTTTGACGATGTTATTAAATGACGACTACTTTGTATAAGAAATGTTTGTCTGTGATGAGATGCCAGAAACTAGTCGACATGAATAAAGTGGTTTGAAAGAAATTTTGTAGCAATTTTGTGACCTAAACCACACAGGGAAAAGAAGAGGAAAAATACAGGTGGAAGAGCTCAAGTTACGAGAGAATATATACATATATATATATATATATATATATATATATATATATATATATATATATATATATATGTACATAAATTTCAAATTTAATTTTAATATTAGTGCTTTATGCTATTTCAAAAGATATTAAGTTTGACAAGTGGCAAATATAATTATAAAATAGAAAAAAAAAACAAAAAAAAAAAAAAAAACAACAAGATATATTCAGACCAGCAGGAAGGAATTTCGATTGGTATATTGATAATATCTTATCAATTGTTGTTCATTAAAATTCCTGAAACGAAACGCATTTTAACTAATTCCTCGTCTCTGCCAAGACTATTATAAGGAGTATAATGACGCAGGATTTGTAAATGGAATTTACTTACCTATCCTATTTTCCAAGGAATATTATGATTTTTAAAAAAAAAACAAAAAAAAAAAAAAAAACCATCAGCCTTATCCTAGATAGGAAAGGGTGGTAACCTGTAGAAACCCCGCTTCGAAAATCGTTATATAGTAGAGGTGAATGTTAAAATTTGAAAATATTTTCCCCAAGAAACATGCTCTATAGCGTATCCATGAGAAACGATTAAACGAGAATTAAATTATTAAAAATGCCCAACCGTTATTTTACCTTCTCTGCAATGAAACTCGGTAGATATCTTGTGCCTAACTGATGACAAACAAAATCGATAACATTATAAATCGATTTTACTCCGGATCTAAATTAATAATAGCTTAATCTGTTAATAACACAATTACTACAACATTTTTTTTTAGATTGTATTTATTTAGATCAGTTTAAGCACATGCTTTAACAATATGGCATAAAGTAATCTTGCCGATAAATGGGCTTAGTTATGCAGCTCCTGCGTAACGGCCTGTTGTTTTTTTTTTAATAATAGCTTCTATCCTGTTAATGAATATAAAGCTACAATAACTAGGAGCTATAAATATCACCGAAGGACAACACAAGATAAAGAGAGAGAAGAATATCTGATGAAGTTTCCTCATGAAAGAGTTCCCATAATATCCTGGATTTCAAGATGAAATTCGGCGTGAACCGTTCCATTTCCTAAAGGTCACTGCGCAGACTATTATATTCGAGTCCTATATTGGGCCATTATTATCATCCTGTAAACCTTTCAGGATGGATTCGTCCTTCCTCAATTCGTCCATGTTTCAAGATGACTTAAAGTTTCTATTTGTTGTGGATATTACCGCGTTATTGTAGTAATAACCGGTGTTTCGCCAGACATTCTGCAGGCTTCCTCACTTGGAGAATATCTGGCGAACATCGGTAATCACCACGACGACACGGTCATATCGTCGAGACAAATGCAAAGTATCGAATTTGAATATTACCACTTTCCAGAGTTAAAAAAACATTCATTTATTACTTTGCTTTTGGACAGTCAAATATTCGGCAGATTGGACCTTTTTACAATGGTTACACTACCCTTTTACAATTATGAACTCTCTTATACTGGTCGGTTTTTTTTTTTTTTTTTTGTTTTTTTTATCCCTGCAGCCGAAATCGGTTTACCTTGTGTACAATTAATCAAATGGTCTGAAAATAAGCATTGTCGGCCTAATATGACTTGTGGCTTTCTCCGGAACCAAATTTTTCGTTTAAATAATTAACAGCTGTTTGTAATTTATTAGTATTGATTTATTGAATTGGGTTAAACGCCTTTTATTTTCTAGCGGAAGAAACGGGTTCGAGTCGCCATGATGAAAGGATTACACCTATTCCACCACGGATTTTTAAGGAGGGTGGTTACCAGTATATAGCCCGGTGTTAAAAAAAGTCCGACTCGCAGGAACTGCAGCATCTTAGCTCGGTTCTGTTCATGTCCCTAGTGCCATTTGATAAGCTTAGAAAAGAAATAAACTTATTTTTTTATATATCTCGTGAAAATTGTCAAAATCCTCTCGAACATCTCGAATAAAAGTGATATTAAGGCGTCAGGGACACCGACAGTAGCTAACTTTTACACAGAAGCGGAAATTACAGAATCTGGCTCTCATTCTAAAGCAAAGCTCTGTAAATCAATACAAAATATGCCTAATAAAGCCTTTCTAGAGGATACAGAAGCATGGGCGTATATGGTGGGGGGGCTGAGGGGGCTGCAGCCCCTCTCGAAATTTTGAATTGATGATAAAAACTTCTCGTAAAACCCTTAAAAATAAATTAAATAAGATCACTTAGTTCATAAAACATATTTTATTTTACGTGTAATAGCGTTTTAGTTGCCTAAAACTATTCCAAGCTCTAAATATTTAGTATTCCATACCCTGGAAATGGTCTCAGCCCCCCCCGAAATTGTTTTTATATACGCCCATGTACAGAAGGATCAAGAAGAAGTACACAAGATTGAGTAGAATACCCTGCCTAATATAGCCTATATAGAATAATATGCTGAATAAAACCTGTCTAGTAAATACACAAGGACAAATAAAAGTCTTGACGAATAACAAGTCAAGAAAAAAAACTTTATTTAACAAAATAAAACAAAGTTTAGTTGCCCAACTACAATAGAATAATATACCTAATTAAGTCTATGGAGTAGACACAAATGGACCAAAAACAAGTCTTGTGGAATATTGTTTTTTTTCTAATTAAATACTTTTTATCAATATTTAGTATATAACCTTTGTTGAAAACTATTCATTGCTAATTGATGAATCGGTTTACAACTAAGTAGTCTCTATGAATATTTAGTATATAACCTTATGTTTGGATCTGAGTTTTTGGGGTGCTCTCCGCCTAGGCTTTGTATTTGTGTCGGCAGATACCTGGGGTATATTTACAGCTCTTGAGGATTAACTCTTAGGAGGTAAATTTCCTGCGGCCCCCTTGTTTCTACGGTCATTGAACCGCCATATTCGCTCATAGTATCTAACCGTTGTGAAGTTTATTTTTTGGATTTAGGACTTAATATACATATGTAGACTAAATCATAGCAAGAAGTAATCCTCCGTCGTCGGTTCTTAACTATGTAGACTCGCTAATGTTATCCAATCTTAGATACATCGTATTTAAAATCCACAGCAAAAACACGACATTTCATCAGAATCCCCTGCTGAATAAAACTTATATAGAATAATATGCAAAATAAAGCCTATCTAGTGGATAAAAATAGAGGAAAAAAGCCGTTCGTGGTGGTAGAAAATCTTAAAAGTATTTCGCTCAGAAATCTCCGAAATATTGTCACTAATTTTACGTATCCTGTTTTATAGCAAAATAGATTTATATTCTATAATCAATAAGAAAAACCTACTAACAATAAAAAACTATGGGTAACAGATAAAAATAGGGAATACCAAGAATAATTCTAAAGAACGAAATCAACACCAGTACTGTAATCTAGATATTCATACGGCATCTTCGAATTCTAACAAACAAAATATTGATTCTAATTATACGTATCCTGTTTTATTGACAAATACATTTGACTACTATAAACAATTAAAAACACTAGGGAATATGCCAAAGAACTCGGAGTAGGAGCCTCGACAGTTTCAAGACATTTGAAGGAAATCAACGGTACAGCCTGATATATTTTTAACAATGAATTGTTTTTCTTATTTTAATTAATCTGTTTTATTGTCAAATACATTATCCAACTTTAAGCAATTAAAAAATAACAAGGAATAAAAACAAACAAAAAGAACCGTTCGAATAAACGAAATCAATTACCTCAAAGTTTAAGCACTTATTTCTCCGATTGACATAGCCTAATCAAAAATTGTTTCAGAATCTTATTTATATAGAACATTTATTTATTTATTTGTTTATTAGTGAGACCGCGACAAGGGCAATTCATCACTTAAATACATACATAAGAAGAAACAATAGTAAACAATTGTTAACAAATTTGAAAATGAAATAATTAAAAAAAATATTAAAATAAAAAATAATTACTAATACAATTTGCAGTGACTATAAAAAGGTACGAACAACACAGAGGCAGATAGGGCAGTCTGTAAATACAATTATAGACTTAGATCTTCATGAATTTCAAATCATAGTTTTTACATATTTATTAATGATAGGAGGTCGTAAACAGAAAAGTCCGACTCGCAGGAACTGCAGCATCTTAGCGCGGTTCCGTTCATGTCCCTAGTGCCATTTGATAAGCTTAGAAAAGAAATAAACTTATTTTTTTTATATATCTCGTGAAAATTGTCAAAATCCTCTCGAACATCTCGAATAAAAGTGATATTAAGGCGTCAGGGACACCGACAGTAGCTAACTTTTACACAGAAGCGGAAATTACAGAATCTGGCTCTCATTCTAAAGCAAAGCTCTATAAATCAATACAAAATATGCCTAATAAAGCCTTTATAGAGGATACAGAAGCATGGGCGTATATGAGGGGGGGGGCTGAGGGGGCTGCAGCCCCTCCCGAAATTTTGAATTGATGATAAAAACTTCTCGTAAAACCCTTAAAAATAAATTAAATAAGATCACTTAGTTCATAAAACATATTTTATTTTACGTGCAATAGCGTTTTAGTTGCCTAAAACTATTCCAAGCTCTAAATATTTAGTATTCCATACCCTGGAAATGGTCTCAGCCCCCCCCCGAAATTGTTTTTATATACGCCCATGTACAGAAGGATCAAGAAGAAGTATAATATATAACCTTATGTTTGGATCTGAGTTTTTGGGGTGCTCTCCGCCTAGGCTTTGTATTTGTGTCGGCAGATACCTGGGGTATATTTACAGCTCTTGAGGATTAACTCTTAGGAGGTAAATTTCCTGCGGCCCCATTGTGTTCTACGGGCATTGAACCGCCATATACGCTCATAGTATCTGACCGTTGTGAAGTATATTTTTTGGATTTAGGACTTAATATACATATGTAGACTAAATCATAGCAAGAAGTAATCCTCCGTCGTCGGTTCTTAACTATGTAGACTCGCTAATGTTATCCAATCTTAGATACATCGTATTTAAAATCCACAGCAAAAACACGACATTTCATCAGAATCCCCTGCTGAATAAAACTTATATAGAATAATATGCAAAATAAAGCCTATCTAGTGGATAAAAATAGAGGAAAAAAGCCGTTCGTGGTGGTAGAAAATCTTAAAAGTATTTCGCTCAGAAATCTCCGAAATATTGTCACTAATTTTACGTATCCTGTTTTATAGCCAAATAGATTTATATTCTATAATCAATAAGAAAAACCTACTAACAATAAAAAACTATGGGTAACAGATGAAAATAGGGAATACCAAGAATAATTCTAAAGAACGAAATCAACACCAGTACTGTAATCTAGATATTCATACGGCATCATCGAATTCTAACAAACAAAATATTGATTCTAATTATACGTATCCTGTTTTATTGACAAATACATTTGACTACTATAAGCAATTAAAAACACTAGGGAATATGCCAAAGAACTCAGAGTAGGAGCCTCGACAGTTTCAAGACATTTGAAGGAAATCGACAAATCCAAAGCTGAAATTACTTCGCTTATTCAAAACTTTCTTTAGAACCTTTCTTGTAGAGCATTTAGTAAGCTTTCGAATGGTAACCTTTCGCTTCCCAAGATTTTCAACCGTTTTCGAGATATTAAGAAATTATACGAAGTTCCCAAAACTTTTCATTATTTCTGACAACAGAAAATTGGTCTCATTTTACCTATCCTGTTTTACACACACATACATTTTCCTTACAAATACAACATAAGAAATTAAAGAAATAAAAAGCAATAAAAAACCAAGGGAAAGAGACAAAAATTACAAAAAGAACGACAAAAACCCGTTCATAAGAACAAAACAGACGTATTTGAAGTTTTAAGCATTTATTTCTCCGATTGACATAACCTAATCAAAAATAGTTTTAGAATCATTTTTGTAGAGAATTTAGTAAGCTTTCAAATAGTTTCAATCCACTTACCACGATTTCCCAACCGTGTTCGAGATATTAATGAAAGTATACGAAGTTTCCAAAACTTTTCATATCTGTTCATAAAATATTTTATTCTAACCCTTCCTTAACTCCAAACGTAACATAACTTTCAACATATTAGTTTTAATGAAATTAGAACATGCACATAATGTTTCAACTGAATCCCGTTATTCTAAGTACCCAAACCAAAAACGGTATTCAAAAACTATTTTTCCAATTTTCTCGACAACGGTTAAAGCTATCGCCTTGAAAATGGTTTCATTCGTTTTTCTAGCCCAAGAAGCCTATAAAACGAGTACTTACAAGCTTATGAACTCAAAAACGTAAGCGTTACGATTTTTTCTGCGCGAATTTCGCCCCAAACACCATCTTCCAGTGGGCGGATTTTGCTGGTTAACGAACTTGACCTTTCAAATTGGACGACAGATTTTTGTACCAAATTTCATCAAAATCGGACCATTCGTCTTCTATTTAGAGAGCGAACAGACAAATATATATATATATATAAATATATACATATATATATATATATACAAATTTGAACCACCGTTATTTTCGGTTTCTAGGGGTTCTGAAACGCAAAATTTTCTAGTCGGCACTTCCGGATTGTTTCATTGTATCAACCTTATAAGCGGGGTTCCTCCCTATGGGGGAGGGAGGAACCGCGCTAAAAATAAATATACATACACATATACACATACACAAACAGATAAGCTCGTATACAAACATAGAAAACCATATATATACATCATATTTCTTCAAATAGTCCAATTTTCCTTAAGTATCTAAAAACAAAATCTATAAATTGGCTTCCTTCTGCTAACAACTCTGTTAGATTTATAGCTGGGAGGGGAAATGAGTTAAGTCTTAAACAGTCCGTTAGTAAGTGTTTAATCGTTAAAAAGGTGTTACATATTGGGCAAATCGGTGCTTGTTCTCTGGTCATTAGGGATGAGTGTGTAAGTCTAGTGTGTCCAATCCGTAAACGTGTCAGTACTACTTCGTCTCTTCTTGTACGTCTGTTGCTCGATGGCCAGTGAGTAATTGTAGATTTAATTTCTCGTAGTTTGTTGTCTCTTGTCCTGTACCATACATCGTACCACTGGTTTTCAATGTGTTTCTGTATGTCAGTGAATATATCTTCGTATGTTATGTCTGTGACGTCGTATTGGTTTCGTGTTGTGGATAATTTTGCTTGTCTGTCTACATTCGTACTTTGTGGTATATCTTCATGACCGGGAAGCCAATAAATAGTTATTAGTTTCTTCAATGAATGTATTGTATCGTGTATTTGTGTTACAATTGGATGAGTGCTAAAAATGTCTTGTATGGCTATAAGGGAACTGAGAGAGTCTGTACAAATGATAATGTCGTTTTCTTGTCGTGTATTGATGTTGGTGAGTGCTAGAAGTATTGCTCGTAATTCAGCTGTGTATGTTGTCGTAATGTCAGGCAGTTTATTAACTATTATTGTTTCTCCTATTACTACAGCTATTCCTGTACCGTGTTGTGTTTTAAATGCGTCTGTGTATACAAATAATGACTCTAAATGATCTTTAAGGTAAGCTTTAAATTTGTTTTTATATATAATGCCAGATGTTGGGTCCTGCTTTCTGTGTTTAGTCAAACTTAAATTTATTGTTAGATTATGAATTGTCCAAGGAGGGAAAATGTGATTTGCTTTTTGTATAATTTTTGTTGGGTCAGTGTAGTGGTTGGTAATTTCGCGAAATCTAATGTAAAGTGGCTTTTGTACTGTAGGGTTCATGTTATATGTTTCGGTGTATGGATTGTGGATGTACTTAAGGCATGGACTATTTAAAGATATACTCTTAAGTACAAACTTACTTATCAGCATCCTTCTCCTGTATTCTAGCGGATACTCCCCAGACTCGGCACAAAGGCTATTGGTCGGGCTGGTTCTAAAAGCACCGGTAGTTAACCTTAGTCCCGTGTAATGGACAGAATCTAGCAACTTTAGAAGATTGGGCTTGGCAGACGAATATGCTACACATCCATAGTCTAGTATCGAACGAATAAATGCTCGATAGAACGTTAGCATTAGACTCCTGTCAGCACCCCATTTCGTATTTCCCAGAACTCTCAAGAGATTAAGTGATTTCTTTGATCTCTTACAGAGTTCTTTGACATGGGGTACCCAAGTTAGTTTGCTGTCAAATAATATACCCAAAAATTTTATAACTTTTTCTTCTCTTAATTTTCTATTGTAAATAAATAAATTAATGCTAGGAACCCTTTTCTTTTTTGTGAAAAGTATAATTTTTGTTTTTTCTATTGAAAACTTCAGACCATTCCAATTGCTCCATCTTTCTAATAATCGAAGAACATTCTGCATGGTTTCTTCCAGAGCACTAATATCTTTAGATGATGAATAAACCAATAAGTCATCGACATACTGGCAATAGAACATTTAGTAAGCTTTCGCATGGTAACCCTCCGTTTACCAATATTCCTAACCGTCTTCGAGATATTAGGGAATGTATACGAAGTTCCCAAAACATTTCATGTCTGTTAATAGAATATTTTATTCTAATCCTTCCTTAGCTCCAAACATAACCAAAATTTTAACATATTAGTGTTGATGAAATTCAAACATGCAGAAAATGTTTCGACTGAATCCCATAATTTTAAGTATCAAAATCAAAGACAAAAAGGACAGTTCGAATAAGCGAAATCAATTACTTTAAAGTTTTAAGCACTTATTTCTCCGATTGACATCGCCTAATCAAAACTTTCATTAGAACCTTTTTTGTAGAGCATTTAGTAAGCTTTCTAATGGTATTCTTCCGTTTCCCAAATTCTCAACCTTTTTCGAGATATTAAGGAAAGTATACAAAGTTACCAAAACTTTTTTATGTCTGTTAATAAAATATTTTATTCTAACCCTTCCTTAACTCCAAACGCAACCAAAATTTCAACATATTAGTTTTAATGAAAGTAGAACATGCAGTAAATGTTTCAACGGAATCCCATGATTCTAAGTACCCAAACCAAAAACGGCATTCAAAAATTATTTTTTCAGTTTTCTCGAAAACGGTTAAAGCTATCGCCTTGAAAATGGTTCCATTCGTTTTCCTAGCCCAAGAAGCCTATAAAAAGAGTACTTACAAGCTTATGAACTCAAAAACGTAAGCGTTACGATTTTTTTGGCGCGAATTTCGCCCCATACGCCATCTTCCAGAGGGCGGATTTTGCTGGTTAACAAACTTGACCTTTCAAATTGGACGACAGATTTTTGTACCAAATTTCATCAAAATCGGACCATCAGGGAAGCCAGAAATGAGCGAACAGACAAATATATATATATATGTTTGATGTTATTTGTCGTCACTGGGATAGTATTTTTAGATGGAACGGCATTTTTCTCCAGCGGTGGTACTCCTCCTCACTTCTTCCCGGAATATTTCGATGGATTCATCTCCATCTTCTTCAGCCAGGTACTTGTTTCTTCCTCGGTGGTAGCCAAGGGAAAAATGACCACCGAGGAAGAAATAAGTACCTGGCTGAAGAAGATGGAGATGAATCCATCGAAATATTCCGGGAAGAAGTGAGGAGGAGTACCACCGCTGGAGAAAAATGCCGTTCCATCTAAAAATATATATATATATATATATACATATATATATATATATATATATATATATATATATATATATAAATATATACATATATATATATAAATTTGAACCACCGTTATTTTCGGTCTCTAGGGGTTCTGAAACGCGAAAATTTCTTGTCGGCACTTGTTCGGATTGTTTCATTGTATCAACCTTATAAGCGGGGTTCCTCCCTATGGGGGAAATTTTTTTAATACTGTATTCCTGCATTATCTTGAATGAAACGTTACTACTTTTTAGCGCGGTTCCTCCCTCCCCCATAGGGAGGAACCCCACTTATAAGGTTGATACAATGAAACAATCCGGAAGTGCCGACAAGAAAATTTCGCGTTTCTAGAGACCGAAAATAACGGTGGTTCAAATTTGTATATATATATATATATATATATATATGTATATATTTATATATATATATATATATATATATATATATATATATATATTTGTCTGTTCGCTCTCTAGGTCGAAGACGAATGGTCCGACAAGAAAATTTCGCGTTTCAGAACCCCTAGAGACCGAAAATAACGGTGGTTCAAATTTGTATATATATATATATATATGTATATATTTATATATATATATATATATATATATATATATATATATATATATTTGTCTGTTCGCTCATTTCTGGCTTCCCTGATGGTCCGATTTTGATGAAATTTGGTACAAAAATCAGTCGTCCAATATGAAAGGTCAAGTTCGTTAACCAGCAAAATCCGCCCACTGGAAGATGGAGTTTGGGGCGAAATTCGCGCAGAAAAAATCTTAACGCTTACGTTTTTGAGTTCATAAGCTTGTAAGTACTCTTTTTATAGGCTTCTTAGGCTAGGAAAACGAATGAAACCATTTTCAAGGCGATAGCTTTAACCGTTTTCGAGAAAATTGGAAAAATAGTTTTTGAATACCGTTTTTGTTTGGGTACTTAGAATCATGGGATTCAGTTGAAACATTTTCTGCATGTTCTACTTTCATTAAAACTAATATATTGAAATTTTGGTTACGTTTGGAGTTAAGGAAGGGTTAGAATAAAATATTTTATTAACAGACATAAAAAGTTTTGGTAACTTTGTATATTTTCCTTAATATCTCGAAAAAGGTTAAGAATTTGGTAAACGAAAGAATACCATTAGAAAGCTTACTAAATGCTCTACAAAAAAGGTTCTGATGAAAGTTTTGATTAGGCGATGTCAATCGGAGAAATAAGTGCTTAAAACATTAAAGTAATTGATTTGGCTTATTCGAACTGTTCTTTTTGTCTGTTTTTATTCCTTGTTATTTTTTAATTGCTTATAGTTGGATAATGTAAAAAAAAAAAAAAAAAAAAAAAAAAAAAAAAAAAAAAAAAAAAAAAAAAAAAAAAAAAAAAAAAAAAAAAAAAAAAAAGAACTGGAACCGCGCTAAGATGACGCAGTTCCTGCGAGTCGGACTTTTTCTAAAAGAATTTCATTTAATTTTAAATGAATAATCTTTTTCAGGATGATCGATTTATATCCTTTAGACTCGCTTGTGCACAACTGGTTGGCGCCATATGTAAA
The DNA here is from genome assembly GCA_946811695.1 of Gonocerus acuteangulatus. NCBI lineage: Eukaryota > Metazoa > Arthropoda > Insecta > Hemiptera > Coreidae > Gonocerus > Gonocerus acuteangulatus. The sequence continues at coordinate 7,635,684 of OX328125.1, forward strand.
GTTCTTACTCATGACGTGTCCACTGTAGGGGAAGGTTCTTATTCATACAATTACCTTAGTAGTATACATTTTAGCTTTTCAAGAGGAGCCTAATGGGGTTTGAAAATGAATTGACATTTTAAGTGCTTTATTTGTTTTATTATTAACCTTCCGCGTGCCATATATCTGGTTAGTACTTCACGAATATAGAACTGATGACCGCAATTTTGAGTAATCTCCAGACAAGGCAATAACGGAAAGGAATTTGAGGAGGGACTTGAGATATTCAAATTTTCTCTAAATGACAAATTCCTCACGAATGAATGAAAGAGGAAATGGAGACAGGAATAGAGAATTCCGCCAACATTGGGACAACTACAAATTCGCGTTTGATGAAAAATCAGGGAGAAGAGCCAACTAATTATGTAGTCATGAATTATTGCTGAAAATCATTCATTTTCGTTGATCATTCAATCACGCAGGAGCTGCGTAAGAAGCACATTCATCAAAAAGTAATGTGCTTGTACTGACTAAATACATTTAAAAAGATAAGTTCGATTCCTCGAAAAGAGTATTAACCTATAGACAACCCGTCCTAAAATTCTGAGTTAATTATAATGGATGTTAAAATTTAAAATTAAATTAAAGAGATAACCTATTTTAAATGTTGTTCTTTAATTTTTGTAATAAACAGTAAAACTGTTAGAACGGTGTTGATAAGGAAGAAGAGTGCAAAAATCTAATAGTGTAATGAACCAAACTCTTAGAACGGTGTTGATAAGGAAGAAGAGTGCAAAAATCTAATAGTGTAATGAACCAAACTCTTAGAACGGTGTTGATAAGGAAGAAGAGTGCAAAAATCTAATAGTGTAATGAACCAAACTCTTAGAACGGTGTTGATAAGGAAGAAGAGTGCAAAAATCTAATAGTGTAATGAACCAAACTCTTAGAACGGTGTTGATAAGGAAGAAGAGTGCAAAAATCTAATAGTGTAATGAACCAAACTCTTAGAACGGTGTTGATAATAAAGAAGAGTGCAAAAATCTAATAGTGTAATGAACCAAACTCTTAGAACGGTGTTGATAATAAAGAAGAGTGCAAAAATCTAATAGTGTAATGAACCAAACTCTTAGAACGGTGTTGATAAGGAAGAAGAGTGCAAAAATCTAATAGTGTAATGAACCAAACTCTTAGAACGGTGTTGATAAGGAAGAAGAGTGCAAAAATCTAATAGTGTAATGAACCAAACTCTTAGAACGGTGTTGATAAGGAAGAAGAGTGCAAAAATCTAATAGTGTAATGAACCAAACTCTTAGAACGGTGTTGATAAGGAAGAAGAGTGCAAAAATCTAATAGTGTAATGAACCAAACTCTTAGAACGGTGTTGATAAGGAAGAAGAGTGCAAAAATCTAATAGTGTAATGAACCAAACTCTTAGAACGGTGTTGATAAGGAAGAAGAGTGCAAAAATCTAATAGTGTAATGAACCAAACTCTTAGAACGGTGTTGATAAGGAAGAAGAGTGCAAAAATCTAATAGTGTAATGAACCAAACTCTTAGAACGGTGTTGATAAGGAAGAAGAGTGCAAAAATCTAATAGTGTAATGAACCAAACTCTTAGAACGGTGTTGATAAGGAAGAAGAGTGCAAAAATCTAATAGTGTAATGAACCAAACTCTTAGAACGGTGTTGATAAGGAAGAAGAGTGCAAAAATCTAATAGTGTAATGAACCAAACTCTTAGAACGGTGTTGATAAGGAAGAAGAGTGCAAAAATCTAATAGTGTAATGAACCAAACTCTTAGAACGGTGTTGATAAGGAAGAAGAGTGCAAAAATCTAATAGTGTAATGAACCAAACTCTTAGAACGGTGTTGATAAGGAAGAAGAGTGCAAAAATCTAATAGTGTAATGAACCAAACTCTTAGAACGGTGTTGATAAGGAAGAAGAGTGCAAAAATCTAATAGTGTAATGAACCAAACTCTTAGAACGGTGTTGATAAGGAAGAAGAGTGCAAAAATCTAATAGTGTAATGAACCAAACTCTTAGAACGGTGTTGATAAGGAAGAAGAGTGCAAAAATCGAATAGTGTAATGAACCAAACTCTTAGAACGGTGTTGATAAGGAAGAAGAGTGCAAAAATCTAATAGTGTAATGAACCAAACTCTTAGAACGGTGTTGATAAGGAAGAAGAGTGCAAAAATCTAATAGTGTAATGAACCAAACTCTTAGAACGGTGTTGATAAGGAAGAAGAGTGCAAAAATCTAATAGTGTAATGAACCAAACTCTTAGAACGGTGTTGATAAGGAAGAAGAGTGCAAAAATCTAATAGTGTAATGAACCAAACTCTTAGAACGGTGTTGATAAGGAAGAAGAGTGCAAAAATCTAATAGTGTAATGAACCAAACTCTTAGAACGGTGTTGATTTTTTTTTTTTTTTTTTTTTTTATAATTCATGTTTATTTAAAATCTGTACAATTATGAGTACAATAATTAATTGTGCTGGCCTAAGTATACATGTCAATGAACAGTATATGGAAGGAGCCAAACATTATCGGCACTTCCTAATATATCTAAACAATTTGTGCTGTTTTTAACTGCTGTTACGGTAGCTGGTCACGGGGCCAAAGTCTCTGAAGCCTCCTGGGAAGGTATTTAGGGTGGGTCTGAGTGGAAAGGGATTGACCTCTAGGATTTGGGTGGGATGACAATTTGGAATGAAACGTTAAGAATCGGGATTTGGAGAGGTCGTTTACGAAGGGAATGTTGAGGTCATTGTGTAGGGTTTTGTTAGAGACATAAAAGGGAGCGTTGACTATTCTACGAAGGACTTTGGATTGGAATGCTTGTATTCGTTGTATGTTCGAGTGTTTTGCTGTTCCCCATAATTCAAGTCCGTAAGTCCAGATAGGTCTGATTATAGTTTTGTATATAGTGAGTTTGTTTTGTGTCGTAAGCTTTGACGTAGGGCCAAGTAGTCGTCGTAAGAGCCCATATCTCCTGTTTAGCTCTTGTCTTTTCAGTCGTGTGTGTGGGTTCCATGTGAGTCTGCTGTCTTGTAGGAGTCCCAGGTAACGTACCTCATTCGATTCTGGGAGTTGACTGCTGCAAATGAATACAGGAGGGCAGGCGCTCCTATTAAGAGTGAATGTAACATGAAAGCACTTTTCTGGGTTCACTTTAATTTTCCACAAGTTGCACCATTTCTCGACAGACTCAAGGTGCTCCTGTAATTGCTGGGACGCTGTAGAGGGATCGGGGGAAGAGGAAAAGATGGCTGTATCATCGGCGTAGGTTGTTATGTGTGTAGACGGGTGGATAGGGATGTCTGCCGTGTACAGGAGGTAAAGGACAGGGCCTAGGATGCTGCCTTGTGGGACGCCTGAGGATATGGGTCGAGAGGAGGACAAGGTAGTACCAGACCTTGCTTGAAAGGAACGATTCGAGAGGTAGGATTGAAGGATGAGGTAGTATGTGTGAGGTAAAATACGCATTACTTTGTATAACAGCCCCGGGTGCCAAACCCGATCGAACGCTTGGGCGACGTCGAGGAAGGCACTCGTGCAGTAGTTTTTACATTCAAGCGCGTAGGATATTGTGTCAACAACGCTAAAGCATTGTTGAATAGTGGAGTGCCGGGAGCGGAAACCTAGAACGGTGTTGATAAGGAAGAAGAGTGCAAAAATCTAATAGTGTAATGAACCAAACTCTTAGAACGGTGTTGATAAGGAAGAAGAGTGCAAAAATCTAATAGTGTAATGAACCAAACTCTTAGAACGGTGTTGATAAGGAAGAAGAGTGCAAAAATCTAATAGTGTAATGAACCAAACTCTTAGAACGGTGTTGATAAGGAAGAAGAGTGCAAAAATCTAATAGTGTAATGAACCAAACTCTTAGAACGGTGTTGATAAGGAAGAAGAGTGCAAAAATCTAATAGTGTCATGAACCAAACTCTTAGAACGGTGTTGATAAGGAAGAAGAGTGCAAAAATCTAATAGTGTAATGAACCAAACTCTTAGAACGGTGTTGATAAGGAAGAAGAGTGCAAAAATCTAATAGTGTAATGAACCAAACTCTTAGAACGGTGTTGATAAGGAAGAAGAGTGCAAAAATCTAATAGTGTAATGAACCAAACTCTTAGAACGGTGTTGATAAGGAAGAAGAGTGCAAAAATCTAATAGTGTAATGAACCAAACTCTTAGAACGGTGTTGATAATAAAGAAGAGTGCAAAAATCTAATAGTTTAATGATCCAAACTTTGAATTGTTCTCAGATTTAGCTCATTTACATTTGTCCATAATGAAATCTCATCGAACCCATTGTATATGAACCCTCAAAACATGTTCCTAGTAATAAACAAGCAGCTGTTGCAAATCACAGCATGCTTTTATCTCCTATAGAAATGATGTTTAGTCTAAGTCCGTCTGTTTGTTATTAATACCTTGAGGCAGTTATGGATGGAAATATCAACAATATGGATATATACAAACAACGCATCTATATTTATAATCCATTATCAGATATTACAAACTACAGTATCTTATGATTGGTCTTATTGATACTTTAGTTTCGCTGAATTGTTAAATAAATACTTTATTCAAGAGCCCCCTGAAGAACCCTGGAAGGACCTTAAGCTCCTCAACAGAGTACAGCTTCTGGAAGCTATTGGAATACTTACAGGACATTGCAACCTGAACAAGCACCTTCATAGGATGAAGCTTGTCAACACCTCCATCTGTAGATGATGCGGAGCAGAAGAAAAGACGCCGATACACATCATCCGTGATTGTGAACGGCTGGATCACATACAGCTTTAGGTACATTGGTGATACAATGGATACCAACCTAAATCCAAGAGTATAGGCGGTTCTAGACAAACATTTCTGGGGGGAGGGCTAATTTAGTATGGGCTTTCCACCGTGCCTGGGGGTGTAGAATCAAATTTTTATAACAAGGCACCTGGAAATCATTAAGGAAGTATTTGATAAACTAAGAACATGCATTAATTAGAACTTATTATTATTAATTTTCCTAAACAATTTAATGGGTTGAGTCAGAAAAAATTACCGTTTTCTTTTTGTTTGTCGTAATTCCTCTCTTATTTACTTTTGGGAGCTACGAATTGTGATAAGAAGTTGATCCCGTTAAAATAATTTGGTAACCAGCATGCCCTCTATCCGTGCTCAGTACTTCTATTAGGAATTAACATTACCGATGGCGGCGCCACCGTCGTCAAAATGGCTGTTTACAAAGGGAGACCTGTGACATTTGTACATAGTGAATGCTGATAACAAGTGTTTTCGCAGTTGTTTGTGGTTCTATTTCACGTTAATATTAGTGTTTTCATCAAGAAACAGGGTTTTTGGAAGCTCTACTTCATTTGTGTACTCAAATATGTAAGAATATTGGACTAACAGTGAGTTATTGTGAGTTGTTGTTATTGTGATGGATAAGCAAAAGTGAGGTAAATATTATTTCATACCATTGTGAATAGCTTTGAATACAATAAATGTATTTTATAATAAATATTGCATATTATTGATCACCAATAAATCATGAACAATTCGAAAATTGAAAAAAATACTTCAAAATCTTTATTTTCACATATACATGCACCATTATTTTTTTTAGTTTTGAATCGTTTCTGATAAAAATTTTAATTATTGCTTACATTATTTGCAAATTATAACTGATGTAAATATAATTTCATTCCATTGTGCACAGATTTGAATACAATAAATTTATTTTGTAATAAATATTGCATATTATTGAACTCCAACAAATCATGAACAATTTGAAAATTGAGAAAATATTTCAAAATTTCTTTGAATCTCTATTTCACATATTACATGCACAATTTCATTTACTTATTAAGGTTGTAATTAAATTATATAAACATACTTTATCAAAAGGCACCGTAATATTTATGAAAGGAGTCATATGAATCAAATATGAATTAGTACACTCATTTAAATTTAATACAGCCATTCCTAATTAGTGTGTTTGTGCAAGTGCAAACAACTTAATAGAATGGTTGGTCTTCTCCAAAATACCACAGGTATTTAGGTAATGGATGTGCATTCACAATTGCTTCACCTTCAACTATGCATCTGACACTACTTAACGCTTCTAGATAGCCAAAGAAGTTCCTTTGTACATACTTTTGTTCATCAGTATCTATACCTTCTGAATTTCTAGAAGTGAATTTCAGAAATTAAATCAAATTCGGGCAAAATGGGTTGCAAGCTGTTTATAGTCACACAAGAGTGAAGGTTACATAAATGTGAATTATTTCACTACCTCTTACATATATTGTTTAAAAATAATTACTTTGTGAAAGGGAAAGGTTCATGTTGTCTTTAAAAAGACAAATTTGTCATAAAACAGTTGGGAAATTATTAAATAGCAAGAAAAACACGAACAACACAATAGCATTACATTTGTAAACAATGCACGTCTCCCTTTGTTGGTAGTTCCGAAATTTTCCGCATGGCGGCGTATCGCTTAATGTTAATTCCCAATAGCTCAGTATTCTATTATCATAATTTTGTTTTATTTTTGGAAACGGACGTTTTCAGCAACTGAAGGCATTCGTCTAGTGGTTGAATTTGAGGATGAAGACTCTTTGAATGAAAGGACAATGAGAAGTTGGTTCCAAAAATTTAATAATGGTGATTTGAGCCTTGAAAAGAAATCTGTATCTGTGCGTGTTTCAGTAGTCAAACAGAACGCTCTGCGCACTGCTATTGAAGCCGATCCTACAAAAAGTAATTCTAAGAGGTTCTATTCAGTACAACGCAGAGAATTTACGATCTTTTGGTTCAGCGGTATCCAGGTTTAGTCAACAGAAAGCAAGTCTAGTTTCTACAAGATAATGCCAGACCCCACACCTCTCGCCTTACAAGCCAAAAACTACCCGATTTGTATGGAATCGAGCTTCTTCCTCCCCCGGCATATAGTCCAAACCTAGCACCATCAGACTACCACCTGTTATGATCAATGCCTCATTTCCTTCAAGGAAAAACATTCAACAACTTGAATGAAGTTGAAAATGGCGTTCGTGAGTTCTTCGATTCTAAACCCAAAGAGTGGTACCATCAAGGATTTCAACAGCTGGCTTCCAGAAGGCCACAAACCATAGAACAAAATGGTATATATTTTGATTATTAAAAACCTTTTAAGTAGAAGAAAAATAAATTTTTATTTTTACCTATAAAATGGTCAATTTTTTTTTACTCACCCCGTTATTTTTCTAACTTAACCAACTTGTTGCAACGGGCAGCAGAAGTCAGATACCTCTATCACATAGCTGTGGGCTCTCGTGCCTTTCAAAGCAACTGATTTAGCGATGTACGTGTATATTTATGTTTATCGCCTCCAGGACGGTAACTCAGAAAACGAGGGGCACGGGAGTCAGGACTTCTCAGCAAGGGAAATAGCTGCTCGGACCCAGGAGGTGGTTGTAAATACCAGCTTCTGGATGTTAAACTGTTTATTATCTACAGACAATACAACCTGGACGCCTTGGAAAGGTGGGCAGATCATCGGCCGGTAATGTAAATAATGATTAATCAATCCAGCCAAGATTATTTACAGAAATCGGTAATTTACCGAGAAATTAGATAAGGCTAGTGTTTGGATTCCGGGGCTTTGTCTCTACTACAAGATAAATAAATAGACAAGATGTAGCTCCTTTATTCTAAGAATGATTTCTTGTATTTAGCAAATTAGGAGCCGAACCGGTTAACAAGGAAATCTTTCTTCTAATCTCCAGCTGACATTAAAGCCCTTGGCTTACCAATGTATACCCTACAGGGTATTGCTAGGAGTGTACTGAAGGGCTCTTTCATTCTCTTCAGCAACTGGAGGAATTAACCCGTCTGGGGAAACACAAAAGCATTCTACAATATATTTTTCTTTATTGCTGGCATTAATTATATATTTCTTGTGTATAGTAATATTTTTCACAAGTTATTATTTATACGAAGACAGGTATAGTTGGGATTCGGCTAGGAGAAAAACGTCAGACTTTCAAAAAGAAATCTGTATTTTGGACGTTTCGACTGCAACAATGGCAGCCTTCTTCAGCTAAAAAATATATACAACTTATTATAATAATATAATAAGTTGTATATATTTTTTAGCTGAAGAAGGCTGCCATTGTTGCAGTCGAAACGTCCAAAATACAGATTTCTTTTTGAAAGTCTGACGTTTTTCTCCTAGCCGAATCCCAACTATACCTGTCTTCGTATCTCTACAGCGGCTAACTATCTCCATCTACGTTATTATTTATTTTATTTAATTTTTCTTGTCTACTGTATATTTGTCAAATACCACTCACTCACTGACTCACTGACCTATCATCCCCCAGCCCAAACCGCTCGACAGAAAATTTTGAAATTTTGCATGGACACTCCCTGTATATCGTAGGCACTCACTAAGAAAGGATTGTTTGATATTCGAATTTTTAAGTATTTTTAGAGGGCTTTAAAGTTTTAGTTGGTTAGAGCAGCCAAGCCTACGTAGCATGCGTTGCTAGGACGATAACAGAACAGCTGTTACCGTATATTATCTATTTCATAGTATTATTTTTAATTGAGGTTAATTTCCACTATGATGGCAGTCCTCGAATTACTAGAAATAAAATGTGACTTTGTCCCTCATAGAGTTTACGCCCTGGTGATGGTCCATTCGAGGTAATAATATCCCGAACCACTTGACACAAAAATTTAAAATTTTGCACGGACAATACGTTTAGAGTGCAAGCACTCGCTAAGAAAGGTTTTTTAGCGCGGTTCCTCCCTCCCCCATAGGGAGGAACCCCGCTTATAAGGTTGATACAATGAAACAATCCGGAAGTGCCGACAAGAAAATTTCGCGTTTCAGAACCCCTAGAGACCGAAAATAACGGTGGTTCAAATTTGTATATATATATATATGTATATATTATATATATATATATATATATATATATATATATATATATATATATATATATATATTGTCTGTTCGCTCATTTCTGGCTTCCCTGATGGTCCGATTTTGATGAAATTTGGTACAAAAATCAGTCGTCCAATTTGAAAGGTCAAGTTCGTTAACCAGCAAAATCCGCCCACTGGAAGATGGCGTTTGGGGCGAAATTCGCGCAGAAAAAATCGTAACGCTTACGTTTTTGAGTTCATAAGCTTGTAAGTACTCTTTTTTATAGGCTTCTTGGGCTAGGAAAACGAATGAAACCATTTTCAAGGCAATAGCTTTAACCGTTTTCGAGAAAATTGGAAAAATAGTTTTTGAATACCGTTTTTGGTTTGGGTACTTAGAATCACGGGATTCAGTTGAAACATTATCTGCATGTTCTACTTTCATTAAAACTAATATGTAGAAAGTAATGTTACGTTTGGAGTTAAGGAAGGGTTAGAATAAAATATTTTATGAACAGACATGAAAAGTTTTGGTAACTTTGTATACTTTCCTTAATATCTCGAAAAAGGTTGAGAATCTTGGTAAACGGAAGAATACCATTAGAAAGCTTACTAAGTGCTCTACAAAAAAGGTTCTGATGAATGTTTTGATTAGGCGATGTCAATCGGAGAAATAAGTGCTTAAAACTTTAAAGTAATTGATTTCGCTTATTCGAACTGTTCTTTTTGTCTTTGATTTTGGTACTTAGAATCATGGGATTCAGTTGAAACATTTTCTGCATGTTTGAATTTTATCAAAGCTAATATGTTGAAAATTTGGTTACGTTTGGAGTAAAGGAAGGATTAAAATAAAATATTTCATTTTTAGTCATGAAAAGTTTTGGGAACTTCGTATATTTTCATTAATATCACGTAAACGATTCGGAATCTTGGCAAGCAAAAGATTACCATTCGAAAGGTTACTAAATTCTCTACAAAAAATGTTTTGAAGACATTTGGGATGGGATGGTCATATTTGGAGAAATAAGTACTTAAAACATAGGTAATTTCGTTTATTTGAACGAATCTTTTTGTGTGTTTCCTACAGTGTTTTTCACTGCTCGTTATTTTTGTGATTGCTTATAGTAGTCAAATGTATTAGTCAATAAAACAGGATACGTATAAATAGAAACAATATTTTGTTTCAACGGTATCTTGGAATTCGAAGATGCCCTATGAATATCTAGATGACTGTACTGGTGTTGATTTCGTTCTTTAGAATTGTTTTTGGTATTCCCTATTTTCAGAAGTTTTTATCTAGTTATTAATTTTTTTTTTTAAATTCATTGAACGAAAATCATAGGAATTCGAAGGTGAGGAGCTAGGAGGCTTAGGGTGGGGGGCGTTTTCCCTGTCCCCAGGTACCCTCGTCTCCCTGTGTACCCTCGTCATCTTCAAGTCCTTGTCTAGAGTCATAAAGATAAGCCTCCAAACAACTGTAGGAATGTAGGATTTCTAATTTTTGCCGGTATCAGAACAGCCACTCTTTACATACCACAGTGGTACAGACGTACCGGTCTATACTAGTTGCACTCCACACGGTGGTAGTACTTGGTGTATGCCACAGCGGATTGCTCATTATAACCTTATTTTATACGTGTTAAATAGGTACCTAAAAAAAGTTTATTTGTGTATAAGTGTTGCGTTATTGGGATTAGAATAACATATTTTATTAACAGACATGAAATACTTCGGAATCTTTGTATATTGTCCTTAATTTTTTTTTTCTTTTATGGTGTATCGAAATCTGAGTCATTAGCACCATTTTTTCCTTATGAGCTTATATAATACTTAGATTTAGCTAGCAACAATATTTTACACCGCAATTAAAGTGATTTGCTCTTCTTATAAACATAATATTTATATTATAATATAAACATAATACATTAATTTGTCTGACAAAAAAAAAGTCCGACCCGCAGGAACTGCTTCATCTTAGCGCGGTTCCGTTCTTATCTCAAGTGCGATTAGTGAAGGAATATAGCAGCTATCGGTAAGTATTAGCACCATTTTCCCCCCTTAATATCTTCAAAACAGTTAAGAAATCGTGGGAAGTACGATTTAACCATTCAAAAGCTTACTAAATTCTCTAAAAAAAAGATTCTGAAGCAAATTTCGATGGGACAATGTCAGTCGGAGAAGTAAGTGCTTAAAACTACGAAAGTGATAGTTTTGTTATTTTAAACGGGTTTTTGTCACTGTTTACCTCACTTTTGTTTTTTAAGTTTATTTAACGGTGGAATGAGTATTTCATTAAAGCTGAGAAAATAAGAATCATATTGTTAATAGAGTTTTCCTAGAGTGAGCGTTGAGATGACGGGAGAGTCCCATCCGCTTAGAAAACTGTCAGTTTCCATATGTGGCTCTTTAAGCTTCCTTCTCTTTGAGATTTTATTTTATATTTTTAACGACAGATCAAAACCTACCGATAGCTGCTACTATTCCTTTACTAATCGCACTTCGGATAAGAACGGAACCGCGCTAAGATGATGCAGTTCCTGCGAGTCGGACTTTGTAATTTTTTGATATTCAGATGTTTAAGTACTTTTAGGGGGGTTTGAATTATTAAGAAGTTCCTCATCGGCTCAAAAATGGTTCGATTTTGATAACATTTGGTACAAAAATCTTTCTTCTCATTTATAATGTCAAGTTCATTAACCAGTTGAATCCGTTTACTGGAACATGGTTTTTGGAGCGAAATTTGTGCGAGAGATTCCTTAACGTAGGAAAACGAATGAAACCATTTTTTAAGCAAATTCTGTAGCCATTTACCAGAAAAATTGATAGAAATACTTTTCAAAACTAATTTTCTGTTTGGGTATTCAGAAACGAAGCATATGGAAGGCGGCTATTCGAAAGGTTACTAAATTCTCTACAAATAAGATTCTGTTATAATGTTCGGTGAGGCGATGTCAATCGAAGAGATAAGTGCTTAAAACTGCAAATTTGTTAGTTTTATGCTTTTCACTGTGTATTTGTCTCTATTTACTTACCTTTTTAAGCGGTTGTTGTATTTTTTTTTTTTTTTTTTTGCCAACGGAAACAAGCACGGTTACCTCCACATGGTGTTTCCTGGGTAACTCTAAAGTCCGTGCAATAATAAGCTGTACAAAATTATGTAGTAGCGTTAATTTTGATCATATCTTATCTAACTCAATATAAAAAATACTTATCGGCCGTGGTGAAGCACTGGTATTCAGCTAGTATCGGCCGTGGTGAAGCACGGGTATTCAGCTAGTTACGGCCGTGGTGAAGCACGGGTATTCAGCTAGTATCTGCCGTGGTGAAGCACGGGTATTCAGCTAGTTACGGCCGTGGTGAAGCACGGGTATTCAGCTAGTTACGGCCGTGGTGAAGCACGGGTATTCAGCTAGTTACGGCCGTGGTGAAGCACGGGTATTCAGCTAGTTACGGCCGTGGTGAAGCACGGGTATTCAGCTAGTTACGGCCGTGGTGAAGCACGGGTATTCAGCTAGTTACGGCCGTGGTGAAGCACGGGTATTCAGCTAGTTGTATATATTATTACATTTCTTAATTTTGTTGTTTGCATCTGCATCTAAGCCATTACCGCCGAGCTATCTATAGGTTGCCACCCTCCGAATCCATGGTGGAGCAGGAAATTCTTTTTGAGCGGGCACATAGATGAAAGATCTCAACCTCCTGCAGGCGGGACTCCAACCCGCATCACTCGCACGAAGTTTTAGTTATTGTTATTTGTAAATTTTTTGTGATCATTTGTTTATTTTTATCTATTTGTTTATCTATTTTATTATTACAATTTATTTAGTTTTTTCTTGTTTTTTTTTATTCACATTATATTCAATTGCGCTTTATTGTTAATAATATAGTCCCTACATTACAATTATACCGTATTTAATAAATTGCCTTTTATTTTATATTATATTTATGATTAATTAATAAAATTAGACAACTGTATGATGATAACCTGTCTATTTTATGGTTGTGTTTCTTAAGGGGATATTGGTGATAATCTTTAACTACAGGATTATATTTGGTACATATCCCTTTTGGGTGTTGAATGTACCATTTGGTGTTTAATTCTACCAATTCATTGAGATCGGGAGAGCCTAATATAGAATTTAGTAAAATTGACCATTGGAGCTTACTCGTCGCTTAGTAAATAGAATCCATTCCTAGTCACTTTTGCTTGTTATTTGCCACTAGAAAATATCCCATTTGCAGGAAGGTAACAATGCTTAGACGACAAGTAATAAGCTAGTGTGTAGGAATTGCATTTGAATATAAAATAAGAGGAATCTCGAGACGAAGCTTCATTTCCTGCTTTCTGCGACCTCTTTGTTAGTTGTTAGTTTCCTACCTCCATGGCAGCGAGGTCGGGAATTGGCTGAGTGATACGGCCTTGAGTAAACAGGGGTTAATTCCTTCCCACGTCACATCCACCTATTGTCTCCAGAATCCCAAAGTTCCTTTGCAAACTTCCCTTTAACATACAAACAACTACTTTCACATCTGGTGTTGGCCTCTACAGAATTACTAAGACTAATTAAATATTAATTATACAACCAAGCTATAGAAATGTGAACCATCTGCTTCAAGAGCCACGTCCAATCTGACAGTATTTGAGCATCAGCTGATAACATCACACAAGTTAAAATGCCATCAGCTTAGGTACTGTTGATATAAAGTAAAGGTACCCATTTTAAAATAAAGGATATTTGCCAGACATAATTCCAATCGACCTGTTTCTGTTTATATAAAAAAAAACTACAAAAACTTTTAAAATAAATATTTAAAACTGTGGTTTTAGTTCTTTCCGAAACATGTAGCTAGTTATCTAAGGTTAGAAACCATTTTATAAAAATATAGTAACTAAAAGTTAATATAGTAATGAAAAGTATTTAAAATCACTGCAATCACTAATAAAAGTAACTTTTTTTGACTACTATATTTATATAATATGGTACAATATGGTTTCTAACTAACCGTTAGATAACTTGTATTTGCATGTAATACTTTTAGGATTGTAAAACATAAATGAAAATAAGCAGAATATATTTCAGCAAGCAATATTTATTAATAAAAAGGTTATTATTATAAAAATCAATGGTAATTGTGAAGTTTAGGGGCCTCCTGGCCGAATTTTTTGTCCGGTGGTTCTATAGCATATTTATATTTTATACTAGCTGTTACCCGGCGTGCCATACTACCCCTACTTTCTACATATAGAAAAGCCTAAATAAATTAGAAACCAAATAAGTTTTATTAAAATCTAATAACACGAATCTGTAACTGTTTCGAACCCGTGACCTCCAAACTCTGAGTCCTAGTTTGGTAAAAATCGGTCTAACGGTGTGGATTTTTATAAAAAGAAACAACATACAGACAGCAGCTGGTAGACGTTTTTGACCTGGCCTATGACAATCCCCTGATCAAGATCTACATGTGTACCGAGTTTAGTCAAAATCGGTCTAACGGTGTAGATTTTTATAAAAAGAAACAACATACAGACAGCAGCTGGTAGACGTTTTTGACCTGGCCTATGACAATCCTCTGATCAAGATCTACATGTGTACCGAGTTTAGTCAAAATCGGTCTAACGGTGTGGATTTGTATAAAAAGAAACAACAACATACAGACAGCAGCTGGTAGACGTTTTTGACCTGGCCTATGACAATGCCCTGATCAAGACCAACCTGTGTGCCCAGTTTGATCAAAATCCGTCAAACGGTGTGGGTTTTTACAAAGAACAAACATACAGACAGACATCTGGTAGACGTTTTTGACTTAACCAACGACACTCCCCAGATTAAGATCTACTTGTGTACCGAGTTTAGTCAAAATCGGACGAACGGTGTTGATTTGTATAAGGGACAAACATACAGACAGACAGCTATAAGACGTTTTTGACTTAGCCTACGACTCTCCCCAGATTAAGATCTACATGTCTACCGAGTTTAGTCAAAATCGGATGAACGGTATGGATTTGTATAAGGGACAAACATACAGACAGACAGCTGGTAGATTTTTTTGACCTAGCCTAGGAGATTTCTCGTATCAAGACCTACCATTATTCCAAGTTTGGTCAAAAACGGTCAAACGGTGTGGATTTGTATAAGGAACAAACAAACAGAAAAACAGACAGACACGTGATTTTTATATATATAGATTTATCACGCATTATGGGCATACGTTCTATGCGTTTCCGCTCGCTAGGTTCACAACAACCAATAGAATCGTCCATAGGAATAGCCAATAGAAAAGCTAATAAGTTATGTGCGTGCGCTGAATCACTGTTATAATCACGACCAATACTTCACAAGTAACTGGATGTGGACTTGTCAAAATTTGTTTTGAAAAATTATTATAAAAATATGGGCTGTAAGAATAATCAAATACGATTCGTTAGAAGTTAGAGATAACTCCGGAAGAAAATTAATAATTAAATCAGCTGTTCATTAAAAATTTAATAGAGCAATACTATTTATGTTCATGTGCTTTGTTATCTTCAATGAAGGGCACCTGGAGAACTGAAAAACTGATACTGTTCATGCAGGAGTTGTATTAAATGTTTACAAAACTTTTATAAAAACAGGAATGTATTTTCCGGCTGTGGAAAGGATAGGAAGATAGAAGGGGGTGTTTGACCCAGTTTTAGGAGATAGAATACGCGAAGAAGGCCGATCAATGCTCTCATAGTTCGGGTTGAAACTTTTCAACTGGAAGCTCGCCAAATTCCAAGGACACTTTTCCTCGTAGCAATTTATTTTACGGAAATTATGAAGGGGAAATAGGTTGATTCCTGAGAATGTACAAACTCAACAAAACCCGCTGAATTATATTAAACAGGCGGCAAGACTTACTTAAAGCTAAGAAACATCAACAAACACACCAAGACTTCCTAAGGGTACGTTCATGGTGAGGATTGATTCTGCGATGCTACGATAGCTACTCCGATGAGCGCTGTCCCGATGTAAAACAAACACATGTATTAAGGTGGGAGTGTTCATAGTGAGGATCCTTACTTCCGATGCTATTCTCGCACCCGCGCAGTGACCGCGGGGAAGAACAAATATTTTGTTATCTCCTCGCAAGGAGGAGGGAAGCCGCGATGTGGGCCTGATAGTGATTGGTTCCTTCAAAAGGACTCTAGTGCGCAGGTCACCTACCCTCTCTCATTACTTCATCTTGTGTGATTATTCTTTTTCGGTTATTTCGTTGCCGAGATGAAAGAAAATTGGGTCTTTTTGCGAAGACCACATCCAGTTGCTTTTGAAGTAGCAGTAGTGATTTATAACAGTTATACTCGTACTCGCTGATAAGCTTACTGATTAGCTTAGAGGTTCTTTGCTGGTTATCTATTACTACTTGACTCGTTATCTACGGTTATAATTCATATTAGATAATGGCAAGTAATATTTATTAATAAAAAGGTTAATATGATCAAAATCAATTCTCTCAACTATGAAAATAGTTATTAAGCATTAAAGTTGACTGTTTTGCAGGTTATGAAGGATAACAAACAACGATATTTGTAAACAAACATATTTTATTCCTTTTCTCTCTCTCTCTTTTTTGGATCTTTTACATTTATTAAGCATTACATGATATGCGTTTCCGCTTGCTACGCTACGCTCCACTCGCTCAAGAAGATATAAGAAAACTCTAGCCAATCCAACTCGCAATTAATAGAATTATATTAATATAAGCGACTCTAGTCTATCCAACTCGCTAAAATTAATAGGATTCCATTAATTTTTCCGAGTAAGAAACCAATCCCTTTTTCTTTGTCAGGAACATCGCGAACTAACTGTAAAGGCACATTTTTTCTCACTAACATAAGCAGAGCATTTTCATAAACAAAGCTACGATAGCTACTCCGATGAGCGCTGCCCCGATGTATTCTACATCGATGGAGGGTGTTCATGCTGACTCACCATTGCATTGGTTCTTGCTGGGAGTAAAGTAACCTTCAACAGTGAATTAGCTTTTGTTTATGAAAAAGCTCTGCTTATGTTAGTGAGAAAAAATGAGCCTTTACAATTAGTTCGCGATGTTCCTGGCAAAGAAAAAGGGATTGGTTTCTTACTCGGAAAAATTAATGGAATCCTATTAATTTTAGCGAGTTGGATAGACTAGAGTCGCTTAAATTAATATAATTCTATTAATTGCGAGTTGGATTGACTAGAGTTTTCTTATATCTTCTTGAGCGAGTGGAGTGTAGCGTAGCGATCGGAAACGCATATCATGTATTGCTTAATAAATGTAAAAGATCCAAAAAAGAGAGAGAGAAAAGGAATAAAATATGTTTGTTTACAAATATCGTTGTTTATTATCCTTCATAACCTGCAAAACAGTCAACTTTAATGATTAATAACTTTTTTCATAGTTGAGAGAATTGATTTTGATCATATTAACCTTTTTATTAATAAATATTACTTGCCATTATCTAATATGAATTATAACCGTAGATAACGAGTCAAGTAGTAAAAGATAACCAGCAAAGAACCTGTAAGCTAATCGGTAAGCTTATCAGCGAGTACGAGTAACTGTTATAAATCACTTAACTAAATAAATAATTCAAAAGTAACTGGATGTAGTCTTCGCAAAAAGACCCAATTTTCTTTCATCTCGACAACGAAATAACCAAAAAAGAATAATCACACAAGATGAAGTAATGAGAGAGAGTAAGTGACCTGCGCACTAGAGTCCTTTTGAAGGAACCAACCACAGTCAGGCCCACATCGCGGCTTCCCTCCTCACTGCGAGGAGAAAACAAAATATTTGTTCTTCCCGCGGTCACTGCGCGGGTGCGAGAATAGCATCGGAAGTAAGGATCCTCACTATGAACACTCCCACCTTAATACATGTGTTTGTTTTACATCGGGGCAGCGCTCATCGGAGTAGCTATCGTAGCATCGCGGAATGAATCCTCACCATGAATGTACCCCAAGACGTTAGCTGCGGATATGACTTGAGTAGGCGTTCCCGTTGTGCGCTTCATATATCCCGTTGTGCGCTGCATATATCCCGAGACATGTATTTTGAAAACGTGCTGTGATTATAATAAAATCCACTGAGATCTGACGGAATAATCCTATAGCTTTCAATTTTTTCAGGATCATTTCTAGAGTAATTGGTGAAGTTTTCTTCCTTCCGGTAGCTGTAGGTCTTGACAATTTGTGCTGTATTTTCCATTTGCTCTCCATAACTGATAGAGGAAGATATTCTCCGATACTGAATGTAACCAGGACATCAATCAAAGATCTTTTCAAGTCCACGATTCCTGATTTATTGCTAGACAGTTGATTGTATATTAGCCAAAAATTGACTGTCGTCCCAACCAGATAGTTCACAGATTAAATACTCAATCCTTTATACAGATTTAAGGTTTAATGGCATGGTCGTATATTGAAAATAATTTTGGGAGGAGCTGAAAGAATTTCGGGGGGGGGGGACTGAGAACATTTGCTGGTATGGAATACTAACAATCTAGAACTTGGAGTACTTAGCCAACTAAAACACTATTACACCCAATAAAAACTATTTTTTATGAACTAAGTGATCTTATTTAAGTTATTTTTAAGACTTTTATGACGCATTATTATCTATTTCGGGAGGGGGGCTGCAATACCCTCAGCCTCCCCCTTATATACCCCATGAATTATAGCCCCTCTCCTCCCAATTCCCCCACTCGAAGAGTGCAAAATTGGAATTTCTTTCCCACCGGTAGAAAACACATCCCAGGGGACGTGTATCGCAGCTGAAGTGTTACACAAGGGATGGTGGACTTACTTTTGAAAAAAATAAAGGCTTAAGCCGGGCTTATTTAAGACCTATTCTTATTAGCAAAGCGTAGTGTCCTCATGATGACTCGTCGTAACAATCTGTACAGCACAGTATTTTTTTGTTTTTGTTTAACAGCTTATCAGCCGTTAAACATATGGGCTATTAAAGCCGGGCTGTCTACAGTTTGCCACCCTTTTATAATGCCAACAGCACATGGTCGGTCACCCATTCAGGTACTGGCCACACCTGAGATTGCTTAACGCCGTTGGCCAGCACCGTAGTGACCACACTTTCTCCCTTGTATGCATTATGCTCAAGAATAATGTACAAGCTCAGGCACCTACCCTCCTACCCCCTGTTCTATGCCTGGAGCCTGACACCGTAGCTTGCTGTAGGTGCCATACTAACAACCTACAGCCCTAGGGATGTTTACTAGTCCAGCACTTCCTCTAGGATTCCAGATGCACACAGCTCCTGTTTGTTCAGCTCACGGGTAATTACAGTCTCCTAAACAATGCATCAAGTGTCTACCAACACTCCTTTTTAATCACCTACTCTTACAAACAAACACCCAAAGACTAATTGCTAAAAGCAACTATTAAAATTTGTAGGTTGACTGTACGTTTACATATAAAATATACATACTGTACGTTATACATAAAATATACAAAGCTTGGCACACAGGTAGGACTTGATCCTCCGAAGTCTCCGAGGCTCGGTCAAAAACTCCTACCAGCTGTCTGTCTGTATGCTTCCTCAGTATACAAATCCATATCATTCACCAAACTTGGAACACAGGTAGATCTTCATCCGGGGAGTGTCGTAGGCTAAGTCGAAAACGTCTATCAGCTGTTTGTCTGTATGTTTGTTCCCTATACAAATCCACACCGTTCGTCCGTTTTTTACCAAACTTGGTCCACATGCAGGTCTTGATTTGGTGATAGTCATAGGCTAGGTTCAAATCGTCTAGGACTCTTAGTTCGGAGGGCACAGGTTCGAAACTATGGACCCAAATAGTTAAAGATTTGCGTTACTAGATTTTAATATTACCTATTTGGTTTCTGATATATTTTTGATTTTCTAGATAAATAATGTTTATTTATTTATTTTTTATAAATATAGTACAGATCGAAATAATAGTACTCCATTTTATGTACAATTTTAATTTTGGCACGCCCTACATGTTTCGTGGCATTTATGCCACCTCCTCAGGGGCCACTAAATGCCCATGTGTGGATAGCTCGCCACCCATACTAAGACTGTGCCATATTTATAAAAAATAAATAAATATACATAAATAAAGGTCAGAAATCGTGGAATTGAATATGTATAATGGTTGGCGTGAAAAGGTACATAGTGTGTCAGAAGCTTGACTTCTGGATGATTTCGGACACGTGAAAGAATGCTCTTTCACGTGAACTCTGTAAACCTTCAAAAAACATTGTTTACACCTTTATTTCGTATCGTATATTCAAAACCATTCACTGAAAAAAGGTACAGACTGCGTCATTTCAAAAATTACTGCAATTTACAACAGGAAACTTCTTTATTAGCTTTGCCTACTTTACATAATAGAATATCAAGAACTTGAATAGAAGAATATCAACACCCTACTGAAGGCGTGTACTTAGTAGTAATACACAACAAGTTGGAAAAAGGAGTTAGTCAGAGATATATACTGATAACTAGTTTTTAGTTCGAAATGTAACAACTGAAGAACTAGTTGAAAATGTATTTAACTAATGCAAGTTCAGGCTGGTTCTGGTTTACAGATGAAATAAGATACAATTAAAATGTTTAGTTTAAAAATCATTAGTTTAATCGTAATTTATCAAGTGGAGAGGTAGTGTAAATTACATTTATAAAAACCCGTTTCTGGTATTGTTCAGAGAACTAGGGCTCTGACGTCAGAACCCAGAAACCAACTCCCTCATAACCTTCATGTATTACCTCTTTGGAGAATTAAGATTCAAACCAACAAGTGACAGTAGAACAAGTGAAGAGACAGTTTTTTCTTCTTCTCCCTCTACAAGTTGGACTCACATTCTTTAATTTTATTCAGTGACTTTTCAATATACAATGAATGGCTAAATAAGTTCACCAGAGGCCTGCTGGGCCACAGGAATTGGGAGAGAAAGATACTATATGTTGGCCAACATCACCTTTAGGTAAAGTAAAGCATCATCATCCCAGGATCTTCAAGGACTTTCACCATCAAAACCATCTTCACCAATGTCATCAGCAGCATTTCATACCAAACCTCAATGTGTGGTGGTGAGCTGAGCCACAGGAATTGGGAGAGAAAGACTATGTTGGCCAACATCACCTTTAGGTAAAGTAAAGCATCATCACCCCAGGATCTTCAAGGACTTTCACCATCAAAACCATCTTCACCAATCATCATCAGCAGCATCTCATCCTAAACCTCAATGTGTGGTGGTGAGCTGAGCCACAGGAGTTGGGAGAGAAAGACTATGTTGGACAACATCACCTTTAGGTAAAGTAAAGCATCAACACCCCAGGATCTTCAAGGACTTTCACCATCAAAACCATCTTCACCAATCATCATCAGCAGCATTTCATACCAAACCTTAATGTCCAAATAGTAATAATAGTAGAAACCCTTTTTGTAAATTATATATTAATTCAACTAATTAAATAGCCTTTTTAGCGCGGTTCCTCCCTCCCCCATAGGGAGGAACCCCGCTTATAAGGTTGATACAATGAAACAATCCGGAAGTGCCGACTAGAAAATTTTGCGTTTTAGAACCCCTAGAAACCGAAAATAACGGTGGTTCAAATTTGTATATATATATATATGTATATATTTATTTATATATATATATATATATATATATATATATATATATATATATATATATATATATATATTTGTCTGTTCGCTCTCTAAATAGAAGACGAATGGTCCGATTGTGATGAAATTTGGTACAAAAATCCGTCGTCTAATTTGAAAGGTCAAGTTCGTTAGCCAGCAGAATCCGCCCACTGGAAGATGGCGTTTGGGGCGAAATTCGCGTAAAAAAAAATCGTAACGCTTACGTTTTTGAGTTCATAAGCTTGTAAGTACTCGTTTTATAGGCTTCTTGGGCTAGGAAAACGAATGAAACCATTTTCAAGGCGATAGCTTTAACCGTTTTCGAGAAAATTGGAAAAATAGTTTTTGAATACCGTTTTTGGTTTGGGTACTTAGAATCATGGGATTCAATTGAAACATTTTCTGCATGTTCTACTTTCATTAGAACTAATATGTTGAAATTTTTGTTACGTTTGGAGTTTAGGAAGGGTTAGAATAAAAATAATTTATTAACAGACATAAAACGTTTTGGTAACTTTGTATACTTTCCTTAATATCTCGAAAATGGTTGAGAATCATTGGAAACGGAAGATGACCATTAGAAAGCTCACTTAATGCTCTTCAAAAATGGTTCTGATGAAAGTTTTGATTAGGCGATGTCAATCGGAGAAATAAGTGCTTAAAACTTTAAAGTAATTGATTCCGCTATTTCGAACTGTTCTTTTTGTCTTCGATTTTGGTACTTAGAATTATGGGATTCAGTTGAAACATTTTCTGCATGTTCGAATTGTATCAACACTAATATGTTGAAATTTTAGTTACGTTTGGAGTAAAGGAAGGGTTAGAATAAAATATTTTATTAACAGACAAGAAAAGTTTTGGTAACCTTTTATACTTTCGTTAGTATCTCGAAAACCGTTGAGAATCTTGGTAAACGGATGGTTTCCATTCGAAAGCTTACTAAATGCTCTAGAAAACAGGTTCTGAAGAAAGTTTTGATTAGGCGATGTCAAACGGAGAAATAAGTACATATAACTTAGAAGTTTGATAAACGATAATTGATTTCGGTAATTTATACGGTTCTTTTTGTCTGTTTTTATTTCTTGTTATTTTGTTATTGCTTCTAGGAGGAGGATAATAAAACAGGGGAATAAATACAAATTCTTTGAACCTGTAACAGAACTGAAAACGTAAATATTCTCTGTGTAGAGTCAGTCCGGGTCGAGGTAGTAGGCCGGTTCAGGTAGGCTGGTATTGCACTTCGTAAATCAAGATTCATTGTTCTCATCAAGCATTCTAGGACAGCTGACAGTTACCTTTACCTGTAGGAAGTCATGCAGCCAAATTCTGTACTAGAAATATAATTATATTTTGTGGTTGAATGTGGCCGTAGTTCAATAAAAAAATAACACTACTTTCTCATTTTCATGTACAATTTTATTTTGTTTAATTGCATTTAAAAGTAAAATGGATATGTTTGCACTGCAAGTTAAGTAAATTAGAAATATATTCGTAGAAGAGTCTTCTTAGACCGAAACTTGGGACGGCAGAAAGAGTAATTTCTGCTTAGGATAGTTTCATCCCTAGCCGAAAGTCATGTTTTTTTTTGTTTTGTTTTTTTTTTTTTCATATTTGTTTACATTAGGAATGATGCAAACAAAGTAATAACTGTTTCTATTCTAAGTCTACAAAATAACACTAGGGATATGAATGGAACCGCGCTAAGATGACGCAGTTCCTGCGAGTCGGACTTTTTATTCATACAGTCCACTGACCATTTCATTAGCACAATCCATAGCCCTCTTCTGCTAAACCAGGTATTAATTCTTAGGTATTTATTTTCTTTAGCGTTAACTTTTTGTCTGCATAATAGCGCTGTTTTGCTCTGAAATATTTATAGAATTTTGCCGTTTCGTTTTCTACTTTCACAGCTGCTAATTACACAAGAGCAGAATGTATAATATATTCAGACAGACATACTCCTAGAGCTGGTGGTGACGCATGGTTGAGACTGAGGAATTGAACAGCTCATTAGGAACGATGTACAGCGAGGTATAAGGAGACAGGACAATAGATCCGTCACGGTCGAGAGGATCATCACTGCCGAGGTAATTGAAAGGATAATAGCACAGAGGACAAAAACCTGCGAGGCAACAATCCACTGAGGTAGCAAGAGTATCACCAAAGTAGGAAAAAACACCATCGAGGTACGAACAAATAGAACGTGTTAATAGGATGGTTGGATTGGTGGAGATGGATCGATTTCTGTATTTTCTGATTAACCGCTTGTGGCCGAATATATATTACAGGACACCTCTATGAGCGGACAGAATATCCATTGTCCCGGCGAAAACCCCTTTAAATCAATGCATTAGCATCTCTCAATAGCGGACCCTCTACTTACGGACAACGGACACCTAAAATTGGACCCATGTAGCTGATTTCAACTCCCAATAGCGGACACCTCTATGAACGGACAGAATATCCATGGTCCCGGCGAAAACCCCTTTAAATCAATGCATTAGCATCTCTCAATAGCGGACCCTCTACTTACGGACAACGGACACCTAAAATCGGACCCATATAGCTGATTTCAACTCCCAATAGCGGACAGCAGGGTAAAATATTTAATTGGATTCTCAGAATCTGAAGAAAAAGCACACCCTGGCGGGCATTGCTAGTAAAATTCATAGGAAATGTCAAGAGTAAACAGCACCCTACTGCTCCAGGAACCACATCTTGTTTTGTTACACCCCTTCTCAGCAGGTTTTATTTAGTTTGTATCTAGTCACGAACTCCGAAAAGAACTCGTGTAACTCTAAAAAATAAAGTGTATTATAGTTTATAGGTTAGTGTTAGAAACGCAGACGTCAAACTTCGCGTAGTTTTTAAAACGATATGTGGCGATAGTGCATCTGTTAATGTTGATTTAGCCAGTGGTCGTGCAATCAGAACTATTTTATCCCCCGTATAAACAATCTTCTTTTTGCCTCATTATAGCACCAATATTATAGTGTAGTGATCTGTACGTGCAATATTTGATATGTAATATGTATTTTAATCTGTTAATATTTTCTCAATAAAAAAAAAATAATAATAATAATAAATGTTGATTTAGTTCTAGATTGGAATAACAAATAGGTTTACATTTGCCATGACTATGAGGCTAAAAATATATTTAATTTTGATGAAACGGCTTTAATTTTTCGGGTCCTGCTAAAGAAGACAATGATTCTAAAAGGGGAAACGTGCACAGAAGACAAACAAAGCAAAGATCGTTTAACTGTTATGTTGTGCGTAAACATGGAAGGCGATTTTGAACAGCCGTTAATAATCGGTAAATCATTAAAAACACGTTGTTTTAAGAACATTAACGTCAATACTTTAGGAATATCTTGGCAAGCTAACAAAAAAGCATGGTTGACAACGCCTATAATGAATGAATGGCTAAACATTTTCGATCAGAGAATGCGACATCGAAAACGGCGTGTAATTTTGTTCATGGACAACGCGACATGCCACCAACAGATGCATCTAATAACCCACAGATGCATCTAATAAATGTTAAAATTCAGTTTTTTCCAATATTCTTATAAGCCAATATTGCAGAGGTTCATAAAATATGGTTATGTATAGTCCTGTATTCTTGAGGTAGGTGAGTATAGTGTTGATGTACTGGCTATCATTGCCTAAGATTTCTTGCATATTATACGGTATGTTGTATGAATTCATATTAAACATTATGCCAAAAATTGCTGATTTATTTCATTTTTTTTTTAAACTAAGCCATATATATATATCCAAAAAAGTGAATATTCTTAATAGACCGAGAGCCAGCAACGCACTTTTCATGAAGTGTTTTATGCACCCTGAAATTTTGCTATAATATACCTCTTGGATAGACAAGAAGGTATATATGTGTTTCCTGGATATACCTTGGAACACCAGGTACTGCGCATAGGGGAAAGGTGCAAAACAATATTGCCTAAAAGTAGAGTTTTATTCGGAAGCCAACTATTATTAATGAAATAAATGGCAAATTAAGGCAATTTTCAAATTAATAATAAATAAGGCAGGCACTTTTAAGGGGGTTAAAATGATAATAATAAAAAAAAAATACAAAGTACCTAGTTTTTATTTTTAGTAATTAATGAAGTGCTTTATTCACGCTGTGATTTAAACAGCGTCTTCAATAAACATATTTGAAAATAATTGCAAAAGGGCAGACACTTTTGTGGGGTTTAATTATCAGGAAACATGAAAATAAATGTTGCTTATGATAGACTGGAATACACTGCGCGTAACCGTAAGAGTGTATGACACGACTGCGCAGTGTTGGTTGTTTTCTCTGTGTCATTGGTTCTTGCTCACATGATCTTGTACAACTGTTCCGTACAACTGTTCCGGTTTTAATGGCAGCGAAAATAGAACTCTCATTTAATATAAGAATAAAAACAATTAATTATTTTTTTTTTTTTTTTTACGTGTTATACCCCTTAAAATTGTCTGCCATATTTATTATTCGTTGTAAAATTGTGTTAATTTTACATTAAAGATACTTGCCTTCTGAATAAAACTCTATTTTCGGGCAATATTGTTTTGTACCTTTCCCCTATGCCCAGTACCTGGTGTTCCAAGGTAAGTCCAGGAAACACATATATACCTTCTTATCTACCTAAGAGGTATATTATAGCAAAATTTCAGGATGCATAAAACACTTCATGAAAAGTGCGTTGCTGGCTCTCGGACTATAATTAATTGGTCAGAAAAGCATGGAATAGAGTACGAACAAATATATATATTTATCTATTTATTAATAGTAGAAAGTACTTGCTTTATGAAGCTTTTAATGGAGATGATATCGCTCAAGAGGAATAAACTTACCTGTAAAAAAAAAATAATAATACGTCAGACGATCAATAAAACATTGGGTTAGATGTTCATGCAAGTATTAAAAGACGCGTGCATACACACACACACACACACACACACACACACACACACACACACACACACACACACACACATATATATATATATATTATTTATTCTTGTAGATGACCCAAAATATCTAAATTATTTTTTATCTTAGGAGGCTTGGGGTCGTTAAAGCAGTCTTCCTTTATTATACTACTTTATTTAATAGGCCCGACATGTTTCGTGCATCTTTTCTTCGCACCTCTTCAGGGTGTGAAGAAACATGTCGGGCCTATTAAATAAAGTAGTGTAATAAAGGAAGACTGCTTTAACGACCCCAAGTCTCCTAAGATAAAAAATAATATATACAGGGTGTCCCGTAAATGTCTAGTCATATTGAGAGGGGTGATAGAGGACCCTTAGAGAAACAAAAAATGTTCTATGACGATTTCCCGAATTCTCGCCCATAAGGGAGAAAACGTCGTTTTATTGTTTTATCTAGACAAACGTGGTTTTTAGAAGAATAATCGTTGTAGCTCCGTCCTAGGTGGTACTACTAGAAAGGGAGTGAAACCAATCGAAAGCTGAGTAAATTTACTATAAGACTAGTTGGGAGTAAACGTAAAAATGAATGAATGTAAGTAATTATCTTATAAAAACAAGGCAATTCTAAATTTCCTGACATTTTATTGATATTTCTTTCCAGCGTTACTCCTCAATGGGCAGGATCTGAGATTTCCGGGTTTCAGAAAAACTTCCTCATTTAACTAGCTTTCCATTCATGTATCACAACCCTGTGTTATTGAAGTATTTGAACGGTTTAAGTACAAAAGTTTAAAAAAAAACATGGATCTCTGAAAAGAAAATTATATTTTTTTCTTCATTTTATTCAAAAAGCTGAAGGGAAATATTTATTTTTATAAATGTTTACATAAATATCAATTAATTATTTACTTAAAACAATAAAAAAAATTACTTCCACGAATATAAAAAAAATTCCTAAAACAGTAAATAAATAAAATACACATTTATTTTGAATTTGTTAATTCAGGTAACTAATACTGGGTCCAGGAGGCGGCCATTAAGGAACCCCAACCATACATTAACCTCAAAAATTATTATTTTTACCTAGATCACGCATTTGAAAACATTTTTACAGGCACTTATATTTAGAAAACAAATGCTTTACCTTATATTAATACTGATGGCTACGCTTGTGAAACTCACTGGGATTCTGAGCCCATGCGTTTTTGTTGTGGTAATTAAAAATTCTATCCCTCATAAATAATATGTACATAGTCCTGTAAAAATGTGTTCAAATGCGTGATATAGGTAAAAATAGTAATTTTTGAGGTTAATGTATGGTTGGGGTTCCTTAATGGCCGCCTCCTGGACCCAGTATTAGTTACCTGAATTAATAAATTCAAAATAAATGTGTATTTTATTTATTTACTGTTTTAAGATTTTTTTTTTATCCGTGGAAGTAATTTTTTTTATTCTTTTAAGTAAATATTTACTTAATATTTATGTAAACATTTATAAAAAAAATATTTCCCTTCAGCTTTTTGAATAAATTGAAGAAAAAAATATAATTTTCTTTTCACAGATCCATGTTTTTTATAAAACTTTTGTTCTTAAATCGTTCAAATACTTCAATAACACAGGGTTGTGATACATGAATGGAAAGCTGGTTAAATGAGAAAGTTTTTCTGAAACCCGGAAATCTCAGATCCTGCTTATTGAGGAGTAACGCTGGAAAGAAATATCAATAAAATGTCAGGAAATTTAGAATTGCCTTCTTTTGGTAAGATATAGATACTTACATTCATTCATTTTTACGTTTACTCTCAACTAGTCTTGTAGTAAATTTACTCAGCTTTCGATTGGTTTCACACCCTTTTTAGTAGTACCACCTAGGACGGAGCTACAACGATTATTCTTCTAAAAAGTACGTTTGTCTCGAAAAAACAATAAAACGACGTTTTCTCCCTTATGGGCGAGAATTCGGGAAATCGTCATAGAACATTTTTTGTTCCCCTAAGGGTCCTCTATCACCCCTCACTATATGACTAGACATTTACGGGACACCCTGTATATATATATATATATATATATATATATATATATATATATATATATATATATATATATAAATTTTAACGTGGGTCATTTTTGGTGTATAATAGATAGGGTAGACATAATTGAGGATATTTTCTCCAAAACCCTTTCATGAGTGCAACCTCAATGTGTACATTCCATCGGAATGTGCTGCATGGCAGTTATCGTTGCACCTCTCAGTCAGACGAGGAGATATTCTGCTGCAAGAAGAAGGGACATCCTAAAAACCTCTGCATCTACCTAAGTGACATTGAAAATGAAACCTTGCAGCGTATGCAAGGTATGACTGATGTGTCTATAGGATGTTCATTGGATAGCTTGGGAAAGTGCTAATATTTAAGTGAAATAATTTGCGGGTAAAAAGGATTGCGGTACTCCGAAAAATCTAAATTATGAGACATCCAGAAGTATTATGTTTTGATTAACATAACGGAATATATCCGGAGATTAAAGAATAACAACTAAATCTTGAACCGTCTCAGAGGTTTAGTACATAAATAAGTCAAAAACACTTGAGATGAAATAAATATTAACAATGAAGAACTAAGATAGATGAGCGTGTTGATTATCTAGGTCTGTAATGATCTGGAGAAGTGGCGCAGTGAATCTCCGCTGGAGAAGGAGGAGTTATTGAATTCCAGGGATATAGGTCAGAGCTCTGGAGTCAGGGAGGCTAGGAAGGGATTGGATAAACCTAGGCTACAGGGATCTGCTGTATAGGTCATTCCCAGATTCTAATACCTGCTAAGAGGACACTTACAATGGACCCGATCCGATACGATTGCCACCGACAGTCAGAAGAAAAACAAACACATGCATTTCAATAGAGGTGCCTACATTGTTCCCGATCCAATCCGATCAGACGACTTCCGATTCTCGGTCGTAGAAACTTGTTTGTTTCTAAACCGATTTTGCACGACCGATGCAAAGTGGAGCCAAACGACATATTGTGTCTCAAAAACGCCAACAGCCTCAAAATTTTAACCGATTTCAATGGATTTGTTATTTATTTTTAGATGAAAGCTAATAACATTTAGAACAACATTCTCTAGTCACATTTTTATTTTTTGTTTCCTTGTTTATTAAATTACGTGGAAAGATGTTTATAACATTCTAGCTACTTTTCTTACAAATTATTTTAAAATATTTTTTTTTTTTTTTATTTATTTATTTGTTTATTTGAAATCTGTACAAATTATAAACAGTACAATAATCAAGTTTGATGATGCAGATATTATGAACAAGTTGAAAAAAATGGAAAAAGTAAAATAAAATAAAAACAATACAAAATGTGAAAGAAGCCAGCCATTGTTGGCACTTTCAAAGCTGTCCAAATAAATATTTTAATGATCCCTATATGATCAGAAGAGTAAATTGTCTCGGGGCCACTGTCTCTTGAGCCGCCTGGGAGGATTGTCTGGATGGGATTGGGACGATAAGGATAGACCTTCCGGGTTAGGATGGTAGGACAATTTGGAGTGGAACATTTGGAAACGGGTTTTAGCAAGGTCAAGGACAAATGGAATGTTAAGGTCATTGTGAAGGGTTTTGTTTGAGACGTAGAAAGGGGCATTTACAATTTTACGGAGCACTTTTGACTGGAATGCCTGTATTCTGTTGATGTTGGATGGTTTTGCAGACCCCCAGAGTTCAAGTCCGTATGTCCATATTGGTCGAATGATTGTTTTGTATATCGTTAGTTTGTTCTGTATTGATAATTTAGATGAGGGTCCAAGGAGTCGTCTAAGTAGTCCGTATCTTTTGTTCAGTTCTTGTCTTTTCAGTCTCGTGTGAGGGTTCCATGTCAGTCGGCTGTCAAGGTATAATCCTAGATATCGAACCTCGCTGGATACTGGTAGTGGAGTGTTATTGAGATGTACAGAAGGGCATGATCTCCGGTTGAGAGTGAATGTAACCTGCTTACATTTTTCCGGGTTGATTTTTACTCTCCACATGTCACTCCAATGTTGTATGGCGGTAAGATGTTCCTGCAGGTGTTGGGATGCTACTGAGGGATCAGGGGAAGTTGACAGGATAGCAGTATCATCTGCGTAGGTTGTTAGTAGGGTTTGGGGGTGTGTGGGAATATCCGCAGTGTAAAGGAGGAAAAGGAGAGGACCAATAATACTCCCTTGAGGGACTCCAGCATTTATGGGGCAGGTCGGGGAAAGAGTTGTACCGTATTTGACTTGGAAGGATCTGTTTGACAGATAGGATTTGAGGATAAGGAAATAGGTGTGTGGAAGTATAAGCTTTACTTTGTAAAGTAATCCCGGGTGCCAAACCCGATCGAATGCTTGAGCAACGTCGAGAAAGGCACTCGTGCAAAAACTCTTACGTTCAAGCGAGGAGGAAATTGAGTCTACGACTCGTAAGCACATTTTAAAATATAAACACTAATGCGTCTCTTATCGTAGTATAACAGATAAAAATAAACTGTTACACTAAGATGTTTTTTCGGGACTGATATATTTCCAGATTCAGGAGGCCCTGACCTAGCTATGGGTTGTGCGCCAGTTAAGAAGAAGAAGAAGATATACTTCCAGAAGATTGATTGGCCTCTCAACTCCTTCTTCAAACCTCCAACATTTAACCTAATCGAAGGTTTCTATGCTTATAAGGTGGTATATCTTAAATTAATCACTTATTTTCACTTCACTACAAGTTCCTTGCTGACGATCTGTGACTATATCGGATCGGATCGGGTCAGGACCAATATAGCTACTCATGTCGGCCGCTGTCGGTCAACTGATATCGGATCGATGTAGATTCAAATCGATTTGAAAGAATCTCGGTGAATGTAGATAAGAATTTGCAGCTCAAAAGTTACAATTCCCATGTTGATGATGGGTACTTCTACTGATAACAAGGTACGCCATCTTGCCTTCTTATCAGTAAAGTATGTCTTCAGTGCTGTTATCAGAAGACACGCATCCGTTATACAGGCCTTATCAGGGTTGATTATCTATGCAGCCATCCTCTGTTGCCTTACAAAGGAATTATACACCTGTTAGAGCAGCCAGTCGTGATAAGACCAACATGAGGGACTGATTTCCTGGTTACAATACTTACAGTTGTGATAAGACCAACATGAGGGACTGGTTTCCTGGTTACAATACTTACAATACCTAAAGGGATAAAAAAAAAACATGAAACGAAAAAGCCCGGCTCGCAGGAACTTCATAATCTTAGCATGTAGCCCTAGTGGGATTTGGTGAGCATCAAATCTTAGCATGTAGTCCTAGTGAGATTTGGTGAGCATCAAATCTTAGCATAATCTTAGCATGTAGTCCTAGTGGGATTTGGTGAGCATCAAATCTTAGCATAAGCTTAGCATGTAGTCCTAGTGGGATTTGGTGAGCATCAAATCTTAGCATAATCTTAGCATGTAGTCCTAGTGGGGTTTGGTGAGCATCAAATCTTAGCATGTAGTCCTAGTGGGATTTGGTGAGCATCAAATCTTAGCATAATCTTAGCATGTAGTCATAGTGGGATTTGGTGAGCATCAAATCTTAGCATAATCTTAGCATGTAGTCCTAGTGGGATTTGGTGAGCATCAAATCTTAGCATAATCTTAGCATGTAGTCCTAGTGGGATTTGGTGAGCATCAAATCTTAGCATAATCTTAGCATGTAGTCCTAGTGGGATTTGGTGAGCATCAAATCTTAGCATAATCTTAGCATGTAGTCCTAGTGGGATTTGGTGAGCATCAAATCTTAGCATAATCTTAGCATGTAGTCCTAGTGGGATTTGGTGAGCATCAAATCTTAGCATAATCTTAGCATGTAGTCCTAGTGGGATTTGGTGAGCATCAAATGAGAATTTTTAACCTTTTTTTTCATATTTCTTGCTATTTTGTGAGAAAGCTATACTTATAATCTAATTTACTGTTAAACAAAATTCCTCCTCTAATGAAATGTAATAGAAAAGCCACTTAAATTGCCATCATGTCAAGAAAATAGTCAGAAGCCATCTGAAAAGGGAAATGACACAATCCATTTCCTACTAGAATTCTGCTCGTTCTTAAAAAAAAGTTTTATTGAAAACATACAATTAAAATAACAACAACCAATTAAAAGCTAAGGCAAACACACAAAAAAACAACAAGCAACCAAGTTGAATGTTTTAAGCACATATTTCTCCAATTACTCCAGAAACGTTCTTGAAGGACACCTATTAAGTTTTCGATTGGTTACTGTCAATTTACCACGGTTTCCCAACCGTTTTACACATATTTAACAAATTATAAGAAAATCATGAGCTCATGCTTACTAATAAATGTTTAAAACGTTAATCCAAAAGTAACCAAAGTTTAAATATCTTCGTTTGGACGAACTTAAAGCATTTATAAAATATTTGAAGTGAATCCGACGATTCTATTTAGAACGGTAGAACTATTTAAATACTTAAACCGTTTTACCTACTTTTTTGAAAACGGTTACAGATATCTCCTTGATAATGGTTTCTATTTTTTACCAATGTTAGAGAACCTATTAAAAGTGTACCTGGAAGACTACAAACGAAGAGGGATTTTTTTCGCGCGAAATTCGCCCATAAAACAGTGTTGGAGTAAGCGGATTCTGCTAGTTAACGAACTTGACCTTTTAAAATAGACAATTATTATTTAAAATAGGCAATTATTTTTATACAAAATTTCATCAAAATCACACCATTTTTGAACGTGTAAAAGAGCGAATACTGTCCTCCGAAGCGGAGCCATTTATTTGATTGCAAAGGGTTCATTATTATCATATAATTTTGATTTCCCTCAGTTCTTTATCACTGAGACCGTATAAACACAAACACTGGGAGGTGCAATGCTGGACCATATCGAACGGACTCACACACAGACGGAGGAGTGATAAGAGATTACAGCTAAACACAGGGAGGGATAGGGAGGGGGGAGAGAGAGAGAGAGAGAGAGAGAGAGAGAGAGAGAGAGAGAGAGAGATGGAGGAGACGGTGGTGTATTGATCCGAACACGCCCCTAGGGGCTGTGGATTGCGCACAGGGCTTCTGCACAATTCTACTCAGCATCTGTGTCTGTAAGCATTCACCTGCGTAGCTCTGTTCTTGGCAGGAGTTGTCCATCATGCGGTACTACATGCGACACCAACCAAAAAAAAAAAAAAAGCAAAAAACATTGTGTAACTTTGTCAAAAAATCAGTCCCATAACAGGTCACGAGGGGCAGATATCTTAGAGTTATCTGATTCTTGACCATATGACAAAGTTGGGTGACAGCGTGGTCAGTAGTTTGCTCCGGCCGCCTGAGTTTTCCCTTTGCAGGTACCCATTAGATGCTGGATGGGCCTGGGGACGTTTGGCATCTCGACTCTGACACTCGAATCCTTCAGAACACGGTTCGATTGCTCTGCCAAACTCGCTCCCAACTTTGATCCAAAAACATTTGAAAAATAATAATACTTTTTTTTGTGAAAAAGAGGCTTTAATCTCGCCAATAATTACAATGACGAACCTCCAAAGCCAATAGAAAAGGAAAAACGAACTGCTCTGAATGAAATCTTGTGCTTGCTGTATCTACGCACGTCTAGGTGCATACAAATTGCGCGCACTTGGCAACCACAGAAATAGAACAGGTGCTATTAAGTAAACATGGTATGTTCATATCATCTCGTTTTCTCCAATCTGTAAATAACTGTTTTGCAGATAATATCTTATTTCATTGTGGACACTTTGATGTTTCCCGTTTTGTCAATAAGTGAGTATAAGTAAGTAGTGTTCGTCCAATTCGAAATCGCCGACAGTTTCTTTAGCTGGAGATTCATGCTTTCATTTGGCGCATATGTTTCAAGTCAAAGATACTTAGAAATACTGTGAAAATTTCAAAGACCTGCCATAAGAGAAGGCTGAGCCAATAACGCACAAAATATCGTTGGTCATACAGAAAGATACAAATTTGTTTCTTGGAGTTATATTGTGTGAATTTTTGACGCAATGAAACGGATTGATTCTTTGCAATGTTCGGAGGTAAACCTGCATTTTTTAGCGTGGTTGCTTCCTCCCTCCGTAGGGGGGGAATCCCGCTTATGAGGTTGACCTCATAACGCCATTGTCTGTTCGCTCTCTTATTCGCTCAAGCCTATTAATAATGTACGATATTTGGAACAAAAATCTTTCGTCTAATTTCACAGGTCATGTTCGTTATCCATCACAATCCGTCCACAAGAATATGGCATTCGGGGTGAAATTCGCGCCAAAACCACACCCTCTACGATTTCCCTTGCAGGTACACTTTTTATCTAACATAGGAAAACGAATAAAACCATTTTCAAGGTGATATCTTTAACATGTGTCGAGAAAAATGGATACAAATATTTTTCAAACTAATTTCCGGTTTGGGTACTTAAAATCGTTGGATTTAATTGAAATAAGTTCTACTAGTTTGAAATTTGTCTAATCTAAGATATGTCGATTTTGGTTACATTTGGAATTAAGGAAGTACTCGAAAAAATATCTTATTAATAGACATGAAAAGTTTTGGGATCTTCGTATATTTTCTTAAATATCTCGAAAACAGTAAGAAAATCGAGTAAGTGAAAGGTGACCAATCGAAAAATTACTAAATTCTCAAAAAAAGAAGGTTCTGAAGCAATTTTCGATGGGGTGATGTAATTCTAGAAATAAGTGAAAGATCAAAATTTACCAATAACTGTTTCTATTCCTTTACTAATGGTACGGATATGGGCTACGATGACGCAGTTTCTGCGAATCGGAATTTTATTTATATTCATTACACTTATGTGTTAAGAATGTACGAGTATTAATGTGTGATTTATTAATATTTCACATCCAAGATGCCAAGAAAACAAAGATATCTAATAGATTATAAACAACTTATTAATGTGTGTTATTAGAGAGACATTAATGTTGGAAGGAAAAGAAAGAACAAGGATGGATACGAAGGTAGGTGCAAAAATAATGCTGGTTCTGGATATTCATTTTGTTCAGGTATGCGTTTGCCAAGAAAACAAAGATATCTAATAGATTATAAACCGTGTTTACTAATGTTGCATTTCCTCAAAGATTAGTTTAGTTTGTGCTATGTTCTCCATAATCTCTGAAATTCATCATGTCAAAACAACATCTTCATCATGATGGAAGTGGCACAAACGGTTGTTTGTGAGGAAGGATGCATCAGCGAATGCCCAGTGCAGCGATGGTTCCGAACATTCCACGTCCTGGAGATTTCGATGTGGAATTCAAGAATGTTGGTCAACACCAACTTCTCTCTGAAAACTACTCGGCACATTGCTAGAGTTGGTGTTGAATCAATGGTTGTTCGCTATCTGGAACGACTTGGTCATATAAAAACCTGCATTATTTTTGCACCACTAAAAATAATACACCACTTCAGTTAAAAATTTTAAACCACAAGCTTTCAAACATTTAATGCATTTGTGCTATTTTGGCACCAAAAGACTCAAGCAATATCGTAATTTGTCAAGACTTTAATTATACCATTAATCCGGCTTGAAACGAACGAAAAAGTCCAACCGTGGAATAGAAACAGGTAATACTAGGTTCTTACAAACGTCCTTGAGATTATGCAAAGTTGTTTACTTTGAGTTCTCTCATTTAATTCTTATTCCTTTACTGACGAATACAATGTCTATATGTACACTAACTGTACCTCCAAGTCATACAGTTTAATAAATTTCAATGGAAATTTCGGAAGAAAGATATCCCGCGGCCTTAAGCAAGCCATTCACCTTTCGATTTGGAAGTTGGACCACAAGTCTTGCTGCATATCATGGGCGTATATAGGAAATTTCAGGGAGGGGGGCTGGGAAAATATCAGGGGGGGGTCCATTTCCGGGGTATGGAATACTAAAAATTTATACCTTCGAATAGTTTTAGGCAACTAAAACGCTATTACGCCTAAAATAAAATATTTTTTATGAACTAAGTGATCTTATTTAATTTAGTTTTAAGGGTTTTATGACACATTATTACCATGAAATATATACGCCCACGCTGCACATCGGAACGTGTATGGCCTTGTTGGCTTGTTGATGTCTAGTTGGACTAGTCCTACATCCGACTGATGCAGGATTTGGAGCATAAGTCGGATCAAAGTCGTCCAACTTACCTGAGTCAGTTTTTTTTTCGGCTCGTGAGCGACGTACGCAGACTAAGACTGAAGTTGGATCGCTAGTTGGATAGCAAGTCGGAGCGTGAGTGGAGTCGACTATCCAACTAGTAGTCCTACTAAGTCGTACTGCAAATCGGAACGTGATTGGCCTGCTTTACAAGGTATTATTGAAAAAAAAAAGGTTTTAGTGGAAAGGCATTAGCCGGGGAAATTTGACCAGTTGAAGCGGACAACAATAATAATTAGAGTGAGGGTTTTTGAAATCGTTTAAAGCCCAATCAATTTCGTTATGAGACTTTGTTATTATATTGATATCTTTAGTATATATACATATATATATATACATATATATATATATATATATGTATATATATATACTTGTTTTTTGTAGCCAATAGGTCATAAAAACACTCCTTTCACTTCCTGTATTTTATTATTTTCACCCTAACCGGTTTCGAGCTATTCTGCTCCTCCTCAACACGCCACAGAAAATTCCCACTCATTCAATTTTCAGGAAGCAAAAATTTTGGATAAAGAACCAAACAGCCTCAAAAGAAAGATTAAAGAAAACCTTTATATTGTAGAAAGACAGGAACAGGTGGTAAAAAAAAAAAGGACATCAAATACTTAAATAAAATCTTTCAGAACCTTGTATTGCAGAATAGAAATGACGGGGACTGTAGACAGGTTTACGGGGAGGAAGGTTAGGATATTAGTGTTTCATAACCCTGAGACGCATATTGCTATGCAATATTAAAAATACTTTATATAAATGTACGTGATGGGAAATGACCATCGAATGTAAGTATACACACAATGTTGTAAAAATGTAATTCTTCCAATCAAATTATACATGTATAATGTACAAATAATTTTAGGAAATACCCTTTGAGGAGGAGCAGAATAGCTCGAAACCGAAATAATAAAATACA
Organism: Gonocerus acuteangulatus; assembly: GCA_946811695.1. Classification (NCBI taxonomy): domain Eukaryota; kingdom Metazoa; phylum Arthropoda; class Insecta; order Hemiptera; family Coreidae; genus Gonocerus; species Gonocerus acuteangulatus. Next base: position 7,673,288 of record OX328125.1, read on the forward strand.
GGAAGTGAAAGGAGTGTTTTTATGACCTATTGGCTACAAAAAACAAGTATATTGAAGTTTAAGGTCAACAATGGAAGAAAAAGTGTATATATATATATATATATATATATATATATATATATATATATATATATATATATGAAATGTTTGTCTGTGATGAGATGCCAGAAACTAGTCGACATGAATAAAGTGGTTTGAAAGAAATTTTGTAGCAATTTTGTGACCTAAACCACACAGGGAAAAGAAGAGGAAAAATACAGGTGGAAGAGCTCAAGTTACGAGAGAATATATATATATATATATATATATATATATATACACATATATATATATATATATATATATATATATATATATATATATGTATATATATAGATAGATAGATACTAAAGACCTCAATATAATAACAAAGTCTCATAACGAAATTGAATGGGCTTTAAACAATTTAAAAAATCCGCTCTCTAATTATTCTGGTATAATTACAAGCTGGAGTAATGCCAGCTGACATTCCCATTCATAAACCCCTAATGAATGGACTATAAGTAGAGTTACTCCTCTATTAAACACCTGACCTTCATGAATCATTCATTCATAACACATGATTCCATTACTTTCACTGGCTGAATGCCCGTTTCCGCTCTTAGAGGTTAGAATAATAGGCTAATGACGTCATTGTATGTCTGCAAGGAGCACTATCTAGCGTCACGGACATTAAGCTATATAAAGGGGAGCAGCTTATTCATTACTCCAGGCCTATGTTTCAACGAGTTCAGATTAATTGCAATTATATCTAGTTATGATAAATAGATTATACATCCGACATACACTAATTTATTCTTCAAACATATCATAACTTAAGTAACATAAGTTTAAAAATTCTAATATTCGATAATATATCATTTTGAAGACAATAATTTAATCACATAAAGACTTAATAACAGCTATTACAACCATACATTTATAAAATAAAATTCCAAACTTTATGTAACATATGTGGCGTTAATATCCTAAAAGGTTGGTACGCCTTAAGAAAAAAAAACAAAAAAAAAACATCATATTTAGTTCTCATAGATACTATACATTTGTTTGTTTGTTTGTTAATATATATATATATATATATATATATATATATATATATATATATATATATATATATCCAAAAGTTCAAAAGTTCCAGGTCCCTCCCAAAATTCATTTCCTGGTAATAATTAGAACCGGAGATATCAGGGCATATAAATACTGGTATTTTTTTTTGTGTAGGCGAAAAGCCCTCGGGAAAGGCCATAACTCAAATTTTCTGCAATTTCGGATTGTTCCCTCAGCTTTAGGTTCTCCTTACTGAAACGATTCATTTGATACCCCACTTGATTGGTTTCCAATGGTACAACAAGTACAAAACCAACACCCGCCCCCCTCTGGGGCAGATACAATGTTTTCGGGGGGTTCTCGATTTTCTCCGTTATTACCACCCCAAGGTCTATCATCTTGCCAAATTTCTACGTCGTCGGGAAGTACCTTATTATTTTCATGATGAATGAGCGAGCGTCTAAATGCTGATATTTGAAATTCTCAATTTTCAACATGGTTCAAAGCTGAAACTCTCGGAACGTTTTAGATACTATATTAACCATGTATGGTTAAAATTTCAACCCTGTATCACTGATAGAACCACAGGAGTGTGAGAAATCGGTAATTTTTGTTGGACTAAATATACAGACCGTCGTGTTTGCTGGAACATGGCCTAGCGCACTGCGCAGTGGGGACAAAATTTCGTGTTTCAAAAAAGGCTAGAGCCTTTAAATCTTAACCGATTTCAATGCTATTTTTACTTAAATAAAAGCTAATAAAATGTAGAACAACTTGGTCTAGTTTGTTTTCCTTGTTTATTAAATTACGTGGAAAGAAATTAAATTCGCGACATTATAAACTTCTTATATAAATAGTCTTCGTAATATTATATATTATTCAATTCATTGCAATTATAATCTACAATAAATATTATTACAATTAATTCATTTTTATTTATTTATTTAAGAGCATTCGTAACTAAGACGACTTGCTCAATTCATGAATACAAAAATTAAATTGCTAGAATATATAAAAGTTACAATAAATGTAAAAAACAAAGGTTGTTAAAAAAAGAAAAATTCGAAGAAAGAAAATATGAAACCTTAAAAAAAATAAACAACTTGCATAATAATCCAAGAAAAAGCAAATTAATAAGCAAATTAATATCAGGTTCTCATTAGGATTAATTTAAAATAACTGATTTAGTCTTCCTTGATTTACAAGTTTGCTTTGTTCAGTACAATCAATTCTGGAGTATATCATATTCTTCTTTCCATTTGGCTTAAAAATCTTCTTGTCTTTTTCTGCTTTCTGTTATCCTTCCTCGTCATTCTTGGTATTTGGTTGTTTCTTTTTCTCCAGTTGATTAATTTGATAATATTCTTCAAAGTTTTCAATCTGAACAGCTGGTTTGACTTTTAGAACATCTGTTACATTAGAATGATTTGATGCAATTGTATAAGTTGGATGGCTTAATTTGCACAAGATAATATTTTCTAAATCTTCCATTCTTCTATTAATTGTTTTATTTATTTCTAGAAGCTTAGAAGATGTTTCAGACAATTCTACTTCAGTATTAGGTTTAGATGGATATATTCCTGTCTTTGGTTTGTGAATATGTTTAGCTTCCTGATAGCTAATCTTCCTTTCTACCATTAGCTTCTTACCCTCTACTTCTTCAGCGTAAACAGAATATGTTTTCCTACATCTTACATGTACTTGTCCACACAAATATTTCAATTAATCTCATTGTTGAATTAAAATAAAATTAAGTTTTATGAACGTTTGCCAGTCTGATTTTTTCCACGTCTAATCAGGATTTGAAAGTTCAATTTCAATTATATCAGTGCAAATATTAAGTCATATGAAAAATTAAATGTTATTTTCTGTTCAATTGTATAACTTCATGAATTTAACTTCTTTTAAATAAACAGGGGAAACGAAAAATAAGAATCTGGCTAAACAAAGTTGTTCTAAATTTTATTAGCTTTCATTTAAAAAAAAAGAAAAAAAAAAAAAAAAAAAAAAAAAAAAAAAAAAAAGTAATAAATAAATGCATTGCAATCGGTTAACATTAAGAGACTAGCCTTTTTTTAAACACAATATGTTTTATGGCCCCACTGTGTGCCGTGCGCTCAGATATATATATATATATATATATATATATATATATATATCTGAGCGCACGGCACACAGTGGGGCCATAAAACATATTGTGTTTAAAAAAAGGCTAGTCTCTTAATGTTAACCGATTGCAATGCATTTTTTTTTTATTTTTTTTTTTAAATACATATATATATATATATATATACGGCAAACTAGGTTGTCATTTAACACTTGTTCACTTGTTGGTCTGTTTACAAGAGAACTGCGCAGTAAGGGAGGAATGTTTAGTACAATAGCGGCGGGAGAGGTTACTTCTCGCTTAGTAAATGGAAGCGTTTCCAATTCAATTGTCGCTTTTACTTGTTAACTTGTTTACACCTAGGTAAAATAACAAGTAGGTACTAATATCGTGTAAACTAGGCCTAAGAGTTGGTCAGACAAGTTGCGGATCTCTGTTTATTAAATTAATGATCGAAATTAAACCTAACCTCCATCCAAGCTGAATATATTGTCAGGATTATGTTGAGTAAATCCAAGGCTTTATACTCCATCGAGTGGAAAATTTACCTACCTATAAATAAAAGCAACAAAGTAGAAAGGTAAATTTGTTATATTTCTATAATGGAATGTAAAAAGTATACATAAAAGAGATATGGCATATAATGGGGTCAAGCAGTGTTGCACAACGTTGGTTAATTTATTTTGCAGAGACAGCAATGCGGCAACACTGATTCTATCTTATTCGGCTTTCTTCGCCCCGTCCCCCCTCACTTTACAGGCACGAATATGTAATACTCTCTGTGAGAATAATCTCATGAAAACGCTTTATTATAGTTTCAAAACAATTTCTGTCTGGGAAATACCTATAATTGATGTAATTGAATTAAGCAAATTGTTCCTCGTTAGTATTTAAAAACTACCGTTCCATCTTTAAGCGTTGACTTTATTCTCGTATGACTTCATTTCATTCAAATATATTTCATATTGGCAATATTTTTATTTTATTTTAGTACTTGAAGAGCTCCACGGCAATGGTGATCTGCCCTTAAACAATTTATATGCGTAATGAAAAATAAGTCTATCTAAAATAAGCAGGTCATGGGAAATTAATAATAATAATAAAACAAACAAAACAACCAAAATAAATAAAACGCATGATTTTAATGATAATAATAACTTACGTCAACGGCCATAGCCGCGTTGAATGCACGGTTCCCGTTGATCACCGAAGTTAAGAAACGTCGGGCGTGGCCAGAACCTGAATGGGTGGCCGATCTCGTTATACTATTGGCATTATAAAAGGGTGGCAACCTACAGATAGCTCGGTGTTAATAGCTCAATCGTTGATACGCCGTTAAACACTCTCACAGACACACAAAAAAAACTTATTATCTAAGAGTTACTTTTTGATTTACTTTCTAACGAACCTAAATGAATATTGGACTTTTATGGGCCGTAGAAAGAAGTAAAAAAACAATCCAAAGTTCGCCAAAATAAATCACTTTATCCAGTTGCACCTGGATTAAGCGTAAAATTCATCATAAGTTCAACTTATCCACGAAGGAAGGAGAGAAAGTAAGTGCAGTTTTGTGTTAGAATGATATCTAAGGAATGCTGAAATACTTCCTCTATTTCAAATGTAACCAAAATCTATTTATCTTAGTTTGCACGGATGGAAAACGTCTGAACACATTTCAACTCATCAGTAATTTTGGAGAGATTGAAACTAAACTTTCTGTAGAAATGGTAAAACATATCGCCTTATTTAATATACAATATCGGAGTATTTATGCGGGCCTGGGTAGAGAATTTCTGGAATTTTCATAATGTAATATGTATTCAGAAGGGAATACTTGCTAGAGGAAACAGTACAGGTCTTAACATATAACCCTGCACGACCCCATTCACTAAACCTCCATGACTCATATCTTGCCTATCTCCATGGAGATCTGATGGTCTGCCGATATTCTACAGCTGATATCTAATGCAGACTCCGTTAAACGGCCTGGGAAGTAGATTAGGACACATCGAAAGGTCACTATGACGTCAGGATTTAATGATGGTGTCCCGAGTTCGCATTTATTGATTCATAAGTGTAGCGAATCGCGCATTATTTAACTTATCAATATTTAGTTACTCTTGATGAAACGAGTCGTTGTAATGAAAACAATAAAATGATAACTCACCACAGTCATGAAGTATTGCATATCCAAGACTACTTACCTGCAACAATAAAAATAGTCATACTTAATAACACTCAAGTATGAAATGAAAAATATGCAAATATTTTGTGTTAAATTTTTATTATGAACTCCTGAACTTTAGTCAAGAGGAGAGAAGGAGGGAGAGGGAGAGAGGCAGAGAGAGAAAGAGAGAGTGAGAAAGAGAGAGAGAGAGAAAGAGAGAGAGAGAGAGAGAGAGAGAGAGAGAGAGAGAGAGAGAGAGAGATTTCCATATAATGAGGCAGTGCCCCTAGGGGACTAGACAGTAGGTACCTCTCATCTACAAGGAGTCCCCCAAGGTAGTGCTTTACGCCCTCTCCTATCTAGGCTAACTACTTACTCCAGCTTCTAATCACGGCTTGTTGACATCTCTCTCTGTTGTTGGTTTCTTATTTACATCTCCTAGTCCTTCTAATATATACACCAAGATCTAGGATCCATTGCATGGCAACAACTAAAAGAAATATAAAACGCTTTGCTTCTTTGAAGGTATTATTACAAGCTGCCTTAATTACCACAAAAAAAAAATCCTTTTGGGAAATATTGTCTTCCACGGGTTCTAGAAGCAATCTATCCAAGCAGGAAATAACTCACTTCACCACATCGAGTTCCGATCATCTTGAAGGAAATATCTTATTAGAGAAATGATTCTCATATACTCACCTTGTTTTACTGAAATATTCACGACCAGTTAAATAACGAGCTAGTGTTACAAAAATCGTTAAAAGGAAGCAAATTAGCACATTCGATATTTATGCAACGATCTCTTTGACGGATACCCAAATTGCATATAACCCGTTTTTGGTTGATATGGTTTCCTTCCACTTACCACGATTCCCGACTGTATCGAGATATTTATGAACATATTATAAACCTAAAAAATGCTCATGTCTAAATAACAATTAAATAAATATTTCAGTAAAACATGTTACCTAAACGAGAAAAATGCGTGTACTAGAATTTTCCATAAAAACGAGCTTTCTTGGTGCCATTGGAGTAGGTGATTCATATTTTCACGAAATATGAAAACAAAAGTGAAAGAATTCCAAGACGAATTGGATAATATCGGAACACACTAAGATGACGCACTTCCATCAATTCAGACTTTTTTTGTTAGAGGTAAATCTAAAATTGATTATCCTGTTCTGTTGCTACGCATGATTATGGCTTGTTCTACTGATATAGTTCTTGTAGATAGTTGATGAAGTGACAAAAAGCATTTTGTCACACAGATCATAATTTTCATTAGAAGCAAAAAACGTGTTTCTAATTATCCTATTGATATTCATTTGATATTTTTTTTACATGAAGCTTACAAAAAGGTTTCTGAAGAAATTTTTGATTAGGCGATGTCAATCGGAGACATAAGTTAAAAATTTAAAGTAATTGATTTCGTTTATTTGAACGGTTCTTTTTGTCTGTTTTTATTTCTTGTTATGCTTTAATTGCTACTAGTCGGAGATTTATATTAATTGGTTGTTTTATTTGAATGCATTGAAGAGTTAAATGGATTTTCTAGCTGTAAGGTAGGGGGCAATCAACCTTTCTCTATTCCCTATATTGTACGGGTTCTACCTGGGCGTGACCCTAAGGTCCACTTCCATCCGTTAGTTAAGGGTTGACACCTAAAATATTGCTTTTATTCAAGATACGCTTTTCACGAAATATCAAAACAACCGTTTCAACTGTCTCTATTCCTTTAGAAATGTCACTAGGGATAACAACGGAATCGCACAAAGATGACGCAGTTCCTGCGAGTCTGACTTTTTATTCATTCTAACATTCATATATTCTGAGAATAAATTTAGTAATATCAGCTTAAATAGGTAATAATTTTAATGATTAGTTTTTCTCTTTTCTCAGATTTTTTGATTGCCATTATACCTGTTAATGATTCACCAAAATTCCACCCGAAAATGCCACGGAAGATACAATATATATTTCTAGAAGTAGGTTTGAGCGTGACTGAACGGATGTTTGGAGTAGATAACGTTATCAGGAACTGAACACACCTTACATATTTTTGGTACTATTCATCCGGTTTCTAGATGTTTAATATGTTTTGGGATTATTGTGGGTGATGGGGATGCTTAAGGATATTGTGAAATTAACTTAATTGGGTTAAAAATTGTATTCTATTAAAAAGGGGTTTTAATCGCTGAGAGCAGACCTTATTTTTAACATGGGGTTTAAGGTACTACAGAAAATGAACACACCTACAGGTTGTATGAAGAAGGATTCGGGTAACTCTCTATTGGACAGAAGATAGATTTCTCTAACCAGGGTAGTTGGTCCATCTGGAGGTGGAGTTTATTCTAGGCCCAAATAGCTAACAGGGTCCTAGTGGTTTAGTACGTTACGTCGCTCCATAGGGAGGAAACACGCTGTTGAGGTTGACGCAATCCGGAAGTGACGACTAGAACATTTGGAAAATAACTGCGGTTCAAATTTGTATATACATATTTGTCTGTTCGCTCTCTCACAGGCTCAAAAATGGTCCGATTTTCATGAAATTAGGTACAAAAATCCGTAGTCTAATTTAAGAGGTCAAGTTCATTAACTAGCCGAATAAGGAACACCATAATTTTCCACACGAAAATCAGAGAAAAACGAATGAAACCATTATAAAAACGGTAACCATTTTGAAGAACAAAGAGTAAAACTAGTTTTCCTACTTTTCTGAACTAATATTCAGTTTGGGTACTTAGAAATGATGGATTGAGTTGAAACTTATTATATATATTTATCAATCATCCAAAGAAAGATATATAAATTTTAGTTGCGTTTGGAGTTGAGAAAGGGTTTAAAAATAAATTTATTAAGAGAAAACAGTTTTAGGATTTTTGTATATTTTTGGGGACTGTGTTTAATTATACACCCCTCGCTTACGGACTTTTTATTTATGGTTCTGTTAATTTATTTTTTATTGTTATTAAATATGTGTTTATTTGAAGTGTTTTTGTTGAATTATCACTACTCCCTGTGAGAGAGGAAATACATTATCTCCTATGGTTTCCGCTCTATATCTTGGATCTTGTCCAGAACTATGGAGACTCCTTCTATATCTCGCTTTGTCATCCTCCATTTATACCTCGTGTCATGGAAGGTGTAGAAAACCTTCTTCCTGTATCTTAAAGGCAGTTCCAGTCTCTTTCTTGTCAAAGCACTATCAAATTCTATTTAAGGACACTTCAAATATATTTATACAAGGATTTACTGTCTGATAGATCCTACAGAGGTAACCTAAGTTCATTTTTCGGGCGGTTCCTCCCTCACTTCATAGGGAAGAAGGAACCGCGCTCATGAGGTTGAACTCATGACCCTATCCGGAAGTGCCGACTGAAATATTTCACGATTCTGAGCCCCATAGATCATGAAAGTAATATTCAAAGTGTCCCGCATTGAGATGTCACTGCTTTAGGGGTTTATTCTCCATCCCATTTGTAGTTCAGTGGCTCAAAAATGAGCGTTCTGTCTGAATATGTAGAAGAGCTACTCAATCGTTTGCCCATTATAAAAACTACAGTTTTTTTTTTTTTTTTTTTTAAAGAAAAACTTTGTTTTCGGGATATGCGATCAAAGTATCGTAAATAACGATCACATTTTTAGAACATGTTGTTAAATCAATTTAATAAAAAAAATGGACATGGTGTCCTTTACCTCCGGGGTATAGATATATATTTGTCTGGTCGCTCTCTGACCCAAAAAATGACTGCAAAAATAAAATTTAAATTAAATTTGGTTGTGTGATTTGAAGGTCGCGTTCGTTAATCAGCAGAATCCGAGGGAACGTACTAAACCGTTAGGACCCTACCCATTTGGGCCTGGACTAAACTCCACCTCCAGATGGACTAACTAGCCTGGTTGGAGAAATTAATTTCCTGTTAGGAACAAAGATCCAATATATAGTTTGCATATTTACCCGAATCCTTCTTCATACAACCTGTAGGTGTGTTTGACCTAAAAAGGCAACCCTACTTGCTACTTGTGACTCACTCCCTGAGTGTAGGAGTAGTGTGGGTTGTTGGATATTATGCTTGGTCCAGTTGTTAGGTCTTGAGTCATAGACTCTGGAGCCAGACTCAGCCTTATTGGACAGTTCTCGCGATAGTAGAACACACTCTCAACAACACACAGTCTAAAACTCCCTCCGAACTTCAGCATACTTGGAGCGGACCGGTATGCCATTATCCTCGCATTAGGCAAAGTCCCTTCATCACCCATAATCATATTATGCTTGTTTCAGTTGATAGGTTTTGAGTCGCAGACTCTGGAGTCTGTCTCAGCCTCGTTGGACAGCTCTCGTGATAGTAGAACACACTCTCAACAACACACAGTCTAACACTCCTCAGCATACTTGGAGCGGAACTGTATGCTATGCTCCTCGCATTAGGCAAAGTCCCTTCATTACGCGTAATCATATTATGCTTGGTTCAGTTGTTAGGTTTTGAGTCGCAGACTCTGGAGTCTGTCTCAGCCTCGTTGGACAGCTCTCGTGATAGTAGAACACACTCTCAACAACACACAGTCTAACACTCCTCAGCATACTTGGAGCGGAACTGTATGCTATGCTCCTCGCATTAGGCAAAGTCCCTTCATTACGCGTAATCATATTATGCTTGGTTCAGTTGTTAGGTTTTGAGTCGCAGACTCTGGAGTCTGTCTCAGCCTTGTTGGACAGCTCTCGTGATAGTAGAACACACTCTAAACAACACACAGTCTAACACTCCTCAGCATACTTGGAGCGGAACTATAAGCTATGCTCCTCGCATTAGGCCAAGTCCCTTCATTACGCGTAATCATTTCCAGTGAGTTATTCAGCTCACTGCAACGTTTACAAAACATACACTCCACACATAAAACATTGATGGAAATAAATTAATAAATTCAGAACCAACAATCTTTCGGTGAACGAGTCCACCTAATGACTATTATGTCACAAAAGAACTTATTTCTAGTACAACTCTTACCGTGCTACGAAGACTGAACACAATCCACAAGCGGCCCCTACACGGTCAGTAATAATGACATTATCAGTAATGTCATTACTATTCAACTCTCTTCATTCCATATCATCATTACAATGCACACCTTACACCGTCATTCCACGGATCATTTTTAATGTCGTTACATTTCTTCAGTATGCATTGTGATCTCCGTGACAGAAGCGTTTTGTTAATAATGGATCCTCGCAAAGTCGCCTGTGTTGCTATTATTGCGACACTAGCCACAAAAAAACATGTGAAACGTTCGTAAAGGCTTTAATATGACACATATCCTTTCAATCGGGGCGTTTCCAAGTGTTCTGGGACCGAGGTTATGTGCAAAAAAGTTTGCATTTTATTTTTATTTGGATAACCATTTTTCGCAAGTACCTTTTGAGATAATACAATAGTCATTTATATGGTTATAAAAAGGAGTCTTTCTTCTTTTGAAAGATTTCAATGAAGTAAAAATCGAATTATCTCAAGGGGAGATATTGAATTTCAAAACGTCACATTACTTTTTGCTTACAAATTTTTATTCTCTTCCAGCCTGGGAAAAATCATTATTTTTTGTTTTCAATATTATTTACCGCGTTAGGGTTTCTTGGGGTGCTGATTTCAAATCTGCTATTACTTTTGGTGTAAAAAAAATGTATAATACTAGTTTGCTTGAAAACGTAAGCATATTAATATATATTAATGAACAGTTTTCTCAGATTTATCCTCGATACCCCCAGGGATGCCCATATTTCACACCGGTATTCCGAGTTGAAGTGGCTATTTCCATCAATTCGACGACAATATTTTCTAGGTTCCTTCCTTTACCAAACCATTTCTTCCAAATCTCCTTCCTATATTTACAACCTCCTGCAGTTTAAATCGGCTGTCCGTTCCCGTGGTACCCGCTCCCGTCCCTCCGATCTCTATCCTCCCACTCATAAAACAGCCTTCTTCGACCGTTCCTTCATCTCCCGAGCCTCCTCCTTCTGGAACTCTATCCCTCTTTCCATTCGACACTCTCCTTCCTTACCTGTCTTTAAATCCCGGCTCTTTGCTTTTCTCCTATCCTCCCAGGAAGACGCTTCTTAAAATTTCACCACCAGGAAGACCTGATTACCTTTGTAAATTATATTGCTGTTTTTTTCTCGTGTTTATGCATTTTCCTAGTTTATATCTTTTTATAGCCCCCATTCCTTTAATATTTATTCAACTTTTTAATATTTATTTGTTTATTTAAACTCTTTAATTTTATTCCCATCCCCCTCTGATCATTGTATCATCATTGCCCCATTCCAATGAATGTACATATTTACTTATATTTCATTTTATTATTTAAGGCTTCACATATAATATTTGTATTAGTTGCTTTTTTTGTTTTGTTCTTTTATACTTTTGTTTTTCTTTATTCATATTTATATTTTTAGGTTAAATTTGTTTATTGTTTATTTTGTACTTATTTTTATTCTTATGGGACGAAGTCCCAGAATAAAGTTTTTTTTTCATTCATTCATTCATTCATATTGTTGACGAAATATAAATTATAGTTTAACGATTATATTTTCTTCTAATCTACTCTATAAGACAAATGAATTGGTAAAAGAATCACGTCAACATTATTTTCTAAAGTCGATATAAAAAATAAAGCACTTTCAACCTATTTTATATCGTCCATACAAATGCAAAGTAACGAATGTGAAAAGTTGTTGGTACCTTATAGATGACTTTATATGTATTTTATTCTATGATATATTTTAATTAGACTTAATGCGGATTCGTTACTTTGATATATATATATATATATATATATATATATATATATATATATATATATATATATATATATATATATATATTACTTTTAAAACTATTTCATAACTATAATGTTACCAAGGTAGAGTCATACATTTCAATTCATCTTATTTTTTGCCCTTTGCTACTCAATCTAGTTTAACCTTTACATCTGTTTCACCTAGTTACAGCTCAAGATAGACTGAGTAATGACGCATCAATGATGTAGCGCTCCCTACGCCATCATTACTAATGACAGTAACCCCTCCACTTTCAGTAATGATGAAGCCGAGATCAGAAAATCCGGATTCACATCATTACTGTTCGTCATTCCAACTTTGTCCACCTTACACTATCATTATTACTGTCATTTTGATAAGGTAATGTCATTATTACTGACCGTGTAGGGGCCGCTACAAACCTAAAAAATCCTACATGACTGGCAATAGATTGGACCAAGGTCAGAGAAGTCTAAAGTTGAAGTTCGGCCTTCGTCATACAGAAGATCACTTTTGCACGATAACCAAAATAACGGCATCATTTTTTCAAAAGTATCAAAACGTTTGCTAAATGGCTACTAAAATTCGATACTGGAAAAATTGTGTATACATAAAGAGCACAAAATGTGCTAAGGCAGATTTAATTAAACTAAGTGAAGCTGAAAAAACTCAGCATATCTTGAATGATAAAAACAATTAAATTTGTTATAGAAAAACGTCCATGTAACACGTCAATACGGAATTAACACAAAAGTAAACACATCAAAGTAAAACAAGCAGGAAATTCAAGTTCAGATATGTTATGAATATATGCTTCTTTAATGCCCTATAAATTAGGATATTCGTCTGATTACGAATAATTGTACTGGTGCGAGCATGGCAAATATCCACATTGGGGCATATACCACTATTGGGACATTTACCACTATTAGGGGGCATATGCCACTATTGGGGCTATACCACGAATGGAGCATATACCATTATTGGAGCATGTGCCACTTTTGGGGCATTTACCACTAATGGGACATATACCACTATTGGGGCATATACCACTATTGGGGCATATACCTCTAATGAGGCATATACCACTATTGGGACATAGGCTTCTTTTAGGGCATTTACCACTAATGGGGCATACACCACTAATGTGGCATTTACTCTATTTATATAAGAAGAATAAGGAGAGAGGACAATAATTAAAAGTATATCTCCTTCAAAAATATTGATTGTCACCCTACATGTTTCAGGCTCTTCATTAGGAGCTAAATACTATAATTATTACTAAAACCTTCATTAACAATTACAAACAGCAACCTCGTACTTTCACTAATTCTGGGTGTGTACTAGTCGAAGTAGCAGATGGTGGTATAGTCTGCCCGATGTGACGTCTGCACGCGATCTCTTTAACCCGTTATGCTGTGAGTGTTAGTTTCCGCTCCGTATCCAGAAGACCGTTACTGCTAGTTCACACATCCAGATGGATGGGGAACCGTACGGATTGCGGTCTGATGACCATCTTAGGAGGACGCGGACCGATAGAGGAAGGTTAATGCAGGCTTGTAATTCCTGTCAGGTTAGGTTTGGTATTCATCCGAGCATCGGGGTACGTGGACACTGCCCATTTAGCGCCGGGCCTTTGTCCTGTCTCGTCCAAAACCTTGACAGGTCATTATCATTAGATTCTAAAGGAATCGTTCAACTTAATACCTCTGTGAATCATTCTTCTTGTTGTGTGTCTTATTCTCTCCTTTATCAATACTTTGCGCATGCTGTTTGCGCATGAAGAGGAACCAATAAAGGTGTGAAACATGTAGGGACGGAATAAAGTTGGTGATACTGTATAGTGAAGTTTTTATTAATGGAACTTGGAAGATAGTTTGGTCAGCACTTCAAATCTTTATCGCTGCTACCTACTAGGAACCAGAAATAACACCCGTTAAAATTCCACTCTCTCTCTCTCTCTCTCTCTCTCTCTCTCTCTCTCTCTCTCTCTCTCTCACTCTCTCTCTCTCCCTCCCTCTCTCTCTCTCTCTCTCTCTCTCTCTCTCTCTCTCTCTCTCTCTCTCTCTCTCTCTCTCTCTCTCTCTCTCTCTCTCTCTCTCGCATGTCATACGATAGCATTCACAATTCCCGTTTCCGCCTAAATTCTTGTGTTCCGTACAAACGACCACGAGTCATTCAATTGGGAATGGAGAGCCAGAATATTAATTTGCCCATACGGGCCACTATTTTTACTTACTAGCAACGAGATGCAGTTCTGCTAAAACGAAATGCTATTTTGAAAAAAAAAAAAGAATGAAAATTCCTCATAACCCCCCCTCATTCACCCCAGAAGAAAATTAACAATTAACTTTGCTTTTTATTACAAATAATAAAAAACTAAATAAATATTACAAATAATACGATCTTACCTGGGTGGGTCCCCGCCCTAGGAAGGACCCCGCTAGGCATTTGAAAAGCTATATTATCTTGGAAATCCATATCTCTAAGATTAAATTGTTTTTCTTAGTTTTCTTAACCTGATTTGTTATCAAATACATTATCCAACTATAAGCAGTTAAAAAATAACAAGGAATAAAAACAGACAAAAAGAACAGTTCGAATAAGGGAAATCAATTACTTTAAAGTTTTAAGCACTTATTTCTCTGATTGACATCGTCTAATCAAAACTTTCAGCAGAACCATTTTTGTAGAGCATTTAGTAAGCTTTTTAATGGTATTCTTCCGTTTCCCAAGATACTCAACCTTTTTCGAGATATTAAGGAAAGTATACAAAGTTACCAAAACTTTTTATTTCTGTTAATAAAATATTTTATTCTAACCCTTCCTTTACTCTAAACGTAACAAAAATTTCAACATATTAGTGTTGATGAAACTCCAACATGCAGAAAATGTTTCAACTGTATCCCATAATTCTAAGTACCAAAATCAAAGACAAAGAACCCTCCCTAGGAAGGACGCTAGGCAGTTGGCTTATCATGCTATAAAATATAAACATAGTTTCGATTTTGAAAATATTAGTACATTATGTAAAGAGAGAAATAGAATGAAAAGAAGAATTAAGGAAAATATCCATATCATAAAAAATAGGAAAAAAGTGGTATATAAAAAAACTGAAATATTACAATTGAATACATTTATTTAATAAAAGGTAAAAATATGTTTTAATGAGAAGGTGGGAAGATGGTTTTAATTTTTAAGACTATATTTCTTCTGGAAATTAATTTTAAATTTTAAATGTTTGACAAATCGATTATGGATCAGCTGATTATATTTCGCCATTTTGGATTCTTTCAGACCATGATCATTCTAGACGTGGCCGTACTGGTGGAAGGTTATCCTCCTCAGATTGAGGCTGTAAGTTTTATATATGTAATTTTTCCCCTGAAGAGGCACCAATAAAGGTGTGAATCATGTAGGGAGGTAATAAAGTTGGTGAAACTGTGTGGTGAAGTTTTTATTAATTGACCTTCCGCCTACCACGAAAATAAGAAGATTGGAAATAAGGGTCAGTTGAAGAATAATTATCTTCCAAGTGTTCGGTAAAGTCAGGAATCACATAACTCTAATGTATCTGCACCCTCTTAGAACCTCGTTGCCCATGGGCGTATATAGAAAATAATTTCGGAGGGGACTGGGAAAATTTGGGGAGGGGGCTGAGAACATTTCCGGTGTATGGAATACTAACAATTTAGATCTTTGAAGAGTTTTAGCCAACTTAAACGCTATTACACCCAAAATAGAATATGTTTTATGAACTAAATGATCTTATTTAATTTATTTTTAAGGGTTTTATAAAATTTTTACCGATGTAATCAAAATTTGGGGGGAGGCTGCAGCCCCCTCAGCCCCCCTTATATACGCCCATGTCGTTGCCTGTTAAGGTATTGAAAGTCTATATTGAGAACGTTTACATGCAGCCCTTTAATTCTCTATTCCGGACTCCAACGTCGAGGGAATATTTGAAATTTTTGCGAGTTTGCATCCTTCCTTTCATGAAATATTGTCTTTATATGTTGCACGCTGCAATCCGATGGGTGAACATCCGGTGCAGCAGAAAACATATCCAATTAGTACTAGAAGTATCTCCAGGTCGCCAGATCAGGCTATTGGCTAGGTAACTATAGCCTCTCCAAATCCATGCTGTAGTTGGAGAGAATAGGGCGTGGCCTATACTCCCAGCCAGTAAATTTAGCGGGAAAAATCCCCCTGCAGAATGCTTTATGAATAGCATATATGCCACCATGTTAATCAGAAGCGAAAGTATGAACATTCTGAGAAAATTTCTCTTTAAGTTGTAATATCTTAGACATGGGCGTATATAGAAATAATTTCGGAGGGGGCTTGGAAAATTTCGGGGGGGGGGAGGGCTGAGACCATTTCCGGTGTATGGAATACTAACAATTTAGATCTTGGAAGAATTTTAGCCAACTTATACGCTATTACACCCAAAATAGAATATGTTTTATGAACTAAATGATCTTATTTCATTTATTTTTAAGGGTTTCATAAAATATTTACCGTTCAAACAAAATTTGGGGGAGGAGCTGAGGGGGCTGCATTATATACGCCCATAATCTTAGAAATTTACTGAATTATTCTTTTTCAAGTATTTTATCTTCAAACTATACAATATTTTACTATTTTCATGATGTTTCTATTTAGAATACCATTTCTGACAACCAAATAGCTGAAAGTAAATAACACTTTTTTCTTCTTTTTTTTTTTAAATAAGGCGCTTGGTTCCTTTCTGATTAACATGATCCATATTTCATTCATTTTTCTTTGTATAAACATTTTTCTGATGTCGCCTGAGAGGGTTTCCTTTTTCAATTTTTATTTTTATTAGCGCGGTTCCTCCCTCCCCCATAGGGAGGAACCCCGCTTATAGGGTTGATACAATGAAACAATCCGGAAGTGCCGACTAGAAAATTTCGCGTTTCAGAACCCCTAGAGACCGAAAATAACGGTGGTTCATATTTGTATATATATATATATATGTATATATTTATATATATATATATATATATATATATATATATATATATATATATATATATATATATATATTTGTCTGTTCGCTCTCTAGATAGAAGACGAATGGTCCGATTTTGATGAAATTTGGTACAAAAATCCTTCGTCCAATTTGAAAGGTCAAGTTCGTTAACCAGCAAAATCCGCCTACTGGAAGATGGCGTTTGGGGCGAAATTCGCGCAAAAAAAATCGTAACGCTTACGTTTTTGAGTTCATAAGCTTGTAAGTACTCGTTTTATATGATTCCTGGGCTAGGAAAACGAATGAAACAATTTCAAAGCGATAGCTTTAACCGTTTTCGAGAAAATTGGAAAAATATTTTTTGAATACCGTTTTTGGTTTGGGTACTTAGAATCATGGGATTCAGTTGAAACATTTTCTGCATGTTCTACTTTCATCAAAACTAATATGTTGAAATTTTGGTTACGTTTGGAGTTAAGGAAGGGTTAGAATAAAATATTTTATTAACAGACATAAAAAGTTTTAGTAACTTTGTTTACTTTCCTTAATATCTCGAAAAAGGTTGAGAATCTTGGTAAACGGAAGAATACCATTAGAAAGCTTATTAAATGCTCTAAAAAAAAGGTTCTAATGAAAGTTTTGATTAGGCGATGTCAATCGGAGAAATAAGAGCTTAAAACTTTAAAGTAATTGATTTCGCTTATTCAAACTGTTCTTTTTGTCTGTTTTTTATTCCTTGTTATTTTTTAATTGCTTATTGTTGGATAATGTATTTGAAAATAAAACAGGTTAAGAAAAATAAGAAAAACAATTTAATGTTAGAGATATGGATTTCCAAGATATATAGCTTTTCAACTGCCTAGCGTCCTTCCTAGGGAGGGTTCTTTGTCTTTGATTTTGGTACTTAGAATTATGGGATACAGTTGAAACATTTTCTGCATGTTGGAGTTTCATCAACACTAATATGTTGAAATTTTTGTTACGTTTAGAGTAAAGGAAGGGTTAGAATAAAATATTTTATTAACAGAAATAAAAAGTTTTGGTAACTTTGTATACTTTCCTTAATATCTCGAAAAAGGTTGAGTATCTTGGGAAACGGAAGAATACCATTAAAAAGCTTACTAAATGCTCTACAAAAATGGTTCTGCTGAAAGTTTTGATTAGACGATGTCAATCAGAGAAATAAGTGCTTAAAACTTTAAAGTAATTGATTTCCCTTATTCGAACTGTTCTTTTTGTCTGTTTTTATTCCTTGTTATTTTTTAACTGCTTATAGTTGGATAATGTATTTGATAACAAATCAGGTTAAGAAAACTAAGAAAAACAATTTAATCTTAGACATATGGATTTCCAAGATAATATAGCTTTTCAAATGCCTAGCGGGGTCCTTCCTAGGGCGGGGACCCACCCAGGTAAGATCGTAAATAACACCTTTCTTGAGAGTAAAGATGGAACTGTCAACTTTGGTCCTCCTCTACCTCCCGGCACTTTCATTGCTGACGAAGGCTACCACTGACTAGCCAAAACGTCCTAAATATAGATTTTTTAACAAAAATCGTATTGAGGTTTATTTAGCCGAATCCCAACCATTCCATCTTTACTTATCACCTCGACGGCTAACTATCTAATCTTCATGCTTTCTAGAAATGTGGACCCAAAATAATAACATCTTCTATTTTAATCATTTTAAATGAGTCTAGAGATAAGAACGGAACCGCGCTAAGATGATGCAGTTCCTGCGAGTCGGACTTTTATTTAAAGCAGTTAAAACTTTGGCGTGCGGCACCTGCAGTTTTCCCCGGTCACTTCGCTTGTGAAATCGGGACCGTTTTAGTCTAAATTGTTTTTAACCTTAGCTTTGGCTAAATATTGATAAATATTAAACACTATATCCCTTGCCTGGTCTCTCAAAGCATTTCTCGTCGTAAACGAGTTATAAACAGTTTTTATAGTGTTTCCTGTGAAGTCTTTGTTCATTAAACGGCTTTGCGAATGGCCGAACAGACGTGAGAGTGAAAGGGGATTCCCTCCCACGCATTGTTCGTGCAAGCGCAATTAAACTCTTCCTTCTATAAGAGAGGGCTATATATAAAGCTCTTACCCCATTAGCCATCAATGGAACACAAAGCATGCAAACATTCGGAAGCTGGAGAGCTATTTGCCTAGCCTAGACGAGACGCAGACACAGAGGCGTCCTGACCTAGTGAGATCTAGGCACGAAGCCAGCTGTGTAGACTCTGACGTCATAGGATGTACGAGTGTTGAACAGCTCTTTAAACATCCTCACTGGCAAGGAGATAGGCAGGGGTCGGAATCCATAGAACAATAGCAACTATTTCAAGACCGTTTTCCCGCAGCAGTTGCGTAATCTCAGCACATTACCCACCAAGGGAACATAAAGAAACAAAAACATTCGGGGAACATCTAATTATTGAAGTATGCTTGGCATTTAGACCAAATAATATGCTATTTTTTAAGCACTTTCTGGATGTATTCAGATTGAAAACATGAGAAGGTTGGTTTGTAGAAAATGTCTTTACATTTTAACGACCACTACAAAGTCACTTTGTACAAATTTTTCAGGAGAGCCTTTTTTAGATTTAAAGACTCAAAACTATATCAATCTTCTTACTTAGATAGCATTTATTGAGCATTTATCAATAAAGCTAACTCATTATGAATATAAGTGGAGCTTTTCAATTAAAAGTTTTGTTGTTTTATCCTATAAATATAAGAACTCGTAAAAAGAGCACCAAAAACTGATTAAAAGGTGACAAGTATGCACTATATTAATATATTTGGTTAATGTTTGTTTAGAAAAACAAACTTGTTTACTTGTTGTATATATTATTCAATTCAAAAGGTATAATATACATTTTGGATACAGTGTTTTGGATTCAATTTTCCTGGAGAAGCAATGACAATAGATATTCTTTGGCATATTCTTCAGCAAATTTAAAAATATGTCTGAAGTCTTTTATTTTAGTCTTCGATATCGGAATTAAAACTGAAAAAAAGAACAAAAAAAAACAAGAACTGCTTGTAGATAAGCTGCTAAGACAGCCTTTTATCTAACATCAACTTCAATCACAGCTGACTTGCCCCCTTTTTTCCCTGTATTGCTCAGATTTAGTCCTTTCTTTTCCTGCACAGTAAATTTTCTTTTGCTTATTTAAAGGGACAAGCCTCGTTTTTTACCTGTGCCGTTTTTACACAACATAGCATTCCTATCAAGCTATCGGATGTCGTACTTAAGTCAATTTAGATTTTGTTTTTTGACTTGACCCCTTTATCCTCTGTACCCTTCACTTACATGAGTGTCTCAGTTAACGCGATAACGGTCCCAAGTTTTGTTTTTCGCCTCGAAAGTCTGTAATATCGAGCCCAATCAAAAGAAAACATTTGATGTAAACTAAAGAAGCAAAATCCATCGTGGTTTGACCCAGGACAAAAGTAATAAAAATTAATCATTTAGTCACCTGTCTATCGCAAATACAGAATGTAAAACCATTTCCTTAGTATTTATATAGGTTAGTTTAATCTCAATCTTCAGGAATCAACACAGAAGGAATTCTCATACTTATAATATTGTTGGCAACTTCTTTGGCATGGACAGGATCGGTCGACGTTTCATGTTCCTCTAGCACGATTCATAGAAGATTAATCGCCTCGGAGAATTTAGTTGGGCATGCGTTCAGAGAGAGTATAGTGGATTTCGATGGATATTTACTGGATCTGAAATGAGATTTTTGCTTGAGTTTCCTCGACCAAATGATAAATAGACATTCTTAAGTGGAGAAAAGTGTTTCAGCATTCCTCAGCAATTGTTGTTGTTCTTCTAAAAGCAGCCATTTATACAACATTCCCTCTTTCGGTGATTAATCGGGGTTCCCGCTACACCCGGAAGAAGGATGGTCATTGGAGGAAGTGTGCAGACAGACAGGCTGGAGTCCGGTGCTGCGTGACGTCATAGCTATGAATTACAAATCTCTCATCGATCCATCTACCTCGCTGGCCACTACCACCCTCACTGCTCTCAGCTTATCCCACTGCTGTCGATGCCCCTCATATACTTATTGGGAATCCAAGGAGGAAGTGTACAGACAGACAGGCTGGAGTCCGGTCCTGTGATACGTCATAGCTATGAATTCCTAATCTCCCATCGATCCATCTACCTCGTTGGTCACTACCCCCCTCACTGCGCTCCGCATATCTCACTGCTGTCGATGCCCCTCATATATTTATTGGCAATCCAAGGAGGAAGTGTGCAGACAGACAGACTGGAGTCCAGAGCTGCGTGACGTCATAACTATGAATTACAAATCTCTCATCGATCGATCTACCTCGCTGGCCACTACCACGTTTGAGTATTTTCCCACTGCTCTCTGCTTATCTCATTGCTATCGATACCCCTCTGAAGGAGGATAGTTATTGGCAATCCAAAGAGGAAGTGTACAGACAGACAGACTGGAGTCCAGAGCTGCGTGTGGTATCTGAGTGACGTCATTGCTATGAATTACTAATTTCCCATCGATCCATCTACCTCGCTGGGTTCTACCTTCCTGGTCTACCTTCTCACTCCTCTCGGCTTTCATTACTTAAATTAAATAATTCAAGCCTTTCTGTCAAATACACAGAAAGCATTTTGTTTACTGATTTTTACTCATTTAGATTAAGCAAGATACTTTACAAATTATATATCACCAAAGTTTCATGGATACCTCATGGTTTTAGTTCAAATAAGCGTCAAATTATTCTTTCAAAACTGAAATCGATACCTTATTCCTGTTTGAAAAACGTCCGTCACGCAGGCAGTCCAGGCAACGAATGCTTGAAAACAGCTATAGGTGGAAATTTTTGGAACACAATTTTTGACTTCGTAACTTTGTTTGGGCTGGATAGGAGGTGAACATATCAAAAGTCCTCGCCCCTAGCCTTTAAGCCAGGGGGGAGGGGGGTTTAGAAGGTCACATTTTTCGGGTTTTCACTTATATCTCGGAAACCCTGCGTCCTAGCGACATGACTATTCTATAACAAATGAAAGCTGATTAAATTTCCTAAAAGTTTTATTAAGTAAAGTTTTTCGAGATATCTTTAGTTTTCGAAATATCCGCTCTTGAAAGTCTGTCATTTTGGGGAAAAACACTTTTGCCGCATATTTTTTCCCCGTTTTGACTGGATAACTCCTCAACGATGTACCAAAATAATAAATAACGGTTATAGGGTTGTAGAGTATTGCATTCCATTCAATAATATATATTACTTTGCTATTTTATGTATTTTCCTTCAAACGTAAAAATAATTTCAGTGTTCATCGTGCAATCTGAAATGTAGCGACTAACAGCCCAGGAAACTAAGAGTTATAGGTGGAAATGTTTGGAACACAATTTTTAACTTCATAACTTTGTTTCGGCTAGTTAGGTGGTCAACATATCAAAAGTCCTCACCCGTTGCCTTTGAGCCGGGGGGAGGGGGGGTTTAGACGGTCCCATTTTTCGGGTTTTCACTTATATCTCGGAAACCCTGCGTCCTAGCGACATGACTATTCTATAACAAATGAAAGCTTATTAAATGTCCTACAAGTTCTAGTCAATGAAGTTTTTCGAGATATCTTTAGTTTTAAAAATATCCGCTCTTGAAAGTCTGTCATTTTGGGAAAAAACACACTTTTTTCTATTCTCGACCGGATATCTCTTTAACGATGGACCCAAAAAATAAATTTCGGTTATGGGGTTGTAGAGCATTCCATTCGCTCCAATAATATATATAACTTTACTATTTTATGTATTTTCCTTCAACTGTGAAAACAGTTTTAGTGTTCATCGTGATATCTTGCAACAACTGTCGACCAATAAACCGTTCAATTTCTCACCATTTCCAGTCATTGTATTGTCCAAAATATACTCCATTATGTAAATATAGGTAGTACTGGAAGTATAAATAGTACCAAATATATAATTTTGGGCCTCTGACCAGTTATTCACACTCAATTATATAACATCTTGACCATTATATTGGCAATGGTTTTGTTAAGACCAAGTGAGTGCGTATATAAGGTTTGAAAGAAAATACATAAAATAGTAAAGTAATATATATTATTGAAGCGAATGGAATGCTCTACAACCCTATAGCCGAGATTTATTTTTTGGGTGCATCGTTGAAGAGATATCCGGTCGAGAATAGAAAAAAGTGTGTTTTTTCCCTAAATGACAGACTTTCAAGAGCGGATATTTTGAGAACTAAAGATATCTCGAAAAACTTCAATGAATAGAACTTGTAGGAAATTTAATAAGCTTTCATTTGTTATAGAATGGTCATGTCGCTAGGACGCAGGGTTTCCGAGATATAATTGAAAACCCGAAAAATGGGACCTTCTAAACCCCCCCTCCCCCCGGCTTAAAGGCTAGGGATGAGGACTTTTGATATGTTCACCTCCTATCCAGCCCAAACAAAGTTACGAAGTCAAAAATTGTGTTCCAAAAATTTCCATCTATAACTGTTCGTTGCCTGGACTGAGGAGCTGCATAACTAGACACATTTCTCAGCAAGGTTGCTAGTTTAAATCCTCCCAGTATTATTATATTTGATTTCTTTCCGGAGTAAACCCCCAAATCCAAAGGACCGCTCTTTTTTTTTTTTTTTACAACACATCTTCATCATTAGGTGGACTTGATATATGTTAATTTTCGTTGCAATGAAGTATAAATAATGGGCGGTACTGTCTAAGCAGTAATTATGGTCCGCAGTAAACACCCATTCCTTATGATTATGCTTACTTTAAAACACAGCTTTCCTTGTAAGAAGTCTAGGACTACTTTGGTTTAAAGAACATCCTGCTTTACGGAAACATTTATAGTTGGGTCGCAAGCTCTGTGGTAGCCTTCTTCAGCAATTTTTGCCTAGGGATTAGAGGAAGACCAAAGGTACCTATTATAGGTGTGCTGCGAAGAAAATAACGAGGTAGTGCGCACGCGCTACTCCAGTCCATGTGAGAGAATGCTTTGGTTTGAGGTTGGACTCTAGGTGACTATGAAGTAAATTCGACATTTAGCTAACGGTCAAAGTTTTCTATCGGTATGTGTTGTTATTACATTTCCCAACCACCGTAAATCGTTGTAATATCCCACTCTTAATGCTTAGCGGGCCGACGATTGCCAAGTCAACGTTAATAGCCCTTTGGTTCGTACGTGCTCGGATCGCTAATGCTCGAATCGTGTAGGGCAGGACAATAGCGGCGACTCCAAGGATTTATGGAACGCCCCCCCCCCCGGGAAATCCTTTATTGCTGCCTTTACGATTTAAGGCCGCCATTGTACAAGACCTGCTTTAGCTCGCCCGCAGGTGGTGGAGGGGATGAGTTATAGAAGATATATACAGCATCAGAACGCATGGACTACAAAACATGTACAACGACAATCCCATCATTATGAACATACTAGAACAGATACACCGGACGAATAAAGAAATCACAATATATTGGCTCCCAGGACATGAGGACATAGGAAAAAGCAGTCAAGCTGACGTACTGGCTCGGACAGCTACAAGACAAAACTGACAGGACATAGACAAAGTTACATTACAAGACCTGCAAATCGAAGTAAGAAGGTTTATTACAGAAAAGTGGCAGAAATCTTGGCACATGACGACAGTAAACAAACTTCGCGAAATAAAACAGGCGGTAGGTGAATGGCCTTCAAACAAAAGGGATAATAGAAGAGACGAAGTGATATTATGCCGCTTAAGAATTGGCCATTCCCGACTGACACACTCTTATCTCATGACAAGACAGGACAGACCGACATGTACACAGTGTAACACACCGCTGACTATAAAGCACATACTTACTGAATGTTTACAGCGACAAAACTATGACTTACCTTACAATATGACTGAATTACTCGGCGATGGAAGCAAATATATAGATAACATACTGAACTACCTCAACAAGACCAACCTCCTAAACAAATTATAATTATAATTAAACATGAACAAATTATAACAGGACATACACACATATATGTGTATGTATCTTATTTGTCTTAAAATGTTAAAACTATACAGCCGTACTATACTAAAATCTTACATTTGACAATATAAAACTAACAGGAGTGTGAAACCTCCTTCAACCAACTTAATTGATTATGTGTATAAACTTCATGCATTATTATAATATTGATTTTTCATATATTCAAGTATATTGTAATATTGTATTCTCTTATAAATAGATGTGTATTTTTTTTTTTTTTTTTTTTTTTTTTTTTTTTTTTTTTTTTTTTTTTTTTTTTTTGAGCATTTTTTTTTTTTTTTTTTTTTTTTAATTTATTTTATTTTAGAATATCACAATCTACAATTCAATTGTATTATGTAATTTGATACATGTTACTTGCTCACGCCTCAGGTGTCTCCAGTTGTCAATCGAATGCCTTCCTTGTTAGGAAGGATTCTAGGATGACCTGGAGTTACCTTACGCCATCCAACCATAGCCTGCGACTAGCAAGGAGGATTGGAGGCGAAGGAGAAGTGGGCTGTGATATCATGAGGAGAGAAAATATCCACAGATATCACTCTCATTTATACATTATAATTTCTTTGATCACTCCACGGATAGTTGTTTTTGTTCACTCCACGACACTTCACTGCCTAAGTAAGTCTCGGGGCCACTTCCTGTTAAGGCGTCTTGGTGGAGAGGAAGGATGATTTGTGCTGGATAAGGATTGGGCTATAGGATTAGGATGATTGATTAATTTGCTATGGAAGGATGAGAAGCGGCTAGGGATAATATCTTGGACAAAAGGGATATTTAGGTCATTATGGAGGTTTCGATTTGTAACATAATAAGGAGCATTGACTATGGTACGTAGAACTTTAGATTGGAATGTTTGGATTCGGTGGATGTTGGAATGCTTGGCTGTCCCCCAAAGTTCTATTCCATAAGTCCAGATAGGTTTTATTAGTGAGTTGTAGACAGTTAGTTTGTTATGTACGGTTAAGTGTGATGATCGGTTTAGTAGTCTGTATAGCTGTCCGAATCGTCGATTGAGTTCTTGTCGTTTGAGTTTAATGTGGGCGTCCAAGTCAATCGAGAGTCAAGGTAAAACCCAAGGTATCGGATAGTATTGGTTATAGGTAAAGGATTGTCGTTGAAGGAAACACTAGGGCAGGTTTTACGTCGAAGGGTAAAGGTTATTTAGATGTGTATATAAATTTCAATTTGTATATTTGGGCAAAAATGTGTAAAATAAGATTGTATTTAATTAGATTAATTTTCGTATGTATATTATATATGCACTTTTTGTTCTGAGCGAGTCGCCTTAGTTACGGTCGCTCATAAATAAATAAATAATGTTCCAAGAGATAACGCAGGAATTCCACCGATAACCAATAGAAATTAATAGCAAATCCTCTGAATACCAAAGATACAATAAAGGTTTTTTTTTTATTAGTTTTGTACTAGCTGAATGTCCGTGCTTCGTCATGACAAATAAGTAGTTTTTCTATTGCGTTAAGTAATGTATCAACAAAATTAACGCAACTATATAATTTTTGCAGTTTATTATGGCACGGTTCCCGTCATACTGTATGCTATTCATCAATTGATAAGTAATCAAAGTATAATGTTTCTTGACTCTTAACCAGTGTGAACAAACAAATAGCCTACAGATAACCTGTTATCTATAGGTTACCAGCAACAGAAGTTACACGAGTAAAGGTTAAAATTCGTTGTCAACAATAAATATACGTTAAAAATTTATTTTTCTCAGATGTCATATGGAAACACCCGTAATATTTGCGAGCATTTCTAAGTGTTGTGACTGGGGATGCTGATGGGTGAGGAGGCTGTGCAAAGGTTCGGGATGTTATTACCTCGGA
Source organism: Gonocerus acuteangulatus (assembly GCA_946811695.1). NCBI lineage: Eukaryota > Metazoa > Arthropoda > Insecta > Hemiptera > Coreidae > Gonocerus > Gonocerus acuteangulatus. The sequence continues at coordinate 7,700,322 of OX328125.1, forward strand.
TGGACCATTACGAGGAAAACTCTATGGAGGACAAGTTGATATAAACCTCAATAAAAATGGTGATTTTGTACCTCATAGCTTAAGCTCTATGAGGGACAGTTTATTTCTAGTAATTCAAGGACTGCCATCATATTTGAAATTAACCGCAATTATTATTATTAATTATTTTATGCATCGCTTTGGTAGCGATGTGCATTTTCTTCAATAGGTTTCGGTAGAGGGCAACATAAAATGGTCTGTTAGCTCATCTATTCTTTAAATGAGTGTACATTTTTCATATATTTCCTATGCTTTTGTGAGATAATTTGGCTTGGTATTCGTTCAGGTGTTTATATCGTCCTTGCAACGCATTCTGCCTAGGCGAGCATGCTCTCTTTAAAACCAAAATTTCAAACCCCTCTAAAAATACTTAAAAATTTGAATATCAAGAAAACCTTTCTTACCGAGTGTTTACATCCCAAAGGGAGTGTCCATGCAAAATTTCAAATTTTTCTGTCAAGTGGTTTGGGCTGGGCGATGATAGTCAGTGAGTAAATCAGAGAGTGGTATTTGACAAATATATAGTATAAGATTTATCACAACAACGTATAAAATACAATTTTAGTAAATTATTGAAAGATTACATTGGCATGAATGTACATGAGGTGGGATGGTGCACAGTTGCAGCACACATTAGACGGATATGGTTTTTATTTCAGAGTAGATCTTCGAGAGTTGGTCTCTAGGCTACTTGCGTTTCAGTCGAATGGGGTTGAGAGGAATGTGCTGGGAGGATAGTGAGTTTATTAAGGTGTTAGGATGGCCGTGTAGGTTCGAAGGGAATTAGCGGTAGAAGGGCCATAAAGTTAATCAAGGATATCAGAGGTCTGCGCGTATTTCCGTGCAACCTGCAATAGGGGAGATGGGGGTTCGGGTCTGCAGTATTGAAAAAATTCTCTTCTCCACCATGGATATTCAGCAAGGTGGCAACCTATAGATAACCGGCCGCCAATAGCCTAGATATCGACGTGATTCATCAGATGTTCTTAATTTGGGCGCCAAAACAGTAAAAGTTAAAAATATTTCATCTGATTTCAGAGTAAAAATATGAACAGATTAACCCTGGATTCTGCCAGGTGCTGTCTTGTCTCCTAGCAATGTGCTGACAATGCTGATGTCTCAGCAGTAGACTCCCAGCATCCTTCAACTTCTGCTGTTTCCTCTTCTCTACATCACCACAAAATCTCAGATACAACCTTCTTTGAACAAATTCGCAATAAGGAATTTTTTAAACAATCCTCAGACAACTGGTTAGTCCAAGCTGTTGAAGAATATCCTTAACTGACTGATATATACATACAAAATTAATATCTTTTTAATTGTTTTTAATCAGCTGGCCCCATAAAATTAAGACCTTTTTCTAGGCTTTTAGTGAAAAAAAAAAAAAAAATGTTATTATTATTAAGATTAATACTATATTTTGGTTACTTAGTTAATTATTATTTAACTTCATAAGAAATGTTAATCACTAGTTGAACGCGTTGTTTGCCGAGTTCTTTTCGCAAAGAACCAATAATTATGGCTGCAATGGTGTAATTAATAATTTGGGTCTGGAGATTGTCCGATTTTGCTGGTTAACGAACTCGTTTGCTATGAGAATGCTGTATACGTAGGTAAATAGCAAGCATTTCGTGTCACATAAATATAAATATATATATATATATATATATATATATATATAGAGAGAGAGAGAGAGAGAGAGAGAGAGAGAGAGAGAGAGAGAGAGAGAGAGAGAGAGAGAGAGAGAGAGAGAGAGAGAGAGAGAGAGAAATGGGGGTGGGGTTAGCTCAGTGGTAGAGCACTCGTCTAATGAACTGGAGGACCCAGGTTCAAAACCCGCTCGTGCACTAAAGATTTATATCTTCTAGTGTCGTCGTTCGAGGGTTGGATTTGCGGCCCCAGATCGTCCCTAGGCTCACTCGACCTTTAATTAATTAATATATTAACCTGCAAAGGGAAAAATCAGGCAATCGGAGCATAGTACTGGCCACACTATCTGTCTAGTGTGTCGTATGGTCATACCTCTACAGTATCTGCCACTCTGGCCTGTAATAGGACTGATTTGTATATATAAGTTTTATTGGCAAATAACAAATAAACAAATAAGATAGGAGGATTCTAGAGGAAATAAAAACTATATAATGACACATAAAAAATAAAAGTAGGACACTTTTAAGTATTTTGATTAATCTATTCTTGGAGGAAAACAAGCTAGCTAGTTAGAAATGATGCTAACTAGAGTCCCTCGAAGATTGCTAATATATTTCCATGTAAGAGAACCAATGTAAGATAACGGGGAAATGGTGCGTAGTGACAATCGGAGAGTCAGGCAGGGCTGTATATCAATGAAGAGTCACATTGTTTTTTCATTCATGAATCTACATACAATCACAGCCCCTAGGTACGGTAAGTGGAAGGTAATAATACTTCAGGTTAACGGGCCATTTGTCACTCAAGTATGGTGATAAATTATCTACATTTCTGTAAATGCACCGTTAACCATTTCTGCCTTCCTTCGAGAAGTCTGTACTATACAGGGTGTCCCCCGCATTGGGGTGTCATAACCTTAGGGTTTTATTCTATACCTTAATTGAATCGATACATGCAAAAAGAGCTTCAGTCCAAAATCAGTAGTTTTGACTAAAGCGGGGGTCTCCCGTGGTCTAATGGCTAGCGCCTTGGACTCATAAGCGGGAGATGGTGGGTTCGATTCCCATCCGGCTCGTTGGGAAAAGTCCTCGCTGCACCCTGGATTTCGGCGCTAATGTCCTAGATGTAGATGCGCCATAAAAAAAAATAAAATAAAATAATAATAATAAAATGATGACTATGTTTCTATGATAACTATGTATTGTACTGAAGTCCTTCTAACATAGAAATGTGAAGTTACCTTCAGGTACAAAGAATTCATCACTCATACTAACGAAAATATTATCCGAACTCATATTGGGAAAAAATGGACTGAAGTTATATACTCAAAATTACCGTTCTAACTGAACATGTAGTAGAGCTTCTCAAACGTTTGTCTGTTTTCAAAAATATTGTTTTTTTCAAGACAATACTGTGTTTTCCGGATTTCTGGTCAATCTCTCGTAAATCTATATTAGATTTCCAATAAGAAACACCCATTATTGAAATATTATCATGTAAATTAAGAGCTATATTATATTAGTGTTTTCTTAAAATATTCAATATTTTCTTAATCCGCTATTTGTTCACTTAGAGGTTTGCCTCCTCAAAAGTATCGGTCCCCCCTGTAGAAGTTGGGATTTACTCAGGAAGAAAATTAAATAGCAAGTTATTAATTGAGTCAGCTGTTCACAACAAATATTATTTTCACTATTGAAATTTAGAAGTTTACTTAAGCAGAGCACTGATGCAGAGTTATCTACAGGTGGGTTTCCAGCCAGCATAGGGCTAATAACTTTTCTTTTTTCGAAAGAAGAAGAAGAAAAATATTTTTATTTTGGACCAAAACAGATTGTTTTTTCTTTTTTTTTTTTTTTTTTTTTTTTTTTAGAATTTTCGAAGAAAATCACTTCTGTTCGGTAGTACAATCTGTCGCACTGGTATTTCTAAAGTGACACAATTCAAAACTCGGTTTTATTCCCGCCGTCATAGCTATGACTGTGGAAGGCATGGTAGGAAAGCGTTGTAGCCAGTATTTCAGTTCTTCACCTTCAGATCCATTCAATGAATCGAGTTTAGGGTAATTATGATTAATCGATCTTACCGTAGCCTCATGTATCGGTCCCTGAGAACTATTACAATATTGCAAACCTGAGTGACAATCTTCATCGATTTTTCTGTGTGTTCCTCTTCTCCTAGGCATTGCTTTGTGTTTGAAACTTTATCCTCGTCGCCAATGTGAGAAAGGCAATTGCTTAATGGTTGTAGAAGTTTATTGCTTTGTACATAAGAAAGAAGTGGACTGAAGTAGATTTGTAACACAGATGTAACAAATAAAAGTTAAAAACATATTGAAATAATTGATGGCATAAATGTTCCAAATTCAGGTTATGACAACATGAACCAATTATTTTGCATAATAGCTTTCGATTTTTGCATATTAGGCGATAAGCTCATGAGACTTTAATCTATCGGTCCAACAAAAACTTGATAATAACTAAAATTCGTGGATATGTTTATAAACACACATACATACTACATGCACATATCAACATATATGTGTACAGCTACAGATTTATATAACTTTATATTCAAATAGACATGCATATAGATAAGCAAATGCATATATACAGATAAAATAAAAATCAGAGTAAATTCAAAAAATAAATAATTAAATCAATACATATAATAAAATTCTATCAGATCGCTGTCTGTACATGGAAGATATATGGGAAAATACTATCGGGGGCCTTTATCAACCAAATAGTACCCAGAACTAGTTTTAGAATGTTTATCTGTTTTCCTGTTTATCTGGTTGTCTGTGCGAGCTAATATCAGAAACGGCTTATCCGATTTAGTTGCGGTTGTTACTAATATATTGTTGTAAACTTCACTTAACATTTAATGTTTGTTTCATGTCAATCGGTTCATAAATACAAAAATTATGCCAATGTAAAGAATCACGTCGAACATTTCATGAACTATCGTTAACACGATATACACAAGAGTTTTTTCGTCACGAAACTTGGTATAAAGTGTAACCCTAGTAAATGATTGAAAGACTTCGTTAACCAGCAAAATTGGTTTATCTGGGGGGGGGGGGGTTTGCTCCGGACCCAATGTAGTTATTCGCCCATACCGGCCGCAATTATTGTTGTATTGCAACGAAGCTCGGTATTCCTTGTGGAAATACTAATAGAAATATAAACTAAATCGGTTCCCTATCCACGGCACAGCTAGTAAATAATAAATTAATAAAGAAAGAAAGAAAATTCAAAATCAGTTTATTTTCTCCTACGCTAGCTGTTACCCGGCGTGCCATGCTACATCTACTTTCTACGTCTAGAAAATCCAAAATAAATTAGAGACCAAATAAGAAATATTAAAATCTAATAACGCCAATCTGTAACTATTCGAGTTCACGGTCCTAGACGATTTTGGTCTAACCTATGACTCACCCCGGATCAATACCTATCTGTGTGCCAAATTTGGTCTTAATCAGTCTAACGGCTGGAATTTGTATAAGGGACAAACAGTCAAACAGACAGATGGTTTTGACGGTGTGTGTCAGTCTCATTACAACTGGAACAGGCTGCTCCGCTTCTTTCCCATGATATACAAATGGCCTAGTAACTGCCTGGGTTTATGGGTTATTCAGAACAGGAGTGAAGTGCTCCATTATAGAGCCAACTTGCTCCTTTGTCATGTGTGATATTTATTTATCATGTCATTTATGTGTCTTCTGCATTCTGCAAAAACGCTTCAATGTCATAATGTGTTGCGATTTGTCTCCATTGTTCTGCGATTCATCCTCCAAGCTCTTGCCGCTGAATCTTCCATGATTGTTTACATAACTTTGCTAATTGTGCAGAGCATTCATTGTATTCATGGTTATACAAAGCAGAGACGAGGAATGCAGGCTGGGGAGCTACCATCTCCCGCTAGAACCGGTCCTATGCTCCACTTTCCCGCGCTTATTGGCAGAGCCTTCTAGATTTCGGAGAGGCTGTGCATGTCTGTTGGCAGATTTAGGACCAAACCCTGTAATTTTACCGAAAGGGGCAATTCTCCAGAGGTATAATTAGTAAATCTGAACAGCTCCTTGTTTGGCAGTAAAACTCCTAGCTCCATTAGGCTTTTTTTTCCCTCTCTCGACAAGGTGACCCTAACACCGCTGCAGGGCCGCCACATGGGGGGAACTGTCGGGTACAGGTGTCCCGGCCCGGGTGCCGTGGGGCCCGGGCCGGGCCTCGCTAATTGGAAAAAAATCTATAGGTTATAAGCTTGTAAAAAGAATGGGGTTTAGAAATATAGACGGGCGTAGCCTATATTTATTGCAATGGGATCTACATTTTTTTTTTAATGTACATAAACGACAAAACAAGTACAGTCCCAGAATATTATATTTCATTAGGAGTCGTAATAAAACTACAAGTACTGAAAGTGACCTTTGCTGTACCGATTGTCGGCTTTTATTCTCATTTCGTTCTCAAAACTCAAGATTAAAATAATTTTAAAATGTCCAAAGTCCTATAGCAAAGTACTAGAATTTTCAGTCTGGCTCTGAGAATTGGGGGCCCGTTATCTGGTCCTACGCCCGTCTCCGAGATGTGGTGGCCCTACACCGCTGCCCTGGAAGTTTTGAATAGACTTCATGCATCACTAAATGACATAACATATATAATACAACACTTACCACATCTAGTTTCATAAGCATCAATTAAGAATCACTTACCTGGAAAGAAACAGATTTATTAGTAAAGATATTTATACAAGGCAACATTTAAGAAGATTTTATTAAATAAATACAATTAAAATGAATCTTTCCAAGCTAAATACTACCCATCTTATCCATAAAATGGCAGTAGTGTTCGAACAAAGAGGAATGATAGGGTGTGTCCATTAACAACTCTCAAAACGGCGTCATGTCTCTTTGACTTAACTTGTTGATAAATATAAGGTCCGTGAGGTTTTTGTTAACTTTGTTTGTCGGCGTGTCTTCCTAATCATTAGCTCAGCTTGTTTACAAATTATAAGAATTTGATCTTAAAGAATGCTTCAGGACAGTTTTATTTTTTTTCCATGCCTGTTGTTTGTCGCTTAACAAAATGGAGTGTAAGGATAAGCATTATCGACATGATTTATAATTTTCATGAAGCCCTTAATGCTGCTGAAATAACTAGTAGGGCGTCTGGAGTTTATGGGCGTTATGGTATATAAGAAAGGGTGGTACAATATTGGTTTCAGCGATTCCAATCGCCCGTGAAAATGGATATTTTAACGTGAAGGACGCAGAGCGATCTGGTCGCCCTTCGACAGCGAATGCCAATTAAATTATGGTTTTGGTAGATGGGATCCCAAATCTGAGTTTGAATGATATATCCTCGGCTTGTCACATGGAGTGTGGTTACCCATCCCGGAAGAGAATCTAACGGCTGCTTAAGTAGAGATATTTTTTTTTTTTTTTTTATAATTTATTTATGAGCACCCCGCATTGACAGCGTTTCGCCCAGGTACACATATAAAATAGAAATAAATAACAACAACAAAATAGTTACAATATTACATAATTACAAATCCAATTACATTATTGTGTGTTTTAATCTAATTATACAATTAAGTTTGTGAATAACATACAGCTAAAAGTAAAATTAACTAGTAAAAAAAAAAACAATACATTTTTAAGAAAAACTTATAATTATAAAGGAAACGAAGAAAATCGTTCCTATGTACAATATGACTATATATAAGCGCAACAGTTTCTATTTACAATATAGGTTCTATGCATAATATGACAACATACATAAGAACAATAGCCCCATGTACAAACAATAGGAAGGATCCTATGTAAAATAATGATGAATAAATCACGTCATGAGTGATGTTTATAAAAAAAAAAAAAAAAAAAAAAAAAAAAAAAAAAAAAAAAAAAAAAATCTTTCAACGGCGATGTTAAAAGCACAGTTTGGGTCGTCTAGACAATCAAAGACAATGAATTAAGAAAATTAAGTGGTTGTTGTAATACATACTACACCCACATGTTGACTATTTGAGGAGTTTGGTCTGGGGTTTGTTAAATTTTGTTAAAAATATTGTTGTCTTTAAGAAAGGTAAGTATAGCGTTGATATGGTGACTGCTATCACGGAGTAGTTCGTTCATGTCTCGTGGAATTTCCAAGTCTTGTCTCAAATTACACTCTGTCAGTATATGTTGAACTGTGAGGTCTTTGTTACAGATTTGGCACAGTGGTTTATCAGACTTTGTCATAAGGTATTCATGAGTTATACGTGTGTGGCCTATCCTTAGTCTGGCTAACACTACTTCTTCTCGCCTTGAATCCCTGTATGACGAAGCCCAGTCGCTTACGGTCTGTTTAATTTGTCGAAGTTTGTTTTCTGTTATGCTCGACCAGTTAAGTTGCCATTTGTCTTTTATGTCGTTTTTATTTTGCCGTGAAACTTCTTTGTGGTACAATTTAAGTTGGCCATAATTTGGTTCCTCCGTCACAAGTTTTGCTTGTAAGTCAGCAGCCGTGCTTTGTCCTAAGTCTTTGTGTCCTGGCAGCCACCATAGTGTGATGTGCTTTCCAAATGTATGTAAATTGTGAATTTGCTCTATAATTTCTATGCATGTGGGATGTGTTGTGTACATGTTCTGTAAGCACTGGAGTGAACTCAAAGAGTCGCTACAGATGATTACATGTGGCTGGTGGGTTAATGGGACGTTCTGTAGTGCAAGAAGGATAGCACGGAGCTCGGCTTCTAATATGCTAGAATATGGTGGTAGCTTTAAACGGAAGACGCTATCTTGGATTATAGCTGCAGATCCGACACCATTTGGCGTTTTGGACCCATCAGTGTAAAATGTTTGGCAATTTTTGTGTTTTGTAATAAATGCTTTAAAGTATTCTGTGTATAATATTGTACTGGCTGGATTTGTCTTTTTGAATTTTGTGAGTGTTAAATCTATATTATAATTTTGAGTTATCCAAGGAGGTGCTAGTGTAAGTTTGTGTGTAATAATGTTTGGATTGCTAAGACCAAACTCCTCTTTCACTCTACGATATCATATTATGAACGGTCGAATGTGGCCTTCTCTGCGTTCATAGCCGTCAGCATGAGGGTTGTCTAGTATGTCACTTATTCAAGAGGTATTGGGATACGAAATAATTTTATTATAAAATTTACTTATGAGCATAGCTCTCCTAATGTGCAATGGAGGTTCTGCTGATTCAGCATACAAACTTACTGAGGGGCTTGACCTAAAGGCACCAAGGGCTAGTCGAATTGCAGTGTTGTGTATAGGGTTTAGCATGTTCAGTGTACTGGGTTTGGCAGACGAGTATGCTACACATCCATAGTCCAGGAGTGATCTGGTATAGGATCGGTAGACGCTTAGCATTACACGTCTGTCGGCCCCCCATTTTGTATTACCAAGGATTCTTAAAATATGTAACGATTGTTTACATCTTTTGAGAAGGTCCTTTAGGTGGGGTACCCATGTGAGGCGTCTGTCAAAGTGTAGACCTAGGAATTTTAACACATCTGTTTGAATAACAGGTCTGTTGTTTAAGTGCAGAGTGTAGTTGGTGTTTTGTCTTTTTCTAGTAAATAAAATAGATTTCGTCTTGTTTGTCGAGAAAGTCAGTCCAGTTTTCTCGGGCCAGTGTCCTAGTGAATGAATAGCGTTTTGAATTTTGTTTTGTGCTTCTTCTACTGAATGGGACGAGTAAAAAATTAATAGGTCATCAACATACAAGCCGTATTGCACATCAGGAGGAATATGTTCTTTTACTGTATCCATTGCTATGAGAAATAATGTAGTACCGAGTACACTGCCCTGAGGAACGCCCATTTCTTGTTTAAAGACACCTGAAAGGCAAGTTCCATTTCTTACTCTGAATGTTCTGTTAGTGAGAAAGGAATTTATAAATTTAAGGACCTTTCCTCTAACACCCCATTCATAGAGCTTAGTTACGACGATTCCTTGCCATACTGTGTCGAATGCTTTATTTATGTCAAATGAGACGGCTAATGTTGATTTTTTATTGAGGAAACCATCTATGATATATGATTCCAATCGTATTATGTGGTCTAACGTTGAATGATTTGGTCTAAAACCACATTGAAACATTGAAAGTAGTTTTTTTGATTCAATTAACCACATCAATCTTTTATTTAGCATTCTTTCAAGCAATTTGCAGACACAGCTGGTCAGTGATATCGGTCTGTAACTTGCAATGTCTGATTTGTCTTTATTAGGTTTCAGTATTGGAATAACGATACTGCTTTTCCAACATTCAGGGACAGTCCCAGAGTCATAAACTGAGTTCATGACACGCAATAATTGAATGAGAGCAATATCTGGCAGATGTTTAATCATTGAGTAGGTAATGTTGTCGGGTCCAGGGGAAGTATCTTGTGTCTTAGATAATGCAAGCTGTAATTCATGAAGTGTGAATGGTTCGTTTATTGGATTATTTGCGTCAGGTATAGCAAAAATGTTAGATTCGTTACTGAGTGATGGGTTGTTTTCAGGAGTTTTTGATATTTCATAGAAGTGGTTAGCTAGAGCATTTACGATATCATTGTGGTCTGTGAGTATCGTGTTTGGTGTTTTGAGTCCAGATATAGGTGCTTTATATTTTTTATGTTGAATTTTTCTAAGGTTTTCCCAAATAGCTTTAGGTGAAGAATGTCTGTTTAATGTTGAAATAAACATTTTCATTCATTTAATGTTGAAATAAACAGTTTATTTCAAGTAGAGATATTGCAGAGACTTAAAGACTCGAACCTGCAGCAACGCTTAGATGCATGCGATCTGCTTCTTGAGCAAAAAAATCATCAGTTTTTGATAACAGTGATTACTGGGTATGAAAAATGGATCCTTCACAAAAGCGTAAATCGCGGTATGTCTTGGGAACCTAAAGATAGTCTCCCCATCCAACCTAAAACATCACCTGAGAAAGGTTAAGCTGTTTATCTGCTGGGATTGTAAAAGTGTTGTCTACAAAGAGGTTCTCCCAGAAAATCAAATCATTGATTACATTAAATACTGTGGACAAATTGAAAGAACATCACACAGAAGTGCCCAGAATTGGTCAAAAGGTCAGACACATCATTACTCACTCGGGAGTTGTTGGTATTTGTCTGGAATGTTTTGCCACTCTCCTTAAAGACCTGGCCTTGCACTATCGGACAACCACCTTTTTGATCTCTGCAAAATTCTTTAGGAGGACAACATTCTTCAAACATCGATTCCATCAAACAGTACCTCGATCGTTTTTTAGTAAATTTTTAGTAAGTATTTCTGCGATAAGAATCCACCATCGACATCCCAATTAGTTGGCACAAATTGAAGATTGATAAAAACCATCCGGGGCGACATGAAAATGATTGACAAACGAAAACATGATGTACTTTGATCTACAATCCAAGGAGCTTCATGCATCAGAAGTTGGCAACAGCTGTCTATTTCTATGAAGGAGGCGGTAGACCGTCAGATTTCTTGCATCGACGTAGAGTGACGACACTCTGGAGTATGCATGATGAAAGGGGTCCAAGAAGATTGTGACTTTCAGGACTATCAACGGTCCGATTGGGTAGATTTGGTAGTTTCCGAGTAACAATGAACTTAAATTAATTGAGGATTTTAATACAAAATAAGGTTTTAAATCCAAGTGAAATATTTCATCCATAGTACCCGGTTACCTGTTCTTGAAGACGGTAGGTGTCGCTCAATAATATGTTCTTGGAGGATTCGCGCCCTGATACATGGGACCAAGAAAGTTGGAAAACACTCCATTATGCGACATTGTCTTATATGTTGCTTTCATCGTATTTTTTGATGAATAATTAACTTGCCATTATTATTGGTATTATTGTCAATCAATAAATGGCAAACATCCTTTCTGCTTAATATACCATTCTTTGACAGACTTGTTACCTGAAGGCACTGCGTAAAGCCTGAGAAATTACGTAATACTGGATTAATGAGAATAGCGTACGAGAGTAAGGTCATTAGTTCGTAGGGCGTATGTAACACCTAATTAACTAGACGTGACGTCATAGAAACCCTGCCTACCCAGGCCTAGAAGTGGGCTACTGTATTTGGTAATAGACAGCTCATGCCTCGTTGGTTCCAACTAGGCTTCCTTCTAATCGATTCTAAGGTTTCATCCACTTTCAGGGGTCAGGATTTCCTATCGGGGTCTGTAGGGCTTGTTCCGTCCAAGAGATTTCTCTATCAGTCATTAACGTAGTACCCACAATGCTTGCGGTAATTCGCGATGTGATGGTAACCTGACTTTCGTAGGAGAATTATATAAGAGGGCAAGGAATGGTTGGGATTCAGCTAAGAGAAAACGTCAAATGTTCGGAAAAAATCTATATTTCGAAGAATTCTGTATAATCTTTGGCAGTCTTGTTCATCAACAATGCCTTGGGGATGGGGGAAGACCAAGATAAGCGTGCGAGAAACGTTCAAAATATATTTTAGCGACCGTTGACCGTTGGTGATGCGAAGATAGACTTTAGGGGATGCGAAGATAGACTTTAGGGGATGCGAAGATAGACTTTAGGGGATGTAGGGTTAGGTCGTGGTATCTTAATAAAACTACATTCTTATTATGAACATCTGATTTACTTTTTGCCGACGTTCCGGCTTGAAACGTTTATGACACTTCTCTCGAGACCCCTGTTCCTTCCTACCAACCTTTATATAATAAGTGGTCAAAACTTCCCCCACCCGCGTTTTGCCTCAAACAAACCACGGTCCACCACATTCAGAAATGATTACACATCCGTGGGGCATTGTTCTCTTTCTTATCATCGGTAAGCATATTTTCATCCTGAACTTGATAATATTATACATATTTTTATGTTATCTATTTATTTTTATTTATTTGTTTCACCAGCTTCGCAACCAAAGCGATTTTTTTTTTTTAAATCTGTATTAATGCACCTTTAATTTAATCTCTAGCATACATTATCATAAGTATCATTCGTCCTCGTCTATGTATAATGTTTTCCCTATCATTTCTTCTTTATATAAATTAGTATTAACTCTGTCCACCTGCCCTGATGAAGGCCTGAATTTCCAGCCGAAACTTCGGCAACAGAAAAAAAAACCATTTTCTTATAAACAAATTAGTTTTATTAAGATACCACGACCGAAACCTGACTAAATTTACCTCCGCATTCCCAACGTTCAAAGATCTGCTCTCAATGAACTTTCTAATTTTAGTAATTCTAATCAGTTGTTATATCTCGTCCCACTCTAAAGGGCACTAAACAGACACTACACTATTCGGTTCCACTAGTGGGATGGATCCGTCGCTACACGAGGATATCAAAGATTTAAAGAGAATAAACCAAGGAAGATGGACAAGCAACATGTCAGCTGATTGGATAGGGTTGGATCAGGGCCGCCACATGGGGGGAACTGCCGGGTACAGGTGTCCCGGGCCCGGGTGCCGTGGGGCCCAGACCGGGCCACGCTAATTGGGAAAAAATGTATAGATCATGAGCTTTTAAAAAGAATGGGGTTTAGAAATATAGACGGGCGTAGCCTATATTTATTGGAATAGGATCTATATTTTTTTTAATGTACATAAACAACAAAACAAGTGCAGCCTCAGAATAGTATATTTCATTAGGAGTCGTAATAAAACTACAAGTACCGAAAGTGACCTTTGCTGCACCGATTGTTGGCGTTTATTCTCATTTCGCTCAAAACTCAACATGAAAATAATTTTAAAATGTTCAAATTCCTATAGCAAAGTACTAGAATTTTCAGTCCGGCCCTGAGAATTGGGGGCCCGTGTTCTGGCCCTGGGCCCGGCTCTGAGAAGTGGGGGCCCGAATCTGAGAATTGGGGGCCCGTGTTCTGGTCTTGGGCCCGGCTCTGAGGTGTGGCGGCCCTGGGTAGGACATTTTAATTATTATTACAAACTAGCTTAACACACGTGCTTCGTCACGGCATTGATAAGTAATCAAAGTATAATGTTTCTTGACCTGGGGCGCTCTGGACCAGTGTCAACAAACAGACAATCTAGAGATAACCCGTTATCTATATGTTACCAGTAACAGCAGTTTAACCAGTACATGTTAATATTCGTTGTCAATAATAAATGGACGTTAAAATTTAAAAATTTATGTTTCCAAGATGTCATTTGGAAACACCCATAATATTTGCGAGCATTACCAAGAAGTGTACTGACTGGGGATGCTGATGGGAGAGGAGGCTGAGCAAGGGTTCGGGATATTATTAACTCGGATGGACCATCTCCAGGTATAGCGTAAACTCTATGAGGGACATAATCAAAGTTTATTTCTAGTAATTCAAGGTCTGCCAACATAGGTGAAATGATCGGCAAATAAAAATAATATGGAATAGATACAGTACGGTAACAGCTGACCTCTTATCGTCCTAGCAACGCATGCTGCCTAGGTGTGCATGTTCTCTTTAAAACCAACTAAAACTTTAAACCTCTCTAAAAAATGCTTAAAAATTTGAATATCAAAAAAATTGCGTCCATGCTTCAAATTTTTCTGTCATGTGGTTTGGACTGGGCGATGATAGGTCAGTGAGTGAGTGAGTGGTATTTGACAAATATATAGTAGATAATGTTTTTAAGTTTCCTTTTTTGTTAGTTTTAGTTATTGTGTGTTGAAATGACTAGTTTTAATCTAAAACATTCATAACTAAACGGAGCCTGCCAATCATAAGCAGTGGTCGGAGTGGGAGTATACAGCTATCGTAGGAACATGCCACCAGATGTTGGATGGTAATAAAACCTCAAGTGGCAATCAATTCCATGGAGATGACGTATTGCGCTGGACAGTTCCTAATTGCGTCAGTGGGTAGACGTCCCGCAGTATGTGGGTTTTCTCCCTATATGGAGGGAGAGAACGCGCTTAAAAAAAAAATTAAAATTAAATTTTAGCACTTTCTTAAAAAATGTAACTACTGAGGTTATATTTATGAAAGACTTATTGAAAAAAGTCTTCAAATCTTCATATATGTCCGTTAACACAATACACGCCGAGTTTTGTTTTTTTTTTCGCCTCAAAATTTGGCATATAGCATTCCCCTACCAAACGATTAAAAGAGCTCTACCAGGAGGAGAGAGGGTTTACTTGGGACTCAAATTACTAATTTGCCCATATCGGCCACAATTTTTGTTATATTGGTATGAAATTCGGTAAATTTCGTCGGAGTATAAAGAGTAGCAACTCTTGTAAATATAAATTAAATAGGTCCATCTGGAAGTAATTTTCGTAAGTGCTGTTGTATTACAACCGAACGCGATATAAGCCGTGGGCATGAGTAGGTTAAAGAACAAATACAAAAGCGTATTGGACGGAACGCTCGGACACGTGTCGACTATTTTAGCGCGGTTACTCCCTATCTCCATAGGGAGAACCCGCTTATGAGGTTGACCGCATGACGCAATCCGGAAGTGCCGACTAGAAACTTTCACGATTCAGACCCTATAGATCAAGAAAATATAGGTGGCTAAAATTTGTATATATATATATGTATATGTATATATTTATATATATGTTTGTCTGTTCGCTCTCTAGCAAGCTCAAAAATGGTCCGATTTTGACGAAATTTGGTACAAAAATCTGTCGTCTAATTTGAAAGGTCATGTTCGTTAACCAGCGGAATCCGCCCACTAGAAGTGTTTGGGGCGAAATTCGCACAAAAAAAATCGTAACGCTTACGTTTTTGAGTTCATATGCTTGCAGGTACTTGTTTTATAGGTTTCTTGGGCTAGGAAAACGAATGAAACCATTTTCAAGGCAATAGCTTCAACCGTTTCTGAGATAAGTGGAACCAATGTTTTTGTAAGTCATTATTTTTTGTGGGTACTTAGAATCGCGGGATTCAATTGAAATATTTTCTACATCTTGGAAATTCGTCCCAACTAAGATGTTTAAATTTTGGTTATATTTGGAGTTAAGGAAGTATGCGAAAAAAAAAATTTTATGAATAGACATGAAAAGTTTTCGGATCTCCATACATTTTTCGTAAATATCTCGATAACGGTTGGGAAATCGTAATAAGTGGAAGGTGACCATTCGAATGCTTACTAAATTCTCTACAAAAAAGGTTCTGAAGCAATATTCGATGGGGCAACGTCAATCAGAGATATAAGCGCTTAACGATTAAAAAGTGTTTGTTTTGTTGTTTTAAAATGGTTTTTCTCTTTCTTTATCTCACTTTTTAATTGGTTGTTTCTAGTTGTAAATTGCATTTATTAGTAAAATTAGTATTGTAGTAAAATAAGCTAAGAAACGGTCTAAGGTATTCATAATAAGATTGGAGTGGCTGTGGTAATCATGATGGCAGTGGCTAATCATGATGACGTAGGTTGTTTTGAATTCTCCATCTATATAACCTCATGGCTTCAAACTGAAGTTACCGTTATTTCTTATTTTATAGAAAGATTTAACCCACGTCAGAATGGAATTTAATTCGCCATGAAGTACATATTTACAGTTGATTATAACAGTAAAACGAATTTGCAAGTAAAACAAGACTTAAAATACTTAAAATGGCAAGGAATTTTTGGTGTTTAGAATAGAGCCTTCTCAGCAGTAGCCAAAGAGTAAGTACGTTTTCAGTACATAATCGTATTGATTTATACAGATTAAGAATTATCCGCTTCTGAGTAAGTTGACTACTGTCTGTTTCCTGTGATTTGTGATGCTAATCTATTCCATTTCTTGGAGATGTAACCGCGCTAAGATGACGCAGTTCCTGCGAGTCGGACTTTTGTTTTTCGATGTAGAATCACCAGAAAAAAAATTGGTCGAGATCAGTGACCCCATCGCTGTATACTCCCCTTATTAGACTATTTGAAGTGTACTTTGGAAGGGTGCTTTCACCCCTTAAAAGTGCGATTGGGCGATTATTTTCACGTGTTTAATAAATGTACAAAGTTTCATCAAAATCGGTTCCGGACACTTGGGGATGTTTCCTTGTTAGTTATGCAGCTCCTCCGTAACGGATTTTGTTTAGGGTAATTCCCTTATCTTCACAAAGATAAATAGACTTGAATACAACTATTGATCCAAATCTGAACTTACTTCTACAAAACAGAATGAAATTAAAACATCTGTCAACATGGTTCTGTATGTTTCGCATCTTTGAGTAACTTTAACATGCAGACAGCTAAGATAATGGAACGTAGACGAGCCTTCCGCAACTAGGTGATTTTCTAAATTACCTCATTGGAACCCCGTCATCGAACTAACCTGACTCCTTTCCCGCAGTGACACATTTAAGATAGAACACCGTGACCCTGGACATGGAAGGAGCTATGGAAATACGAGGATTGAATGGGAGGTGGTAGAGGATGGTGACAGGAGACGGGCCTATCTGACAGCTCTATCAGCTGTTCCCGCCAAGAATCAGCTGGTAGCCCGATCAGCTGACTCGCTTATCACATTCCCGCCCACTACTTCGCTACCATTATGGACGGCCGCATTCTCTCTTCCAATATTGAAGTATATAACAATATTTTGTTTATTCGCTCGGACGATCTAACAAATCGAGGCCAATTCAGCTAGTTTAAATTTTTTTTACACCTACAACTAGGACGACTGAAAAACTTAGAGAAATTGAAAGCACAATATCTGAATGCCCTTTATAAGTAAGAGAGGCAAAAGAAGGGAAGAAGTTGTCATTTGTAAACTACATATACATTATATATATATATATATATATATATATATATATATATATATATATATATATATTTCTGTTGAATCGAATGCTGACGTCATTAGGACCATCCTCTTTGGTTTTGTTTTAAGCATTAGTTTGTTCCCTTTTTTCGAGATAAAATTTAACAATCATTGCACTAAAAGTCCTTAAATATAAATTGATCGATTGTCTTCGTTCGTGGATTTGATGAGAAATTTCTCAATTATGCAACTCCTGCGTGACGGATTTTATTTTTTTGTGTTATTGTCCTTCCGGGTGAACAGTTGGGGCGAGGTAAGCTAGAGGACCTGAGTTCAAACCCCGAGCAAGTACTAAAGGTTTTTATCATCCGGTGTCTTTCTTCATGGGTTGGATTCGGCCTCCCTGACCGTCCCTTGGTCAATCCAAATTAATTAATTTATTAATGGGTACCTTTAAAGGAGAAAATCAGGCAGCAGAAGCATAATACTGACCACACTATCTCCCTAGTGCGCCATATGCTCAAGAATCAGATACCTCTACTGTATATGTCCCTCTGGACATGTTCTCTTGTGACCTGTTACGGGGCGTTTGTGACATCATACTTATCTTGCTAGTCCCTATAAAGAGGTTATAGAGTTGCATTAACACATTGGCTGCATAGTCAGTAAGAGAGGAGGTTATAGAACAGTAGACTGAAACTAGATATAACCCTGTGTTACTAAGACCTCTCCAACCACTATAACCACTTCTCTCTAATTAGAGGGTTTCTACCTCTCTCTTTCTGAGGTTTATCTCGAATTAAGATATCCCTGTCCGGGGTAGTGGTCTGACCTGGTGGTCTTCTCATTTACATGCAGCTTTTTATATCCAGTCCAAGGAGGTGCGGTCAGTTTTTCTTTTAGTTTTTATTAAATAAATATACTTTTTTATTTTATTTTTAATAAACATAGCTGAAATTATTATGTTTAGCATTGATATAATTGAATTGTACCCTTTTGTTCATTCTCTATATTGTCGAAGTGTAATCTCCTCAGTTGCGATAAGCTATTAATAAAATAAATAAAAAAATATTTATTTATTTTTTATAAATATTTGTGTATGTGTGAGCAACTAACTCGTTAGAACGGCAGAATAAAAGTCAGTTGTAGTTTCGGTCAGATGTATCAGTCAGTTGGTTCTTAAAAGAAGAAAATTAAGAAAAAAAACTTAAAACAAAATTATTATATATAATCAAAACAAAAAAAAATGTTTTCATTAAAAAATACATACACTGATCCTTTCGGATGAATTTTTGCAGGTTTTAGATGTTTGAATATATGGACTACCTTCCGTCAGTAAGTCATGTAAGTCCTAAGGAATGGTTAATTTGCTAGGCTGTCTACAGTCAGTCAGTGTTTAACTGTTTAATGTTTAACTGTTAATGAAGTAATATATATATATATATATATATATATATATATATATATATATATATTTAAATAAGCAAATATATGTATATATATTTATTTAAATAAGCTATATATTAAAAATAAAATATATTTATATAATACAAAATAAAAAGTTTAAGATTGTACAAAACAATTTATACATACATACTAAATATAATTATTAATAGTCATAAGTAAGTTATAAGTAAAAGGAAATAAGTAATCAATATGAAAAAAAATCAGTTAATTCTAGCTCAATTAATTATAATTATTTACATAAATAGGCCAAAAGATCTAGCTAGTTCTGCTGTAAAGGAGCAAAATTAAGTGCGGCAAGGCCAAAATCAAAATTTGTCTACGGAATAATCTTCCCCTTTCTAAATTTACACTTAAAGGAGAGAGAGTACGGGGTCCAGAGGTGCAGACTCTGGAGAGGTATCTGATTCATGATTATAAGGCACACTAGGGAGATAGTGTTATAAAGCACACTAGGGAGATAGTTTGGTCAGTCATTTTTTCCGACCGCCTGGTACCTTTTAAAGGCTGTGTGAGCCTAAGCACATTCTGTGACATTAATCCTGATCCTCGAACGACGACACTAGAAGATAAAATCTTTCAGTACTCTCCCGAGTTTCCAGAACATGAGTCGAGTCCTTCACCACTGCGCCAAACTCACCCCTAAGTTTGTAAATGTATAATAATATTTTTCCTTCTTTACAATGATTTCAAATTAATTTCAAAATTCTAATTTCAAAAATTCTCCGAAGACAATTTACGAACCAAATTTTGATTTAACGAGATAAGGAATTCCATTGGACGAAATTAGAGCTGGATTTTGGTTCACAATGAATTTATCATCAAAAAAATCTTGTAATTTTTTAAAATGATAACATCCATTTGTAAGTAATGCAGATTTTTAGGGCGGATTATCTACAGAGCTCAAGTCAGGATAGTGCTGATGGCTTCCCTTTTTTTCGAAATAATAACCACCACCCCTGGTGGGAATCGAACCCACGACCATAGGAACGAAGAAATCAATCCTTCGCTCGTCGGGTTTCACAAATAATCAGTTAATCTTTCATTATAACTCTGTTGTAAGGGCATAAATTCAAATAAAACTCTTCGAAAATAAAGTTTACTTCAGAAAATAAAATATTTTAAACATAAAACTTAAAAATGAAATAAAGTCTAAATAAATAATTGGATGAGATTAACTGTGAATATTATAGAATTCTTGTAAACATTAGAGGATATTTATGAGAGAATTAAAATAATCCCTACAAATAAATCCTCCGCCTTTACTCACAAACTCTTTCTACTACAAACATATTTCAAATATTAAATCCTACCCCATGAATAAAATAAAGTATGTAATATAAATATTAATACACATTTTTATCCCATGAATAAGTGCATTTTTATTATGACTTAAAGTTAAAGTTCTAATCATTTTTAAGGCTTTAATATATTTTATTTAAATCCTTACTTCCTGGATTCATAATAATATATAAACTTATAATCAATTCCTGATCTCTTAGAAGACTTAACTCAGTGTATTTATCGTATAAAATACCAAACACAATAAATAAATAAAAATAAATATTAATATAATTTCTGGCAACATTAATTTAAGTGTAATATTATAACAAATCCGAATGTAAACATATTGGTTAATGAGCAAATACTTAAATATATATATACAGTAGAGTTGTTGTAGCACTGCCTGAAGTAATGTAGACATTGAGGTTCCACTCAGGAAGGACATTTTTGAAAATGTCAATTTATTTATTTAAATTTTAACTTCCATTATTATTAATACGACCCTTTGCACGGAGTGTTAAGTTCTCACGCCTTAACGCTCACGGCCACCGGGCCTCCGTCATTTTATTATCTTATTATGCCTACTGAGTATCAAAAATGGCCCCTTGAAGAGATCTAGGCCATTAGCGCCGACATCCAAAGTGCAGCCCATCATCTCCCGCATGTGAATCTAAGGCGTTAGCCACTAAACCAGGAGGAAGAAACATCTGTTCTAGTTCAAGGAAGGAGCCTACATAGTAATCCAAGTTGGTTAAAACAAAAAAAAATAACTAAAAAATCTTTTAACTTTTTATTGCAGTAGACAAATCTGAGTGGTAGGTGACCACATTGGACGACAGAATTTTCCTAAACTAGTAATAGGCCATATTTTAGTTTATTTAATTTTTTGTTGTTGTTTTTATAATTATTCGAGGGTGTTTATGAAAGCTTGCTTACCGCCTCAGAGATATATTCATTTTATTTTATTTAGTACACTCATACTCATTTTTAGTTTGATTTTCTTCCTGATGTCATCTCAATCATTAAGGTGGCAATCCACCAGATTGATTGAGTCCTTCAACATTGATCTACTGATATGTAATAATAGGGCCTTTTGTTAGACTATGAATTTCTTGGCGAATTTCTGGATAAACTCCATTATGGTGCCGTCACCTCCAAACATAAGTCCTTTTACTTCCAGTTTTTAATCTTATAATTTAATTGAAAATAAGGGATGCAGTCCTCAAAGATTTGTCTCTTTCTTTTATTGACTACCGAAAGCACAAGATAACCTCCTTAAAAAATAGGATTAAGCAACTTTTTTATGATGATCCTTTTTTATGATTTACTAGCTGTTACCCGGTGTGCCATACTACACCAACTTTCTGCATCTAGAAAAACCTAAATAAATTAGAAACCAAAGAAGTAATATTAAAATCTAATCTGCAACTGTTCGGATTCACAGTTTCGAACCCGTGACCCTCGGATCAAGATCTACCTATGTGCAAAGTTTGGTCAAAATCGGTCGAACGGTGTGGATTTGTATAAGGAACAAACATACAGACACACAGGTGGTTGACGTTTTCGACTTACCCTACGACACTCGCCGGATCAAGATCTACCTATGTGCCAAGTTTGGTCAAAATCGGTCGAACGGTGTGGATTTGTATAAGGAACAAACATACACACACACAGGTGGTTGACGTTTTTGACTTAGCCTACGACACTCCCAGGATCAAGATCTACCTATGTGCCAAGTTTGGTCAAAATCGGTCGAACAGTGTGGATTTGTATAAGGAACAAACATACAGACACACAGGTAGTTGACGTTTTTGACTTAGCCTACGACACTCCCAGGATCAAGATCTACATGTGTACCGAGTTTAGTCAATATCGGACGAATGGTGTGGATTTGTATAAGGGACGAACATACAGACAGACAGGTGGTTGACGTTTTTGACTTACCCTACGACACTCCCAGGATCAAAACCTACCTGTGTGCCAAGTTTGGTCAAAATCGGTCAAACGGTGTGGATTTGTATAAGGAACAAACAGACAAACATACAAACGGACAAACAGACAGACTCGTGATTTTTATATATATAGATATGAGCAACCAAGCAAGCTTTTGATGATCTTAAGCACTTCTCACTTCAAAAAACCTTTACTTCCAAAACATTTACCAGTTATTGTAACTATAACATGTTTGCGCGAACAACCCAAATTGCAGAAAATTTTCTTTAGTTACGCCCCTCCTGCGTGACGGAGGTTTTAGGTTTTCTGAGGACCTAACAACTAAAACTATCAACTCTATAAAGATACAGTAAAGAATGATTTAAATCTTCAATGAAATCTATTTAAAATCCAAACCTCTCCCAGTGTCCGTTATCAGCCTTGTTGAGCTTTGATAATCTTATCAATGTGTTTATCATGAAAACATTTGCTTGATATTTAAAACACTTCAAGCAATCAGCTGTTTAGCAGTTAGAACCTCCTGTGGAAAACAGAATATAATTTCCTTCATCTATTTTTGTGATTTTATCTCCAAACTCTCCCATCTATAAGAGGAACGGGTTTAAAAGAAATGTTTCTAATGAGAACCTTATTAGCACATTCCGAAGGAAAGTAGCTATTGAGGTTGCATTCATGATAGGGGCTTATATAGGGAATAATTTCGGGGGGGAGGGGGTAGCGCCGGTGGATTTGGGGGGTATGGAATATTAACAATGTTGAACTTGGAATAATTAGCCAATTAAAACGCTATTATACCCAAAAAATATTATTTTTCTGAACTAAGTGACCTTATTTAATTTATTTTTGATGTTTTTATGACACATTTTTACCGATTAAATCAAACATTCGGTAGGGGGGGCTGCAACTCCTTCAGACCATTTTTGTTTACGAAGTAGCTGTTCGGAATATCCTATTATCCGAACATTTATTTCAGTTATTATTTTATTTTTCGTTTTTAACGGCGCATTAATTATTTGGCTATTAGCGACGGGCTATCTATAAGTTACCACCCTTATCTGATGCAAACAGCACGTGGTCGGTCACCCATTCAGGTACTGACCACGCCCGACGTTGCTTAACTTCGGTGATCTACGGGAACCGGAGCATTCAACGAGGCCGTGGCCGTTGGTTTTAGTTATAATTATCTTGAAATTGCCGACTAAGTATTAATTATGAATAATAAGTTTATTATTGTACAAGAGAATATAATTGCTGTCGATAGCAGCTGTGAGATGTGTGCAATTGCTGATAACAACAGTTCAGGGCTATTTCTGATAACAGCCAGCTGACCAGCTTCGAAGGCTGTGTTATTAACTACTTCTACTATTTAACTGTATTTTAAATCCGTCACGCAGGAGCTACATAACTAACCATATGAACAGCAAGGCGGTTAGTTATCCCCTAAATACCAAAATAAATGTGCTAAAATTCACAGATAAATAAGTTTAAAACGTTTACCAATTTTATTTTTAACTACCTGTCTCTAACAAACTACATAACTTGCTTTTTCTAAAAATAAGTAGGCATTAACACCACACATTTCCATAATTCTTAATAATATTTTGGTAACGTATTTTTGTTGAAGTAAACAAATTAAAGGAAAATAGTTTTCTTAATACAAGAGGATTTAAAAGAACTAAAGTTGTTTGAAGAAATTGTGGAGACACTACGAAGGAAGTTATTATTATTAATTTATTAATTTATTTATTGATGAGCATCCGCTACCAAGGCGATGTGCTCTATATATTGTTTTTGTAGTGTAAGAAACATCACTGCTGGTGATAAATGCCGGAATATGGGAGGACATCATTTTTAAATAAAGATTCAATCGTAAGAAGAAAGAAAGCCATTAAAAGAAATAGTAAAACAATATTAAGCTATAACAAAAAATTAAATTGTTGTGTATATGTTAGTTTTTTTAAGACGTTTAATTATTGCTTTAACATGGTTTAACATCTGTTAGAAGTTCGGTCAAGTCCACAGATATGTGTAAATGTTCTCGTAGTCTGCAGTTTGTTGGTATATGTTTTATTGTATTCCATTACATTGTTCACTTCATTAATAGGTCTTTTCTGTTTCGCCGTTTAGTGCCCGTGTGTAAGAAGGGTTGTCTAATACGGAGTAGATTCAGTACTTACAAGATTTACTGAAGGAATTTATGGACCGAATATAAAAGGTACCAATTAGAAGTAGAAAATAAGAACAGAGCTGAAATTCGCCAACAACGGAGAGAGGAAATATCAGAAAGAATTAAAAAGTAACTGGCCTAATAGAAAAGCTCTGAGTATCCACAAATAACTAACTGATTTAACCCTTTCTATTGTGAACAATGCGGAAAAATAGTAGATATTTTTTATGCTAAATATAAGATTTAAGAGTAAATTAAATATCTTTCTAAGTATATATTAGGCATTACATCACACGGCGATGAAGGGTTAAGATCCATAGCGCCGTGAGAAGGTGAATAAACGTGGGCTTAAGATTAGACCTTGCGAGACGCCCGAGTAGTCCACAAGCTCCTACATCACGTAGGTACCATCACTGTAGTCTTGTGCTGTACTCATCTCCTGCTGAAGAAGTACACATCAGGAAAATGTTTCAAGGCAAAGACAGGGGCTACAACGAAATAACAATATAAACTAATACAGTAATAAAATTCCTGTCAAGCAGAAGCTGTATAACTAAGCAAATTGTTCATAAAAACAAAATAAATATGATTAAAATAGTTTACTCTTTTAAATATGTAATCGTAAGAAGAGCTAACACAGTAATTATTTTTTAAATTAATTTTATTCTTGAGTAAGATACCACAATGATACTACAAATGGTTCGATTTTTACCATATTAGTATACTCAAGTACCATATTAGTTGTGGAAGCAATTTAAGGGTACTCGCATAGTGAAGAGGTCGAGGTAGAGGTACCTCTATGTAACACAAACACATGTAATGGGGGCTAGCATAGTGAACAGGTAGAGGTGAACCGCGCGGGCCTCCTAGAGGTCCCGCCCACCCGCTTTTGAAGACAAAATTGTTTGTCTTTTCGAGCGGTCTATGACGTTGCTTCTCCGTGATTGGTCCTTTCAAACCCTCTACTATCCCATTCCACCCTCTGCTGCACGTGTGGTCGTTTTTGTAGTATTTTCACTCTAGAAAATTTGAGATTAGTGTTTTGGGATTGTGAATAACTATTAACGGTAGTGAAATGAAACAAGATGTAATTTTCGCGGTGCATTAATTGTCCACCATTTACGCGTTGTCGACACTGCTGTCACTTAATATTGTAAAAAAATAAACTATCCTAACAACCACTCTTCTAGCAACACAGTTGAA
The DNA here is from genome assembly GCA_946811695.1 of Gonocerus acuteangulatus. Lineage (NCBI taxonomy): Eukaryota > Metazoa > Arthropoda > Insecta > Hemiptera > Coreidae > Gonocerus > Gonocerus acuteangulatus. The sequence continues at coordinate 7,725,760 of OX328125.1, forward strand.
GACTCACCCTCAAATCATGTGAAACTGGAAAAGCAGCGCGGTAACCCTCTTCACTATGCGACCCTCCCTCTATCTATGCCTCTACCTCTTCACCATGCGACTACCCTAAGGCTTTTTTTCTTTACATGTCTTTCTCACGTTTTGGGGATATACCAAATTTCGTTGCAAGGAATAAATAACTACTGACTGGAGTCTTTTTCGTTTAATACGCCCGCCTCTAATTTAATATAAAACTGAACACAGAATAGGACAATAACTATACTAAGATATTGCACTAGTATTTCTAAAGTAGCACAACTCAAAAATCGGTGTTTTTCGGTTATGACATGGTAAATATCTCTTTATCAACACTGTATGTACCTAGCTTCAAGCTTCTACACCAGAGGACACTTGTGTCACTCTTCCTGTCTTAATGCTATTCCCTCTACATAGGCAAGAGTGACACATTTTCAGTTGAGATTTATTTTGAGTTGTGTCACTTTAGAAATACTAGTGCGATATGATAAATCAGGCATTACTATTTCAGTGATATTGGTACTAGATATTTTTTCGTCTCGAAACATTGTGTATAGCATTGCCATAACAAACGGTCGTACAAGTGTTTTATCCAGCAATGTTGGTCCACTTTGAAGGAGGGTGCAAATTAATGATAAGCCCCTAACAATCGAAATTGGTGACATATTGCAACGAATGTAGACATTCTTCTTGGAGAAATGTGTTGGAAAAATAAACAAAATCGGTCCATTAGGAAAGGGTAATTTGACTGTACGGCCGTTATTTTTGTTTGACTTCTTTGCAACGTAACTCAGTATAAACGTTGCTCTAATAATGAGAAACATCCCTAGTAGAGAAAAAACAAAAGCGGCCAATTAGAAGTTGGGGGTTACTCCAGAAAAAATATCCTGTCAGCTGTTTATCTATATATATATATATATGTGTGTGTGTGTGTGTGTGTGTGTAAACATCACGTGCCTGTTTGTCTGTCTGTTTATCTATTTGATCCTTATACAAATCCTCCTTATACTGGGAGTGTCATACGCTAGGTCAAATTCGTCAATCAAATGTTTGTATCTTTGGTCCTTATACATATCGACGCCGTTTGACCGATAGGTAGGTCTTGATCCAGGGAGTGTCATAGACTAGGTTAAAATAGTCTAGGACTCACAGTTCGGAGATCACAGGTTTCGTAACTGTGAACCCGAACAGTTACAGATTTACATTAGATTTTAATATAACTTGTTTGGTTTCTAATTAATTTGTGCTTTTCTAGAAGCAGAAAGTAGGTGAAGCATGGCACGCCCGGTAACAGCTAGTTACAAACATAAAAGATTTTAAAAAAATATTTTTATTTTGCATTTAATTAGACTAGTTTTAATAACACAGGTCTACAAAAATAATCTTTCTGAAATTTGATTTGATGATTTTGGTCAATCTCTATGCTCCTTGGCGTGCTGAAGCCGAACATGAGGTCAGTCCCTCTCTATCACATAAGGAAATTGTTCAATCTCAAGTAAGAGCAGAGGTACTACCATTAAAAGAAAACAGAATTGGCGAATAAGAGTTTTCATTTATTTCCATGATCTTTTAGTTATTTCAATGTTGTTTACTGTACAAAATACATAAATGTGTAGAAATAACAGCTTCAGAATTAACAGTGGCATATTTAGTTATTATTTTTATGAAAACGTATTTTTTTCTCTTGAAAATTTCTCCGTGTTCGTTTCCGGCTGTAGGACTCTTCAGATGATTCACGCTGCAGCATCCAACAATAGTCAGCCATCATGTTTACGTTCCATTTGCCCTGATACCTACGTTCCATTTCCTGGATGTCCTGATGGAACCTTTCCCCTTGTTCTTCACTTACTTCCCCTAAGTTTTCCGGAAAATAGTCCACATGCGAATGTAAGAAGTGAACCTTCAAACTCATGTTGCAACCTTGTAATTGAATTGAATTTCAAACCTTAAAATACGTTCTTAATCACTTTGACACAACTAAGAGACCTCAGTGAATGTGTTCACTTCAGTTGATACTACTGAACTGAGAGAATGAACAGAAATTTAGCTCCAAGTTCCTGATACAACAGGTTCAATCTCGTTTAGCTTCAGACGGTGACATCTGAGATCAAACAAGTACGTTCCTGTCTGAACAGGTCGTGCCTAGACACCCTCAGGCCTACAACATCTACTGAGGGAGTCATTGCCTACACCACCTAGTGAAAGATGTCTGTTTATAAAAAGAGAAATCGTTTGAAAAAAAAAAAAAAACCTACTTCTTACCAAATTAATGTGTATAGCAGGTATATTATGTTCTATGGATTCGAAAAAAATCTGTACGTGATAGAGAAAAACGGACTTCATTCTCGGCCTCAGCACACCGAGAAACACAGAGATTAGCCAAAATCATCAAATCAAATTTTTGGTTGTAGACCTGTGTAATTCCTCAAAAATTCCTTGAAAACTAACCATGAAGGTGTGCAACTCCTGCATGACGGACAGGTAGTTTCAGAGGAATTTATAACAAAAACCAATCTAGGAATATCGAGGAACTAGGTAAAGAGAGTTCTAAATTTGAAGAGAATTCAGGAATTCCAAACAACCAATGAGAAATAGAACAGGAATAGAAAGAAGCAAACAGTAGTTCTGCTGACTCTTCAATCAAAACAATCAGAACCCTAGTCCAATCAAGGTAGCAACAAATACATCTCAATCAATAATACAGTCTTTGTTTGTAAACTTTTATATATACTAAGTGTGTTATTATATTATGTTTGTACAATTAAAATTATGTTAAATTTATTATTTTTTTAAAATAAGATATGATAATCGAATAATAGAAACTTGCACTTAATTATTCAAAATATATTATGAAATAAAGGCGTTTCTTGTCACATACGCATTGCCTAAAGGAGTTGACACAAAATTGGGTTTCACACATGCTATACAGGTTCTGAAGAAAATTATAAAGCAGATATCTTTGATGCGCGGTCATTAGGGCATAAGTCAAAAATATCTTTTCCAATGACACCATACATATATTCTTATGTATTTCGACACGCTGAGTCCGTTTCACTAAGTCAGGTTTAAGGGCATTTGAAGGTCAAATTTCATATGAAATCGTTTAGGAAGAAATAACTAGAGCTTCCATGGTTTTGAGGGTCGCTGAATTCTGATCCGAGGTATGTTACACCCTATCGGCGCAAAATTAAGGTGCAAAAAAATTAATCTTCAGTAAAAAATTCATTTTTGCAAAATAAAAATATTTGTTCCTGAAATAACCTTGTTTTTGTGCCGATGGTTTAAACAGACCTCGGATTTGAATTCAGCTCAAAACCATTGAAGCTCGAGTTATTTCTTCTTTAACGACTTCATACGAAATTTGACCTGGAAATGCCCTTAAACCTGGCGTGATGGAGTGAAACGGACTCCGGATTCGGATTCTGCGTGTTGAAATACATAAGAATATATGTATGGCGTCTTTGGAAAACACTACCACTTCCCTTATTTTGTGAGCCTGTGTAATCCAAGGAGGTAGGAAACGTGAAGACTGTAGTATAGGAGAAGCCAATGACGTCACGATGAGTAGCACTGCTCTAGATAATCAGCACACATGTTCTATATTGAATGACTCGTCAACGAACGACACCAGAAGTTCCCAGGAAAAAGACAGAACTCCGTGTATTTCTGTACAGTGACATTTCTCTATCTCTCAGCCATTTCCTTCCTCTCAGTCACTAGGGATAGGTCATTAGAATATTTCTAATAATATGCAGGGGTACTAAGTTTTTCAATAAGATCACTAAATGCATATATTATTAAAAAAAACACTTGAAAATGGGAAGAACTATTATCGGGATCGGAGAATATGAATGTTATAGATATTCTTAGACCAATGGGATGATGCACTATTATTTTTAAAAAAATAATGAAATAAATAAATAACCGAATATAAACCAAACTATGTATAAATAAATATATATCCCCTCCCAAAAAACAAAAGTTGAAAAAAAGAGGCCAAGTTCCAGGCCCCTCACAAAAACAGTTTGCCTATGAAAGATATCATAGTATTGGGCCAAATTTTAGGCCCTTAATACCTTGTCAAGAATCTAATAATACCTTTTCACCTATTTGTGCATTTCCAACTTGGCCTGTTTTCGTTAAGTGATTGCCGCTATAACGATGGGATTACATAATATTACACCAGTTATAATAGTCAGGTTTAGTCGGGTTATTATAAAAATATAAGTAGAAATATATTTAACAAGGGTGATTGTCGAAAATTCTTTTAAGTGTGCAACCCCAATAGCTATATCCTTCTGAATGGACTAATGCTAAAATATAATTTCCGAATGTTCTGCTGAAGAATTGAATATTTGAAGGAAAAGTTGCTACACCTGCTTGCATGTCGATTGCTAATTGCTATTTTAATATCGATTTCAAGCAGTGTTGCCTCCATGCCTCGCAGTAGTAGGGCAACACTGCAATGCAATAACCTCTACCGAGATCTCTAATAATTTATTTAAATTTTAACGTCCGTTATTATTAACTAAGAATTTTGGGACGGGTTATCTATAGGTTACCACCCTTTTCTAGCCAGGATAGGGCTGATGCCTTTACTTTTTTCTAAAGAAAAGCCACCACCCCATAGTGGGAATCGAACCCACGACCTTTGGCACGGAGTGTTAAGTGCTCACGCCTTAACACTAATAAACATAATTATAAATTTTGAATTGACCATCATTATCTATATATAGGTCTTGATACGGGAAGTGTCATAGGCTAGGTGAGAAACATCTACCAGCTGTCTGTCTGTATGTTTGTTCATTATACCAATCCACACCGTTTGACTGATTTTGACCAATCTTGGCACATAGGTAGGTCTTGATCCTGGGAGTGTCGTAGGGTAAGTCAAAATCGTCTACCAGCTGTCTGCCTGTATCTTTGCTCCTTATACAAATCCACACCATTTGACCGATTTAGACCAAATTCGGCACACATCGGTCTTGATCCGGCGAGTGTCATTGGCTAGGTTAAAATCATCTAGGACTTACAGTTTTGAAACCCGAACAGTTACAGATTTGCGTTATTAGATGTTAATATTAATTATTTGTTTTCTTATTTATTTTATCTTTTCCCAGATGGAGAAAGTATGGCACGCCGGGGAACAGCTAGTGTAATATACAATAAAGTATGGCACGCCGGGGAACAGCGAGTGTAATATACTATAAAGTATGGGGGTCTCCCGTAGTCTAGTGGCTAGCGCGCTGGATTCATAAGCGGGAGATGGTGGGTTCGATTCCCACCTCCGGCAGGAATTTTCTCATCTCAAGGCTCGCTGGGAAAATTCCTCGCTGCACCCTGGATGTCGGCGCTAATGACCTAGAAGTAGATGCGCCGTTAAAAAAAAAAAAAAAAAAAAAAAAAAAAAAAAAAAAAAAAAAAAAAAAAACTATAAAGTATGGCACGCCGGGGAACAGCTAGTGTAATATACAATAAAGTATGGCACGCCGGGGAACAGCTAGTGTAATATACAATAAAGTATGGCACGCCAGGGAACAGCTAGTGTAATATACAATAAAGTATGGCACGCCGGGGAACAGCTAGTGTAATATTCAAGTATGGCACGCCGGGGAACAGCTAGTTGTAATATACAATAAAGGAATTATGGCCGAACAAGAATTTTATTGAACAGAACTGTGGAAAACATTGATCAGATTCTATACAACTGCCCAATATAGAATTATACAAGACATCAGCCAATGATTAAAAGTATATTTCAATAGAACTGGCTATTGAATGGTGTATCCATTTCATCTATAAGCAGAATAATTCCCTACAGAATTTCCCTCAGGTAAATTGACGAAAAATTCTAATATCAGACATTTTGTGGGATCGCGTGTCTCTTATCTCTCAGCGTTCTTCCCAGCTGCATGCGTCCGCAGCTGGTAAAACACGTTTTGTACCCTTTATGATGGTACATCTTTAGGTCTTTTATTCTAGAAGTGAATCCTTGCCTTCCGTTCTCAGATTTCTATCATCATGGTTGGACGTTTCGTCATGATTGGACTTCTTCAAAGACACCAAACAGATCGTCCTTATCACTAAAAAGATTATATCTGTAGATTTGAGTTATTTTGGACTATATATTTGTACTACTGCCAATTCCGACTTCCGCCATGGTTGATGCTGGATTCTTTATTCATGAATCCTGTGTTATTCACGTCTCCCCCTCCCCCTCCTACGAACTGGATGGTGGCGAATCGATAAACCTCCCCTCTACCCCCCCCCCCCCCCCCCCGAATCTAGAATTCACCCACAAAGGGCAGCGTGCGTTCACGATCCTCCAAGATAACAATACATTTATAGAATTATTGGCAGACTAAAACTCAAAAACAACATTCTCTTTGAAACACTAACGGAATTCAGACATCGAAACAAAATTTGACCTCCTAGATAACTAAGTGAAGGGACCCTAAATATTGAAAACATAATCCAATACTTGAAATAAAACAAAATTTATGAATACTGAATATATTTAAATGTACGACTCGCAGGAACTGCGTCATCCTAGCACGGTTCCGTTATTCAACCCAAACTGAAAATTAGTTTGGAAAAGTAGGAGTTTCAATGTTTCTCGAACACGGTTACAGATTTCGCTTTCAAAATGATTTCATTCGTTTTTCTACGTTAATAAACCTATGAAACGAGTACCCGCAAGCATATGAACTCAAAAACGTAAGCGTTCCGATTTTATTTGCACGCATTGGGCCCCAAAACCATGTTATGGTAGACGGATTCTTCTTGTTTACGAACATGAACTTTCAAATTAGACGAAAGATTTTTGTACAAAATTTCATTAAAATCGGACCATTTTTGAGACGATGGGAGTGCGACGAGACAAATATATATATATATATATATATATATATATATATATATGTTTGATGTTATTTTTCGTCGCTGGGATAGTATTTTTGGATGGAACGGCATTTTTCTCCAGCGGTGGTACTCCTCCTCACTTCAGGGAGCCCAGATCGAGAAAAATGTCATTCCCTTGGCTACCACCGAGGAAGAAACAAGTACCTGGCTGAAGAGGATGGAGATGAATCCATCGAAATATTCCAGGAAGAAGTGAGGAGGAGTACCACCACTGGAGAAAAATGCCGTTCCATCCAAAAATGTATATATATATATATATATATATATATATATATATATATATATATATATATATACACACATACAAATTTGAACCACCGTTATATTCGTGATCTACGGGATCTAAAACATGAAATTTTCGTGACTGCTCCTCCGGATTGCGTCATAAAGTCAACCTTATAAGCGGGTTTCCTTCCTATGGAGGGAGGGAGGAACCGCGCTAAAAACCAAAATTGTTACAAACGTTTGAAAGATTGAACTGACAGGTAATAAGATACTAACAATGACGACTACTGAACATGAGACTACCTGTATTATAGCTGATTTACATTCTGATGGATTCCTCTTTACGTCATATCGCATCGATCTCTTATCACAGTGATAACACTATATCAGGTGTGAAGAAGTGGTTTCGACTAGGCTGCGTATTGGTCACAGCCGCCTAACCCAATCTAACTTTATGAACAAATAGCACAGACCAGCCTGTGCAAGTTGTACAGGTACGTTGAAACTTAGACAGATATTGACAGATCGTAGACGTCGTCGCTGGATATTTCTCACGGCCTTCATGACGGCTGACTGCACTTAGTCCGTACATCCACACAATTCTCAACCATGTCAAGACACCATATATATATATATATATATATATATATATATATATATATATATATATATGTGTGTGTGTGTATTGGTATATCTATGAAAGATTTATGTATGTACATACACAAAAACACAAATTCCTTTCACCTCAGTTAATTTTTTTAATTTTTCAGTAAAGTTTTTGTTTTTGGACGGACCGACAGATCAAATTCTTTCATCATGAGCTTATCTCATAAGATGCGAAATTTACAAGCAAAAATTATGAAGTGAAGTGGTTAAAACAACTAATTAAAAAATTGAAACAACTAATAAATATATTCTATAATATAACTTGAAAAAATAAAAAAACAAACACAAAAGAGTGACCTTAAAATTTAAAAAAACATGTGAGATTAATTTAATCCATAATTTTAAATGAAGTAAAAATATTTTTTGCTCTGTTTTGTACAAATACAATGTAATGGCTAAAATACTAAAATATAATGTTTTGTCTATATGTTTTCGTAAATATTTTGGTGACCTATATTTTTCTTTATAATTAGTTATTCCGTGTGTGGGAATTAATAAAGTAATGATTGAGCCTTGGTATTAAGATTTTTTTTTTTTTTTTTAAATTTGTTTATTACATCGACTGCTAAGGTCATTAGCACAGTTTTGTTGATGTGTTTATTTATCTTGACTTCTAGTATCTTGTCACTGTCATTAAGCTGGCTTTGTGACAAGTACTTCTTAACAAGAAGAGGGCAAGTGCGTTCAGTACGGTCCGCCAATAATTATCACTGTCATTAAGCTGCCTTTTGACAAGTGACAACTACTCGTTCAAACGTAGTGGACAAGTGCGTTCACTAATCACTTGTTGGGCTGTTTACACGATATGGCAAGAGACAACTGCTCAGTAGAATGATGGTGGTAGACTTGTCGCTTAGTAAATAGAATCCATTTCTATCCACTTTTACTTGCAGCGTTTACTAATACTTGTCACTTGTCAATAAAAAATAAGCTGTTAACAAGTATATAAAGTGCTTAGATGACAAGCAACAGTGACAGGTCTAAGGTTTGTAAACTAGGCATTTCTGTATGTGTTGTTTCATTGATTAAAAAAAACGTATCTTTGTGTCAGGGGAATGCCAAATCTTCTTCTGGATCGATTTTTATTTTAAAATTTTTTTTACTCCCTAGATTCCATGACTAGTCACAGCTGATTTTTTTTACTCCCTAGATTCCATGACTAGTCACAGCTGATTTTTTTTACTCCCTAGATTCCATGACTAGTCACAGCTGATTTTCGGCATACGTAATAATCACATTTTTCATGTATCTGAAGGTTTGCCTTTGTACAATTATGCTATAGCGGTGATGAAGTGAGTTTTTATCACCTGAAGATGTTTGAAACATGTAGGGCTTATTGAAATAATGATTAGTCTTTGTAATTCTATTTTTTATTGTTATTGATCCTGCATATATTTGATGTGATTATTATTGTTTGATTCTCAAAATGAATATTCATCTATTCTAACTGATAATGTATTGTTTGTTGTTTGTATGTTCCAGCGAAGACAAGATGAATTTTGTTCATATAAGGTTTTCTGGCGTATTATGGCAAATGAAACGTACATAACATATCGTCCCTACCATGTCAAACTATCCAATATGAAAACTAGCTGATTACCCGTGCTTCACCACGGCCGATAAGTATTTTTTATATTGAGTTAAACAGCTTATTATTGCACGGACTCCAGTTACCCAGGAAACACCATGTGGAGGTAACCGTACCGGTGAAGAGTAAAAAAAAAAAAAAAAAAAAAAAAAAAAAAAAAAAAAACGCTTAAAAAGTTAGGTAAACAGAGACAAATACACGTTGACAAGCATAAAACTAACAAATTTGAGGTTTTAGCACTTATCTCTTCGATTGACATCGCCCCACCGAACATTACAACAGAATCTTATTGTAGAGAATTTAGTAACCTTTCGAATAGCCGCCTTCCACTTACTACGAGTTCCCAACCGTTTTCGAGATATTTTAGAAAATATACTGAGATCCGAAAACTTTGTATCACCATTCATACAATTTTTTCCCAAGTACTTCGTTTCTGAATACCCAAACAGAAAATTAGTTTTGAAAAGTATTTCTATCGATTTTTCTGGTATATGGCTACAGAACTCGCTTAAAAAATGGTTTCAATCGTTTTTCCTACGTCAAGGAATCTTTCGCAAAAATTTCGCTCCAAAAACCATGTTCCAGTAAACGGATTCAACTGGTTAATGAACTTGACCTTTATAATGAGAAGAAAGACTTTTGTGCCAAATCTCCAGACTTTGCTCTTGGATTGTGTTAGATACTGCTTGTCGCAAATCGTCGTACCTCTAACCCCTTCAGAATAGCCTTCAATGCCTTAAATAAAGTATGGAATAAGACCATTTGTCAATATATTACTTCATCAATGGATAGAATAAGTTCGTTCGCTAGTTTGCTCCGATTTTCGATAGTTTCACATGTTAGAGACGATATATTATGTGTCTAAATACTATCGCATGAAAGTTTGCACTTAAAGCATGCTCTTTGTAGAGTCGTAGGTTCAATCCCATACTAGTGTAGGTCTAGGATTCTATGCATTATTTCCAACCTGGCTAGAAAAGGGCGGTAACCTATAGTCAACCCGTCCTAAAAATCTGTGTAATTTATTGAATAAGTAATATGTAATGTGGGCTTTAATATTTAATAATTTATATAAATTTTAACGTCCATTATTATTAACTAAGCATTTGAGGACGGGCTATCTATAGGTTACCACTCTTTTCTAGCCAGGATAGGACTGATGCCTTTTCTTTTTTCTAAAGAAAAGCCAACACCTCATAGTGGGGATCGAACCCACGACCTTTGGCACGGAGTGTTTAGTGCTCACGCTTTAACACTTACGGCCACCGGGCCTCCTAATATTCAATACATAAATAAAAAAGTCGGTACTTACTGGCATTCGTTCATTATCTCCTCTTGGGACCTGACCTGGACCGGAGCGAGCTTCTCCACAGATTCATCGTAGTTGCAGAAACAGCGTGTGATCTTGTCGTCGAAGGTGTTCACCAAATCTTCAAGACTTCCTGAGAAGGTCTCCGTGAACGTGTCGGAGTCTGTACTCCCCAGAGTGGTCGCGTTCTGGTGACCGTTCTCTGTCGGTGTGGTGCAAAGACACTTGTTGATAGCATTGTTATCAACACGGATATTCAGATTGATGTCGGATTCTTGCGGCTTGACTATCTCACCGCTGACCCAATCCTCCGCTTCGTCTAGGTTAGCAAGTGGAGCTTCGAATTGTAGCTCAGCCATCTTGGCTGTAGTGTCTCGCATCCTACCGACAACACTGCTAACACACGACTGCGCCGGCTCCTCCCCTCCCTTCCAAACCCCTCCCTTGTCTTCCAAACCTCTCCCTCCCCTCCAAACCTAACCCCTCCATCTCCTTCTGCCCTAGGTCAGGCTGGGTGTAGAACACCTCTTCCTCCTCGCGCGGATTACGGTCTATGCTAATGCAGTCCTCATTAATTCGTTTCGAGTATTCAAATTAGCATTTAAATTTCTTTCTCGACTTACGTAAATTTACGTAAACCCAAATTCTATCCGGCAGGAGCTTGAGAAACCAAGCACACTCCTCAGAGAAGGCATAGGCGTATATAACGCTAAGGGGGCTGCAGCCCCCTCCCCCAAATCTGTAAAAATGTGTAATAAAAATCATAAAAATAAATTATATAAGATCAATTAGTTAAAAAAAAAATATTGGTACTGTTCCAAGTTCTAGATTGTTAGTTTTCCATACCACCCAACTGCTCTCAGCTCCCCGAAATTATTTTCAATATATGCCCTTGAGATAAGCCCTTGTTCAGATTATCACCGCCAGTGATATTATAATGATATTTTGTAACTGTTACTATGTAATATGATACCATTGATAAAGAATTAAAACACATGTTTAAATATTATTTAATTTGTTTATTAATTTTATTTAAAATCTCATGATGACGTATGCATAGTTTGTTTTGAATTCTCCTATCTATTTAACCTTCCTCATAGCCTCCAACTGGTATTGGTAATAAGTTTGGAGCGGCTGTGGTAATCAAGATGGCTGTGGCTAATCATGATGACGTATGCATAGTTTGTTTTGAATTCTCCTATCTATATAACCTTCCTCATAGCCTCCAATTGGTATTGGTAATAAGTTTCGAATGTCTGTGGTAATCTTGATGGCAGTGGCTAATCATGATGACGTATGCATAGTTTGGTTTGAATTGCCCTATCTATATAACCTTCCTCATAGCATCTAACTGAAGTTATTTGAGAAGATATGGTCGACCGTTCAGAAGTAGGAAGCGTAGATCGTCGGGGTTTCGGTCAGTGTTCTTATTCAATAAAACACATTTTATATGCTAAAATGTATATTTATTGCCGCCAACGTTTCGGCTTGCTATACAAGCCATCTTCAGGGCTATTGAGAAGATTGAGAACTGTCCCGTTTCAAGAAGAGAACATTTCCCGGAAATGTTCTCTTCTTGAAACGGGACAGTTCTCAATCTTCTCAATAGCCCTGAAGATGGCTTGTATAGCAAGCCGAAACGTTGGCGGCAATAAATATACATTTTAGCATATAAAATGTGTTTTATTGAATAAGAACACTGACCGAAACCCCGACGATCTACGCTTCCTAACTGAAGTTATCGTTATTTCTTATTTTATAGAAAGATTTAACCCACGACAGAATGGAATTTTATTCGCCATGAAGCACATATTTACAGTTGATTATAACAGTAAAGCGAATTTGCTAGTAAAACAAGATACTTAAAATGACAACGAATTTTTGGTTGTTTAGAATAGAGCCTTCTCAGCAGTAGTCAAAGAGTAAGTACGTTTTCAGTACATAATTGTATTGACTTATACAGATTAAGAATTATACGCTTCTGTGTAAGTTGGCTACTGTCAGTTTCGTGTGATTTGTGATGCTAATCTATTCCATTTCTTCGAGATTTACGTAAGCGTGCTAAGATGACGCAGTTCCTGCGAGTCGGACTTTTTATTTAAAATCTTGCTCGCACCCCACTCGTTTAATAGAGCAAATCGCCTGAGTAGTGTGCTCTGAAAAATTAAATATATAAATAAATAATTTATTTATTTAAATTTAAGACGGAAAAAGAATTTTCGGGCGGGTTATCTATAGGGTACCACCCTTTCCTACCAGGATAGGGCTAATGCCTTTTCTTTTGTTTTCTAAATAAAAGCCACCAAACCTAGTTGGAATCGAACCCACAACCCTTGGCACGGAGTGCATACGCCATAGCACTCACGGCCACTGGGCTTCCTATTGTTTAATTTAGTATTGTTCAAGTAATGGAGTGTTGGCTTTTATTTAGAAAAAAGAAAAGGCATCAGCCCTATCCTGGCTAGAAAAGGGAGGTAACCCTTTGATAGATAACTCGTCCTAAAATTGTTTTGCCGTCTGCAGAAGAAAACTCTTCAATTTTCTTCTAGATCGAAAATGGCAAAATAGCAGAAACGTTTCATTTAAAGAATGTGAGAAAAACAAAGATGATTGGTTTGAGGCCAAGATCTATTAAAATATGTGTTAAATAATAATTACCTCAGATTTTTTGGCGGTGAAAAAATTGAATAAGAAAAATAAATGATCTTATTTAATTTATTTTTCAGGTGTTTATAACACATTTTTACTGATTAAACCCAAATTTCGGGGGGTGGGGCTGCAGTGCTCTCAGCCCCCTGTTATATACACCCTTGACGGATGTACATAGGCCTTCCACAAGAATAGACTATTGCATGTTGCTGAGAAATGCTATGATTAACCTATGCGGTTCTGCGGTTCTGAGGATTGTCTGAGGTTGTGTAAGTCTGTGTGAAAGTATCCAGTCTTCTGGTTTCTGCTGCCAAGATTTCATGGAGAAAGTTAAGCCGATAGAATGTAACCTTTCAGAAGGATTAATCTTTAACCCTGTCCATTAGCCGAGCAATCTCGGAACTATAGAATTACTAGTATTACATAAAGGTACCTCTTTCACCTAGACCACGCCGTCACTATAGTCCACTCTCTGCAGTCCTATAGTCACTATAGTCCACTCTCTGCAGTCCTATAGTCACTATAGTCCACTCTCTGCAGTCCTATAGTCACTATAGTCCACTCTCTGCAGTCCTATAGTCACTATAGTCCACTCTCTGCAGTCCTATAGTGACCCGGATATTGTAGTGTGGTCCTTCATAGGGTTGTGATCCTTCCTCCCAAATGATGGAACAATCTTAGGCATCATCCTATCTATAGTATATATATATATGCATATATATATATATATATATATATATATATATATATATATATATATATATATATAGCTAGTTGGTAACAGCTTATTCAGTCTTCAATAATATTATATTTTATATTACATTTTTGTTGTGGAAACCAGGGCCGCCACATGGGGGAGGGGCAACCGGGGTTGTCCGGGCCCGGGCCGATCCTCGCTAATTGGAAAAAAGTACCGAAAGTGACCTTTGCAGCACCGATTGTTGGCTTTTATTCTCATTTTGCTCAAAACTCAAGATGAAAATAATTTGAAAATGCCCAAAGTCCTATAAAAAAAAAGTACTAGAATTTTCATTCTGGCACTGAGAACTGGGGGCCCGTGATCTGGTCCCGGGCCCGGCTCTGAGATGTGGCGGCCCTGGTGGAAACGTTTCGGCTATAAGCCATTTTCAATCCAATTATCTGTATGATTTTGCATTATTTTTTTTTATAAATTATATCTTCAGAATTTGTGCTTGTAAATTTGATATTACCTAGTTTGAGGAGGAAGTTTCATTTTTTTTTTTTTTTTAAATTGTATGGTTCCTGTCTCAATTATTACATATTATTTTATATATTTGAGTCTGCTTCTGTAAAGGAGGACTAGATGTGAAAGACTGAGTCCTCATTTATGGTCCCAATATGGGATTTCTTCAGAAAAAAGGGTAGTAACCTATAGATAACCCGTCCCAAAATTCTTGTTAATAATAATGGACAATAAAATTTAAATAATAATAATTTAAATGAATAATCATCTTCTGGTTGATGGTATTATTTTTTTATAATTCATGGATTGTATCCAGCTGACTACTTACTGCCGATTGACGCCATCCATAGTAATCTCAGTATTGACTTTTCCCCTTTTATGTATGTATTTATTTTTATTTACCTATTTTTTATTTCATATATTTTTCTATTTATTTATTTAATTTGCCTAATTTTTGTTTTATTCTTTTAACCTTTATAATTTCATTATTATTATTACTTAACTGAAGGATTTATAATTAACTAAAAACTGCATATATAATAGACATATTCTTTAATATGTACTATTTTAAATATTATAGCTATCAAAAATATTACTTAATTATTAAGACAAATTTGTTGTCATGACAATGCATTCTTCTTTATCAGGAAAAGATGCCTAATCTTGAGCACTTTGAAAGTACTAAAAAACTGCCAACCCGTTTCTTGCTATTGAGGTTGCACTCATGAAAGAACTTTTTTAACCTTTAAAATTGATATATACTTATATATGTTATGGTTATAGTTAGAATTATTAGAACATATGTATTGCATACAGGCTCTTGTTTTTATTATTAAATTTACAAACAGATGTTATAGAATACAGATGTTATAGAATATACCTCTCTATGTAGGTTATGTGGGATAGAGGAGGAAACACCCGCACACATAATCTGTGATTGCACGGTACTCTCACGCAGGCGTTTTATGTACTTAGGATCTGCAAAAATAAGTGACCCAGCAAGAGATTCTGAGCTCACACCTCAGAGGATCAGAGGGTTTGTCAGGGACGCAGGGCTGCTATAAGTGACCCAGGAAGAGATTCTGAGCTCACACCTCAGAGGATCAGAGGGTTTGTCAGGGACGCAGGGCTGCTATAAGTGACCCAGGAAGAGATTCTGAGCTCACGCCTCAGAGGATCAGAGGGTTTGTCAGGGACGCAGGGCTGCTATAAGTGATCCAGCAGGGTGTCAGGGGCACAATAAATCTTTGAGGTCGAGCTGCTTTCCCCCCTAGGGGCCCTGATTATATCTATCTATCAATCTATCTATAGAATATAGAATGTAACTGTGTTGTGTTTGTTCCATAAAAATATATTTCTTTAATATAACATGGCGCTGCGGATATAGAACCAACTGAAGATTGAGTTTAATAAGCCTGGTAAGCTGAGAACTGATGGAAGTCTCAGTGAAAACTTCCATGAATTCAGGGAAGAAGTTCTAAATTATTTCGAAGCCATCGAGAATGGGAAGAAATCACGAGCTGTACAAGTCGCCCGACTGAAGAACTTGATAGGCCCTGAAGGTATGAAGTTGTACCGAGCTATCACAGACATAAAGCCAAAAGAAGAATCCGTGGAGTCTATATTAATGATATTAGAGCGACATTGCATACACAAGAAAAATGAAACCATGGCTGTGTTTGCATTTTTTAATAGAAAACAGGGGATCGGTGAGCCATTTGAAACATTCTTTATGGATCTCAAATCATTGGCAAAGAGTTGTGATTTCAAGAATCAAGAAGAAAAACTGCTTAAGGCACAAATTGTTTCAGGCATCCAGTCTGAATCGCTGAAGGAAAAACTTTTAAGGGAGTCAATCTCATTAGAAAAAATTATCGCCTGCTGCAAATCATGGGAATTGGCAAGGAAAAATATGGACACACTAGCAAAGTAAGTCACAAATGTGTCACTGGATGAAGTGAAACGGGAGAACGCTCCACCCTGGAGAGCCAGACCACGTCAATCTCCAAACCAGAAGAAGATGACACAGTGCCCGAGGTGCGGGAGAGACGAGCATGCTGAAGTTGCTGACTGCCCAGCAAGATATAGGACCTGTTTCAGGTGTTGTAGAAGGGGCCACTATTCCAGAGTCTGTAGGTCTGTCCGTACCTTCCAGCAGCCAGTCAGTAGGAGAGGAGGCAGTGCCCTAGGTGCGGGAGAGATTAGCATGCTGAAGTTGCTGACTGCCCAGCAAGATATAGGACCTGTTTCAGGTGTTGTAGAAGAGACCACTATTCCAGAGTCTGCAGGTCTGTCCGTACCTTCCGGCAGCCAGACAGCAGAAGAGGAGGCAGAGTTCACGAAGCGAGGACCACTGGCGAGGACAGCAGTCACCAGAGCGACAATGAAGCCCACTACACAGTGAGTTCTGTATGCAATATAGGAGATAAAACGGGACAAAAATCTTGGTTTTGTGATATTTTGGTGAACGGGGGGTCCGAAATTTCTTTTAAAGTAGACACTGGGTCAGAGGTCGACATTTTACCTCTGAAGTTTATTAAAAAATTAGGGATTGAAAATAAATTAGTTAAATCTCCCGTCAAGCTAGAGGCCTATGGGGGATATTGTATAAAACCAATAGGAGAGGTTATATCGAAGGTTCAACCAGTTAAAGAGGTTAAATTTATTGAAATAGAAAGCAATGCTACTCCACTGCTGGGTTTAAAAACATGTGTTGATCTAGGTTTGATATCCCGAATTAATGAGGTTAAAAATAATATTAAAAGTAAAGATGAATTTTTGATTGAATATAAGAACGTATTTGAGGGTTTAGGTTGTTTTTCCGATAAGTGTACTATTAAACTTACTCCCGACGCTTTGCCCCATGCCAGCTCAGCGAGACAAATACCGCTTAAGCTCAGGGATAAGTTGAAAAAGCATTTAGATGATCTTGAATCAAGGGGAATTATTGAAAAAGTAGATAGTCCGCAAGAGTGGGTTTCGAACGTTGTGGTTCTTGAAAAACCGAACGGTTCTCTCCGTATGTGCATTGATCCAGTTCATTTAAATAAGTATATTGTTAGAAAGAGGGTCACTATCCCTACTCTTGAGGATCTTGCTCCGAACTTAGCTAACAAAAAGTTTTATAGTATTTTGGACATTAAAGATGGGTTCTACCACATCCCTTTCGATGAGAAATCTAGTTCTTATTGTACAGTCAGTACCATATTCGGATCTTACAGGTTTAAAAGGTCTCCTTTTGGATTAAAAAACTTACCCGAAAAATTTCAAAAATTGACACAAAAATATTTTGGAGATATTAAAGGGATAACTGTATATTGACGACATTTGTATGAGTGCTAATTCTGAGGAGTTAAACTCAATCGTAGAATCAGTTTTGAATAGGGCACGGGAACTAAATATAAAATTCAATTTTTCAAAATTCCAGCACGGACTTAAGGAAATAACATATCTCGGGGTGGTCTTCAATGAACAGGTTATGCGCCCAGATTCTTCTAAAATTGATGTTATTATTAAGTTTAAAATTCCAGAAAATAAAACTGAGGTTCAACGGCTGTTGGGAGTTCTAAATTACTTAAGAGCATTTATTCCGGAGATGTCAAAAATTGTTCTTCCTTTTCGTGGATTACTAAAAAAGGGCGTTGAGTGGCAATGGTCAGCTGCTCATGATCATGCTTTAAAGATTATCCGTAATATCCTGACGGGTGATAATGTTTTAGCACCTTTTAATCCTAAATTGCCTACTTCTATACAATGTGATGCTTCTAAAGACGCTCTCGGCGCATGTCTTTTGCAGAACGGTCGCCCTGTCGCGTACGCGTCCCGATCCCTAAATTCTTGTGAAGCTGCGTATGCTCAGATTGAGAAGGAGCTCCTTGCTATAGTATTTGCTCTAAAGAGGTTCCATACCTATATATATGGAAGCCCCGATCTGACAGTATTTTCAGATCATTTGCCGCTGGTTTCCATCATGTCAAAATCAATGGATAAAATAGAAAATAATCGAATTCGCCGGATGCGATTAAAATTATTAGTTTACCAATTTAATCTAAAGTACTTGCCAGGAAAAGAGATGCATGTAGCAGATTTTCTTTCTCGGTGTGGAGTTAAAACAGATGAGGAGGTCTGTGATTCCATGAAAGATGTGGTTCATTCTTTAGAACAAAGAGTAGAATTTTCTAATGAGAAGTTGGTCGAATTTCAAAAAGAGACACAAAAAGACGTGGTCCTAAGCCAAGTAGTTGAATTTTGTAAAAGCGGTTGGCCAGTAAAATTTAAGGAATTTGGAGAACTGAAAAATTTATTTAAAATTCGGAATGATTTAGAACTTAGCAACGGCCTATTATATTATTCGAAGATGGTTGTAGTTCCCATTAAATTGAGAAAATATACTTTGAATTTATTACATGAAACCCATTTGGGCTACAAAAAAATGAAAAACTCTCTGATAATTACTTTTATTGGCCAAGTATTAATTATGATTTAAAAAATTTCGTTGACTCTTGTACCGAATGTACCAAATATTCTCGGTCAAATATTAAAAATCCATTAATAAATCATGATATTCCAACAGTTCCGTTCATCAAAATTGCCGCTGATATTGCAGAATGGGCAGGAAACAGTTATCTTGTAGTAATAGATTATTTTTCCAGGTGGATTGAGGTTTCAAAACTCCACTCAAAAACTAGCACTGCAGTTATTTCTAAATTTAAAGAGATATTTGCCAGGTTTGGGATTCCACGTGAACTCGTTGCAGATAGCATGCCCTTTGGTAGCATAGAATTACAAAACTTTGCAATAGAATGGGGGTTTAAGATCATAACATCCAGCCCTCATTACCCTAAATCAAACGGACTAGCTGAAAAGGCTGTGGGGCTTGTGAAAAATATGCTGAGCAAATCACATAAGAGTAGGAAAGATTTCAACCTTTTTCTTCTAAATTACAGGAATGCTCCTGTAGCAGATTTGGATTACAGCCCGGCACAACTTCTTCAGAGTCGAATATTAAACTCAAAATTGCCCATTTCAAATGAAAAATTGCAGTCGCATTTAGTTTTCAAAGAGGCTTACAAGTCCCTAGATAATGAAAGTCGTCAAAAGCAGTATTACGACAAAACTTCAACTAAGGAACATATTTTCAAAGAGGGGGATAAGGTTTGGATTCAAAATGTTAAAACCAAGATCTGGGAACAAGGGGAAGTTGTAAAGAAATTCCCGGAACCTCGGCCATACCTAGTTAGATTACAGGCTGGTCGTATACATCGAAGAAATATTATTCACCTAAAACCTTTTGTTCCTAGGGGAGGTGTCTAGCTTGAAGGGGGAGATGTTATGGTTAGTGTTACAATTATTAGAACATATGTATTGCAAACAGGCTCTTGTTTTTATTATTAAATTTACAAACAGATGTTATAGAATATAGAATGTAACTGTGTTGTGTTTGTTCCATAAAAATATATTTCTTTAATATAACAATATATATATATATATATATATATATATATATATATATATATATATATATATATATAAATTTTGTGCGAGAGTGTTAACACGATACTCACCCGAGGCTTTCTTTTTTCGTCGCGAAACATGATATACGGAATTCCCTTAGTAAACGGTTGAACAAGTTCGTTAACCAGCAAATTCTGTGGGGTTTACTCCGGACCCAAATTACTAATTTGTCAATTACCGAGCGTTCTTTCTGGTGTATTGTGACGAAACTCGGTATACATCGTTGGTATCTTAACAGAAAGAAGTATTTAAAAAATAAACTAAATCCGTTCATTAGAAGTTGGGGTTTACTCTGTATTATGTTAAATTGGAATGAAGCCGCCAAACCTCGGCGACAGGTTCTTACTGCTACCACTAGAGGCGCTGAACAGCAAAATCCGGTTCCTGCTTTAATTTTATTGCGGGATGTTCTCTTTGTACATGTGTATTGTGCTGTTATTATTCTTCAAGAGCAATACATAATGTTTTTGTGTGTTTATTAAATGGAGTAGTACGTCACATACACAAAACTCCAGAAGAAAATTAATAAAAAAATTAATAACTGAGTCAGCTCTCCATTAGAAACTGTTCATTTTTTTTTTCGTTTTTAACGGCGGATCAACTGTTTGGCTATTAACGCCGGGCTATCTACAGGTTACCACCCTTTTATAATGCCAACAGTACGTGGTCGATCACACATTCAGATACTGGCCACGCCCGACGTTGCTTAACTTCGGTGATCTACGGGAACCGGTGCATTCAACGTGTCTACGGCCGTTGGCTCACAATCTGTTCATGTTTCTTTTTTTATTTATATACAAATTATTCAGGCATGTTGTGGACACTAACCCACTTTCTGAGGAATGTTATGCAGCTCCTGCTGCATGGACTTTTATAATTGACATTAAAGTGATCATCGCATCGGATGTGGAGCATTAATAAACAAACGAAAATTTCATAGAATCTTTTTCGCTTAGGGTTTAAAACCTAAGTGTTATTAAATTGTGGAGATGTAATGATTGGACAAGCGACCACTGGTGGACCAATGAGAAGCATCCAGGCCAGCCAATAGGAACGAGCGCTTGGCCGAGCACCCCCGACTTTGACCGAGGCACCCCGACCTCGGCCTATGAATAGGGGCGTTCCTGCTGCCCAGAACACATTCCGATCCAGCGCTCCCTCCAGGACACTTCAGCTCTCTCAAGACCAGACTCCAGCCAGCCATGCACTCAGGACCAAGCAAACGGCGTTCCAGGAGCCACCCAGCCATGCACTCAGGACCAAGGACCTAGCTACCTGCTCGACCTCTCTGGACAAAGTACGAAGCCGCCGTCTCGATGTCCCCAGTGGTCAAGCCAGCCTCCAGTCATTACACTCCCGACTCCTACTTCCCCCAACTCTAGTCAATACCTGGCTTATTTATTTACTTCCTTACCCCTCTCACTCCTGCTTCGAGGAACTGCTACGGCTCAGTACCGAACACCTTCTCCCCGACTCAGTGGAACAGCTAAGGCCTAGTACCTAGTCGGTATCCCCCAGGTTCAAGGAAGCGCCCTTAACCGGGACACAGTACTTACCTGGTTACCTTCTCCCGACACATCCTTCCTACCCTTCCTAGCCAACCTTTAGTAGCGACACCCATCCGCTACAAAATCAATAAATTGCCGCCAACAGCCATAGCCACGTTGAATGCACCGGTTCCCATATATCACTGAAGTTAAGCTACGTCCTGAATGGGTGACCGACCACGTGCCGTTGGCATTATAAAAGGGTCGCAACCTGTAGATAGTCCGGCGTTAATAGCCAAATTGTTGATACGCCGTTAAACTAAAAAATAAAAAAGCCCTTCCAACATTTCCTACGGCCATATTTGTATGTTTTCGTTATTCAGGTCAAAATAATCGATGGCTGTTATCTGCGATAAGAGTAACAACGATATGTGTGTTTAAACGTTTTTAGATAACTATGGTTAAAGATATGGCACAATTAACTCATGGTCACCTAACCCATATCTTAGGGTGCGTTTACACTAGGATAGTTATTGCAGGATATTTATATCAGAGAGAAATTCTGACTAATGTAAACCATGAACAATTTATGTCTAAGATAAATTCTACATGGTTTATATTAGTCAGAATTTCTCTCTGATTTAAATATCCTGCAATAACTATCAAGTGTAAACCCACCCTTAGCCATTTATTGCTAAAGAAGGCAGCCAAAGGTCGTGGATAAAGGTCCAAACTATAGATTTTCCGAAAATCTGACTGTTTATGTCAGCAAAATCCCAACTATTCCTTGATTACTTTCGACCAACGAGGTTCAATAATTGTTTAGTTGTGAATGGGTGTTGTGACGTCACGGCAGTCATATGCCATCTAAATATCAGCTAAATGTCACTTCCCTGACCTTATCCTGCTTCTATGAAGCCCTCAACCTTTCCAAACTTCTTCCCTTTTCATTAACACGATTAGTTTAGGTTGTGTGGATGGCACAGTAAATCTATACCAATATGTTTTTTATAGATTTTGTATACTGTAGTAATATGTGAAGTGAAAAACTATTAAAAAAACATACTTTAAGGCTCATCAATTTATTTATGAAATTCAAATTCAAAAGAGACAAAAAAAACTTTAGTTTTGAATACATTAGATCACTAAGCTAAAAATAAACCCTTTTTATTGGGATGAATGCTTTGATAATAAACTGTCAATATTTGCCATCGTTGCTAAAGTAGTAAGGTTTAATCTCCTCAGATGGGGATTTCCAGTTTGTTTCTTTTCTTTTCCTTTTTTTTTTTTTTTTTTTTTTTTTTTTTTTAGAAGATTAGAAACCTTTTTCTACTAGGTATGAGAATTGAAAAGCAATTAAAAACTTCCTTTTGATATTCCATTTGCTGATATACATTTTTAAACTGTGCCCCTTAGGTTTTTTGTTAATCACAAGCTGCATTAATGAGATTTATTATTGTAGAATCCTATTTACATATTACATAATGAGGTGTAGATAGTTAGTCATGGTGATAAGAAGTCAGGGAATAGTTGGGATTCGGCTAAGTACAGCAATCAGATTATTATAAAAATCTTTATTTAGAACGTTTCGGCACGCTCTTTGGCAACCTTCTTCTGCTAAAACAAATATAAAGAATTACCAAAGAGAATAATTAAAAACACTAAAACAATATATTATGTCGGCACACAAATGTCAGTTCTAAAACATTTTTTGTGTGCCCATTAAGTAACAAAAAATTATAGAAAGTCAAATGAACAATTGTTTTTCATAAACAGAGAGATAATAATATTTTTTAGTAAGTAAATTGCTACAAACCAATGAAAGCCCAGGGAATGTAGGAAGATCAAAGTTAGATATGTGTTTCAGCTTGTTTGTAGGGTATCGAGGAGGATTATATGTGTTTCAGATTGTTTTTAGGGTATCGAGAAGGATTATATGTGTTTCAGCTTGTTTGTAGGTTATCAAGGAGGATTATATGTGTTTCAGATTGTTTGTAGGGTATCGAGGAGGATTATATGTGTTTCAGCTTGTTTGTAGGGTTTCGAGGAGGATTATATGTGTTTCAGATTGTTTGTAGGGTATCGAGGAGGATTATATGTGTTTCAGCTTGTTTGTAGGGTATCAAGGAGGATTATATGTGTTTCAGATTGTTTGTAGGGTATCGAGAAGGATTATATGTGTTTCAGCTTGTTTGTAGGGTATCGAGGAGGATTATATGTGTTTCAGATTGTTTTTAGGGTATCGAGGAGGATTATATGTGTTTCAGATTGTTTGTAGGGTATCGAGGAGGATTATATGTGTTTCAGATTGTTTGTAGAGTATCGAGGAGGATTATATGTGTTTCAGCTTGTTTGTAGAGTATCGAGGAGGATTATATGTATTTCAGCTTGTTTTTAGGGTATCGAGGAGGATTATATGTGTTTCAGATTGTTTGTAGGGTATCGAGGAGGATTATATGTGTTTCAGATTGTTTGTAGAGTATCGAGGAGGATTATATGTGTTTCAGCTTGTTTGTAGAGTATCGAGGAGGATTATATGTGTTTCAGATTGTTTTTAGGGTATCGAGGAGGATTATATGTGTTTCAGATTGTTTGTAGAGTATCGAGGAGGATTATATGTGTTTCAGCTCGATGGTTTGGTTTTATCAAGGAGGATGTTTTATATTTCAATTTGTGTATTGCTATGATATGAATTCACATAACTTCAAGAGCTTTGAAACTGCTCTGATGTTAAGGTGGTAGGAAATCTGGTAAGAAAATTATCTTTTATTTGTCTTTTTGGTCCCACCATTATTAGGAACAATTATTCCAGTAAAATAATGTAATTTTTAAATAGTTTTTTTAGGTAAGCCAATTCCATTATTTTTTAAAACTTTATGAAAAAAATAATAATTCTTCAATACTGGGATTTGAGGATCTCATCGGTATAAACTTTTATTTTTAATCCTTTATTTTATAATGAAGGGTGGAATCACTTTTTTTTTTAACTAGAATCGCTCAACTAACTGAGGGTCGAAACAGCAGTCTGATGAAATGCATGTTTCCTTTTTGAACTGGGAGAGTATGGAAAACAATTTAAACTATTTGGTTCAAATGCTACTTACCAAAATAACTGCGTAAATCAAATTTTCTCGAAAATGAGTTTGAGAATTATAACTGGTTTTCTATACTTGGAGATGCATGGTATAATGGAATCTTTTGTTCGCAAATCTTCTCCCAAGGAATATTCGTACTGAGTTATCCTTATTTTCAAGTGTTTTCATGAGAATTTTCAATTCTTTGAATTATGTAAGAAAAATTTGAATTTTCACATCATTTTCTTTTATATTAGTTCATTGACGACTAACTTAGAAATGAACAGATACTGATATAATTTGTAAGTTCTTATGTCCTCATCCCTCAATGTTTGTTTGTTAATCTGAGTTTATTTTGAAAAATATCCTGATTTGTTAAAAACAACTCTACAAATTAATTATAATATTTAGTTTTTAAAATATTATGAGTTTCTTGAGTGATTCATTTATTAATTTCAAAAAAGGTTTTGTCTTCAGAATCACCCCTTACAGTGAAATTTCGTAAATTACAAAACTAGTTTATTTATTTGGGAGGAGAATGAGTTTTAAAATTTTCATTTTCTTGATTAAAACTTGGACATAATTTCTTTATAATGAGGTGAAGATAGTTAGCTCACGAGGTGGTAAGAAGTCAGGAAATAGTTGGGATTCGGCTAATATAAGAACAACAATCAGATTTTTGTAAAAATCTTTATTTAGAACATTTTGGCTACTCATAGGCCATTTAATTATAAAATGGCCTATGAGGGTCGAAACAGCAGTCTGATGAAATGCGTTTCCTTTTTGAACTGGGAGAGTATGGAAAACAATTTAAACTATTTGGTTCAAATGCTACTTACCAAAATAACTGCGTAAAGCAAATTTTCTCAAACTAACTCAAGAAGGAAAAAATAATTTAAAAAAAAAGAAGTAAACATCTATAAGCCTCCCACTCACACTGCGGAAAGGGCTCTGGCCGAGTTCAGAACCACTGTGACACCGTGGCTGGTCGCGCTGCTCTCCTTGTAAAAATGATTTAACAGAGGAAACGAAACCATGCCCGGCTCTACTGCGAGTTGTGCTCGCTCCCTCCCCCGGGAGGGTGTCCACATTCTCCAGAGCCCATGAAACATTGTAAATATTGCTGTTGCACATTTAAAAAACTAACTTATTTAAAAATGTTTTCATTTTTAAAGGGTATGCCAGAGTCCATTCAGTATTCTATGTACTAATTTCTTTAGTTGCTTAGAAAAAAAAACAAAAAATAAATAATTAAGATAAGGAAATACATCAAGGTGAGGTGAGAATAACGAGCCGAAGGAGAGGGGCAGAGGACAGCCCATGGACCCAGCACTCTTTGGCAACCTTCTTCGGCAATGAATACCTAGGAGATGGAGGAAGACCAAAGTTAGCAGTTAGGTGAATATTTCACCATGGTCACCTAACTACTATCTTTAGTCTTCCTCCATCCCTTAGACATTCATTACGGAAGAAGGCTGCTAAATAACATTCCAAAACGTACTAAATATAAATTTTTACCAAAATCTGATTGTTGTTCATAGCCGAATCCCAACTATTCCCAGACTTGTTATAATTTAGCTTATTTTGTTGACTTGTTATATTTACATCTGTATATTCTCCTTATTTATTTATTGATAAGGCTTCGCAACTTTGGCGAATCGTCTGTTCGATTGTAACATTTTAACAAATTGTCAAGTAATTTTCATACGAATCTGATGTTCTTATTCTAAAATGGACTAGGGAACAAAAGTTATAAAAGGTAATGAACCAATAGCAAAATAGAAAATAATGAGTGAGTATAGAACAACCAAAGAGAAATAAAAATAAGGATAAAAAAAAATAAAAAATATATATATATATATATAAAACGTAGTGGTAACAAAATGTTTTGGGCGTAGCTTTATATATATATATATATATATATATATATATATATATATATATATATATATATATATATATATATATATATAATTTAAAAGATTAGTAATAACTTCAGACTCCTAAATTAATGTTACCTGTGGTTCCAGTTCCTATTAATAAATTGGCTACATCTTCCCCATTATATAAATTGGGGGTTTGTGCATACAAGAAGACTTTACCCCAGTAAAAGTTGTATTTGTTTCTCTGGATGTCAAAATCTCAAATTTTCCTAAAGTATCTTTATAATTGTTAAAGAATAATTTATCAATTATATGAAGGCATTTCTGATCCTGAACAACAAAGATTTCCTAAATTTTCCAAAAAAAATGTGGACATTTTATTTTTATTTTTTTGTTGGTGTTTAAAAATGTCAATCAATGAACATAGTGTCTTAAATTAAGTTTTTGATAAAAACGTTATTCTTGACACATTAAAAAAACGAACTTAAAATACTAATACTAATTTTTTAAAAAAAGGTTATTCCTATTTATTTTTGTGAGATCGTTTTCTACTGTGTATATTAGTTCTTTGTTCATTTTGTCTGTTTTAGCACTTTTTTATTATTCTGTTTAGTCAATGATATTCCCTGTTAATAATAATTTATGTTTCTTTGGAAACTTTCAGAAAACATTTAATAGGAATAAGAAATATGTCAAAACTGGGAAAATCCTACACTTTTAGGAAGGATACAAACACACCTTGATGATGCATGGGACACAAAACTTATAAATTCAAAGCTATTTACTAATGGAAGTCTGATACAATACACCGGTTGCAGCATTATTAGGAGAGTCTACAAGATATTTTGTAATTTAAAAACAAACTTGACACAAGATGCTTAAATAATCTGGCCAAAAAGTTAAAGTTCTTAAAGCAACAGAATACGTTAAAATATCAAATAAAGACAATGCAGCAGACTGTATACACTCAATTCAAAACCCTTACATACATTCAGGAAATGAGGGGAATTAATTCGTGGATAAATTATGAAATAAGCAGCAAAAGATCTATCGCTTGAATCCGAATTTACTCTTATGTCAGGACAGGACTTACGTACAGAGACGGTAAAGTAATGGAACAAATATTGATCTCTTCAAAGAAATCCTAAAGCCTACATCCATACATTGCTCATATCACAATCGCTCATATCACAATCGCTCATATCACAATTAACTACAACTCCATCAAAAATAACTCTCCTAAAGTGTACGTACTCATAAGCAATTCCTTTCAGAATTTGGAGAGACTGGACAACATTTGACAAAATTCAAATTTCAGAATGACGATAACTTGATGGACAAACATTACCCACATCCTATATTCTATTACAAAAACAGATTGGAATTAATATCAATAATAGTGAAGGGGATCAATAATAGTGGGGGATTTGTCAGAGTTACCAAATATTTTATATGTTAATTATAGAAATTAATTTACTAAATTTATTAAAATATATGGATATAGGAAAATAAATTAAGAATTCAATATTTTGATATGATCAATAATGATTAAAATTCAACATATTTGCACCTGCAAATCCTTCTGGCTCAATACAGAAACTGCAGCACCTTTTGAGTAAGATTTCATTTAAATTTTATTTTATATTATTTGAATAATGCTCACTTATTTGAGTAGTATTTTAAATGAGTTACAACTACTTTTCTTGAAATTTTCACTCAGTTATATTTTGAAATAGTTACCACAAAATGGGATCACATTAGTACGTGTGGTGAAATTGGTACAAAACTATACTCCTAGGATATTTTCATTTAACTGATACTAAAGGGTAAAACTTCGACCAAAGAGGGCGAACAGACGAATATATGCTCATATATTTGTCTGTTTGCTCTCAGATAAATATATAAGCAGTGTAAGTTTGTAGCAATGTCACCACATTGTACTAATGTGATCCCATTTTATGGTATTAGGTCACTAATCCTACACAAACAATATACATACTTATAAATAAACACATAATCATGCATTAATATGCGAAATAAGTCATTGGAATTTTATGGATGGAAATAAATCTACTCCTCATGAGGTTTCTATGAAGTGAGAAAAAACCTCTGGGCTTTTATGATGAAGTACTCACGTAAAGTCATTCACATATACTTGTATATACCTTATTACATACTATGTAATTACTTCCCTTAAAGATTACATTTCAGTTGTTAAGTTAATTCAAAGTGAATTCTTCTCATTGCCTTCCACAGAAACAAAAATAAAATGGCTTTTCTTCTGAGTTATTTTCCTCCACAATCTCCGAAGAACTACTGTCAAGTGTAGCGAAAAAGACATTTGGAGGTACAAATTTTAATTGTCAGTGAAGCATAATATAACATAAAAACATTTTATGTTTAAGGTCTTCTAGATATGACATGTCATTGTTATAATAATTGACATTCCACCAGACATTCTGCTGGCTTCCACTGTGTTTCTTCTGAGGACGTTATTATCACAATGACCCGGTCAAATACAGAAGACCTTAAAACATGGACCGAGGAAGTCTACAAGAATCATAAAAACATTTATTTTTTTAAAATGATTTAGATTTATTTATAAATATTTATAACATAAATAAAACAATTAAATATTATGAATAGCCATTAATCAATAAATTATAAATAAATATAATTAACTCCTGGTTTGTACCTATAAAGTGTCTGACTGACATGGGGGAAATTCAGTGAAGTATGTTGGCAGCAGTGAGCATCTACATTCTAGATCCTCGCTGCTGCCAGACACTTTATACGCACCAGGGTTTAATTACTATAGCAATTGATTATACATGATATGGTAAAGGATTTTAAGTATTATTTAACTTTGAGGACACTAAGTAGTGTTAATTCCCCAAATAACATGTTTTTAAAGAAAATATTACTGCATATTTAATACAATACTTATCAGGTATTCCTTTTCTATGCGGACAAGTGAATTAAAAACGGAAGAAGCCTAGAATTGTTCACAAACAAATTTGCTTATATTTGACAACATTGAGGAATTCAGTATTTTATCTATTGGCAAATCCATTTTACACACTTCTTTCTTATATGAAATAAGCTAAAGATAAAGAAGTAGGAGAGTACTGGGAAGTCTTATTTATTGGCTGATCTATCTTCATTTCCAGAGCTGTATTGTAGAAGACGGTGGAGTCGAGAAAGAAGCAAGAATATCTAACTATCTTCAAGCCGGAAGAATGCACCTTAAATCGAAGAGATGTCATGAAGAAGTGAACTTTTATATCAATATATTGCAGAATGACAATTACAAGAAATTGATGTTTGTTTATAGGTTTTATATCGGCAACAAACTACGGCCTTATCATTCCCTGTGAATTAGCTTTTCCTTCATATTTAGATTTTAATTATGTAGTCTTGTAAGAAAAAAATATTATAAACACTTAAACTATTTAAATTATAAGTACTTTAAATTTTATTATATTATTGGAATAGTTATTGACACTAATGGCGTCGGTGTAGTAAATAAATAAATAATTGATTTATTTTTATTTCATTTCATTTTGTCCACAGTCCTTTATTTCATTCCTTTAAAATGGGTTCAATATAGTAATGAAAGTGTTTCATTTAGAGAATTTTGGAGGTTCCTCTTCTGATATCAAATATCCACGAGCGATTTGTGTGTCCAAATTAATAACTATCTCTTCCCTTCTTGATTATCTTGAGGATGATTCCGAAGTATCAACAGTATCTTGAATATATTTTAGTTCTGTCCATAAGGCAAGTCAGTTTTGTTCCCTCATCCTCTTGAGTGTTAAAAACTGAGCTCAATGGGAGAGGGATGATGGCATAACATAATACTGGAGTTTTTTTTTTCAATTATTGTTTGTTCTTGTACATGGAGTTTATATTTAGCCAAAGAGTGATCAGAACAAATTAATTCACTTTACTTTCTAATTTTCCTGGAGTGGTAGAGTATAGCCTGTAATTATGCAGAAAATAGTGAGAAGAAATTGGAGCATTAACCTTTCCATTCGTCCTTGATGAGCTGAGCAGCTTTCTCACCAATCATATAACAAGGTACCATCGTATGAGCTCCTGGCACATAAGGCATGATAGAAGCATCGGCTACTCTCAGTCCATCAATGCCATGAACCTTCAGTCGAGGGTCCACTACTGTAATTCTTCCGTTTAAACCCATTCGGCAGGTTCCTGACTGATGATGGAACTGCATAGGAATACTACGGATTACGCACTCCCAATAAGGATCCGAGTCAAAGACAAACGCTTCACAACCGTGAACTGGATAGTCGTAGATCCTGGCTCCTATTTCTTGGAAGATTTTTGTACTGGCAACTGCTATTGCTGCTCGGATGCCTTCTATCAGCACTCTCACATCATAGGGATCAGAAAAGAAATTTGCATCAATTATTGGTGGGTCTCTGGGATCTGCAGTTTTCAGTTTGACGATTCCACGACTACGAGGGTACATGATCATTGGGCAAATATTAAAGCCCTCGGTCTCAACTATTGGAGACCAAGTTTTGTGAAATACTTTATCAGTTATAAACAAAGTTTTACTAAATGATCCCCCATCTCCAGCTATTTGAAGAGGGACAAAGATTAATTCTATATCAGGACTGTGGTAAGCTAGAGAGGTCTTTATGTAACCCACAGCTTCTGGAACATTATTAGACAATACACCACCATTCCCTTCAAACCATTGGAGCAAGCTTGCAGACAAATTCGCTCCTAGTTTAGGTGCTGTAATACTATCGGTGCTGTTTATTAAAATTGTCACAGCCGGAGTTCCAACATGTTCTTGCAAATTCTTCCCGACTCCAGGAAGATCTTGAATTACAGGTATATTCATTTCTTGCAAATGCAGGCTTGGTCCGATCCCAGACAGCAACAATAGCTGAGGCGACCCAAATGCACCTGCTGAGAGAATCACTTCCTTTTTCGCTTTAACTACTCTTTCTATCTTATTCTTTATAAAACTTACACCATAAGCTCTTTTAGTTAGTGGTTCAATCAATACTTTTGTAACCAAAGAGTCTTTAGATATGTGTAAGTTTTTACGTTCTTTAGCAGGCAGTAAATAAGCATTTACTGCACTAAATCGTTTTCCAGATAACTGAGACACTTGAGTTCCTGCAAAACCCATCAGAGTGTTGGGGTTATTGTAGTCTACGATATTATAACCCAACTCTTGTCCAGCTTTAACAAATCTATCACCTAGGCTAGTCTGGTAAGGATATTCAATGTGAACTGGACCATCGCTCCCATGAAAGCCTGAACTTGCCAGTGAATTTATAGACATATTTTCCAATTTGATGAAGTATGGAAGTAGTTCCTCGTATGACCATCCAGGATTGCCATCGTTTGCCCATCTGTCATAGTCCGATGGATGGCCTCTTGTACTTATCATACCGTTGATGATGGTAGCTCCCCCGACACAGTTCCCACTAGGCCAATGACAGGTTTCGTTCTCGAGCCCGTTGCAGACTCCGGGATGTGCTTCCAGTGTGTATACCTTAGAACAGGGACCAAGAACTGTGTTCGCGTTCACCAAAGGAATGTCATTGACAAGGGTGCCTTCACCTCCCTTCTCCAAAAGCAGGACAGTCCAGTCGCCGATTTCTGAGAGTCTGTTAGCTATTGCTGAACCGGCGGGACCTGAACCAACTATTATAAAGTCGTATTCCTCAAGCATTGGGGTCTCCGTTTTAAACTTCTCCTCTCGATATGGTATGCCTCGTCCATCGAAGAAGGATTCGATTTCGTCAAGAATGGAACCTTGGCCCGCAACTGCCGCTAGGAAAGACATCATACAAACTGCCGTCCAGTACGCGTCCATTATCTGAAAAAAATGCAATTTAATTAATAAAATAGTAAACAAGTCCTGCACTTTAAGTATAATCAAATAATAAATTTTATTTCATTCTTAGAATAGTTCATCACTCCCCTTTTCAATGTAACAGGAATAAGGACGATCTTATCACACTAGTAAGGATTCAAAAGTTATCAATAATGTCCACTCATAGGTCTAAAACATTTTGGTCATTGAAATAGTAAATTTATTAAAATATTTGCATAATATGCATAGTTCGTTTTGATCATTCCAGAAAAATGTAAACACTTGTAAAACAAAACCAACAACTTCAAAGTTGTAAGCACTTATTTATCCGATTGACATCGCCCCATCGAAAATTACTGCAGAACTTTTTTTTTTTTTGGTTGAATTTAAGGCGTGTCAACCGTTAGGGCGTGTCAACCGTTAGGGCCATTAACGCCAGACTGCAGAACTTTTCTTGTCTATTTATATTACAAATAATTAATAGTGTCATTGTTCAATTTTGTAAACATTAACAATTATTTGTTGTGTTATAAAATTTGATTCAACTGGCAGTATCATAACTGGAAGTTGTCAATAATATTGACCAAATTGATCATTTGGACATAGAATATATTATACTCTATGTCCAAATGATCAATTTTGTTGTCCCCTACAGTGTTGGGCAAAAATTATTCAGAATGATGAATAATGATTAATGAATAAATGTATTATTTCATTCATGAATGAAGAATAATTACTTTTATTCATTATTCGTTATTCTGTGAATGAAGTTTATGTTTTATTCACAAATTATTCGAATGATCAATCAGAATAAACATGTTTTAGTGAATAATGATATTTTTATTATAATGTTGGCAGCCAGAAATATGTATATATATGTGTGTTTGAGTAGGATTAATCAGTAGACCAACTAGAAATAAATAATAATGAATGATGAATAATGAATGATGAATAACGAATAATGAATACCGAATAATTCAGTGAATAATTCATGATGTACTGTGTGAATAAGATAATTCAGTGAATTATTCATCATTCACTAAAAATGTATTCGAATGATCATTCGAATAATAATTTATTCGAATAATGCCCAACACTGGTCCCCTATAACCGTAGTCTTAGATTAAGCGAATAAGGATGAGAGTGTACAGGATGTCAGAAAAATAATGGTCACCCTTTGGCCAGATGATTCTCCAATGCGAGGTCGGAAAAAATAACACCCGTAGAACTGACCTTGAAATGTTATTCAAATTTCTTTATTGCATATTTCGATTCTACGAGTCATGGGGAAGAAAAAAGTCAACGGCATCATAGGTCAGAAATGACTTCTTATGGTCAAAATACTTGGACGATTCCATTCCAATTGACAAATGGTGGACAATTTTGATAATTTTTTTTTTTTTAAATATTCTAGTAATACTGCCTTTCGCAAAAATACCTCGTTTGATTTTTATTTATTTATTTTATTTTATTTTTTTTAATATCTTTTAGTATAAAAAATAATAATTGTGTTAAAAAATGAGCCTCCCAGTGGCATTCATTGGAGGAACATAACTCATATTTTACAACTGAAAGGAATGCCTTCATGAGGTTATTCTCGAAGCTTATCAAGAGCTCTTTGCTATAAGCTATCAATCAATGGCTGAAATTTTCATGATGGGGGTAAGATTTTCATGAGCCAGCCAAAATTTTTTTTTTTTTTTTTTTTTTTTTTTTTTTTTTTTTTTTTTTTAGTGGGACATATTAACAGGTAGTTGGCCACCAGAAATAAAAATCACCATGATTGGAGACCCCCTTCACCAAATATATTTAAAAATTCGGAAACGATCGCTGTCATTTTTCATGACAGCTAATAAAGGATCTATGTTCATTTGCACAACTTATTCAAAAATCGCTTCATGAAGCCGACCTCAAGACAGCTGGAATCGCGCTAAAAACGAAAACACGAAAAAATTTCCGATAACATTTATTTGCCTATTTTCATTGAAAACTCAGCTTATTTGGACTAAGAGAACAGAAAAGAAGAATATTCCTGAAGGACAAATAACTGATAATCATTGAAACCAGCAGCTACATTTTCTCTGGGCCTCTACGGCTCCTGGACGGACACTATTCATCAACGAGTACTTGCAAGCATATCAAGTAACCGGAAGATTGTTTTCGCGCGAATTTCCCTCCCAAAACCATGTTCCGGTGGGCGGATTCTGCTGGTTAACGAACTTGACCTTTCAAAGTAAAAGACCGATTTTTGTACCAAATTTCATCAAAATCGGACCATCATTCGCTGAGCTATGCCGCGAACAGACATATATATATATATATATATATATATATATATATATATATACAAATTTGAACCACCGTTATTTTCGGTCTCTAGGGGTTCTGAAACGCAAAATTTTCTAGTTGGCACTTCCGGATTGCGTCATGAGATCAACCTTATAAGCGGGGTTCCTCCCTATGGGGGAGGGAGGAACCGCGCTAAAAACACATTGCATACAACACGATGACGATCGATGTAGTCCAACTTCAAGGAATACACGAAGATACAAGATTGAGATAGTAGATTTGGGAACCTCTGTGTAGTTGGCGAAGCTCTTGTATCACAATAGAAAGCAGACCAACCATGTTCTCTCTTAACTTTATATTTACTACATGCTTTGTTCTGTTCTGTTTTTCTTTGATTTTCGTTTTAAATTTAGATTATTGTTTGAAGTAACTCTGTAAATTCTTTTCTGTTACAATTTCATTGGATACTAGATGTACATTATATTAGATATACATTAAGTTAGGTATATTAAACTTACGTTGACATCATATGACGGGTTGAGAAGCCAAGGGGTACAAGTGACTTTTTAAAAAAAATCTAGTTAAGTGCAGTTCTGGATAGTTATTACATACGAAATGTTGGTGGCAAAGGGATATAAGTAAATGTCTGGTATTTGCTGAGAAATAGCGGAAACAAAATGAGCAGATTTGTTTGGTGCACAAGGGGAAGAAGTGACACTTGTACACCAAACATTGTTTTCCAAGTTGTGAATGTTGTTGCATCATTTACTGTTACTTCCAGTTAAATCTGTTTAGGGCAACAATATTTTAATTGTTTTGTTAGGTAAGTGGCCGTTTATTTAAAGAAGTATTTGAACAGAGTTTTAACATTTACAACCATAGTTCCTACAATACATTACGTGTTATTCAAGGAGGACAACAGCCACGTAGAAGAGTTGCAGAGGCTGAGCCAGTTCATGATGACCATGAAGCCTTTGGAAGAAGAAAGAGGCTTTATTTAGGACAGTGTCTGAATAATATGAGCAACACACTTTTTTTTTTCTTGGCGCACCGACATCTGGGCCTTTAGCGCCGTCATCCATTAGGATAAGGCAAGGAACCTTCTCAATGGGCCTGAGAAAAATTCCTGCCGCCAGAGGGGCTCGAACCCTCATCTCCCGCATGAGAATCTAAGGCGTTAACCACTAGACCACGGATATACTTATTGCCTGCCATTCCATACTGTTTTATTGAGCTATTCTTAAAAAGTATCCTGACAATAAATATCAATATTGTTTGGTTTTCGAAGGCCATGTGGTACAAGTGATGTATGTTATAATTATAAATTGATAACAGACATTCACAATTATTTTTTTTTTTTTAAACTATATTACTGAAATTTCAATTGATGAATAGTAGAAACATAATTTAAACATTATACAGACTTACACTTTTCAGGGAATTTACAAAAACGATTTAACTTTAAACAGTAATATCTCAAAATGATTATAACGTCACTTGTATCCCTTGGCTGCTCAATCCATCATATAACAACATGTATCCCTTGGCTGCTCAACCCATCATATAACAA
The DNA here is from genome assembly GCA_946811695.1 of Gonocerus acuteangulatus. Lineage (NCBI taxonomy): Eukaryota > Metazoa > Arthropoda > Insecta > Hemiptera > Coreidae > Gonocerus > Gonocerus acuteangulatus. The sequence goes on from OX328125.1 coordinate 7,762,014, forward strand.
CATGTATCCCTTGGCTGCTCAACCCATCGTATAACAACATGTACCCCTTGGCTGCTCAACCCATCATATAACAACATGTACCCCTTGGCTTCTCAACCCATCATATCACAACATGTACCCCTTGGCTTCTCAACCCATCATATCACAACATGTACCCCTTGGCTTCTCAACCCATCATATAACAACATGTACCCCTTGGCTTCTCAACCCATCATATAACAACATGTACCCCTTGGCTTCTCAACCCATCATATAACAACATGTACCCCTTGGCTTCTCAACCCATCATATAACAACATGTACCCCTTGGCTGCTCAATCCATCATATAACAACATGTATCCCTTGGCTGCTCAACCCATCATATAACAACACGAGGCCTCTCAATAACTAATATTATATATCAAGATCATAATGTATGTATATACAACTGTATTTAAAGTAAAAATATTTTGTAGATAAAATCTGTACAAACAGAACAAAATGTAATGTATGCAAATATGTATGTTCTATGCAAAGCATGGGACATGCAGAATACACTCCCTCTCTATAGGGTTACACTAGGGAGGAAATAGAAGCCAACCTCAATAGCTACCTACATTTCCTTCAAAATTTGCTAAAATGGTGCATTAGTGAAATTATACTAAATCATCAAAAATGCCCGACCTTAGGCCCCTAAATATACCAAATGGGACACAAGGAAAAATATAGAAAAATGTCACTATTATCTTCATGCGATGGACTGCATAAGCCTGCTTTCCTAAGTTGATATTTTTTACAATTTCGGCAAATAAAACATTTTTAAAAAAGTCCGTCACGCAGGAGCTGCATAACTAAGCACTTTCCTCAGAATTTGGGTAGTGTAGACTGCTTTCCAGAACAATTTGCTTAAAATATCCTACATAAATAAAATAAAAACATGAATAGTTCTCTTTTAAATTTGTAATAAGTAACTGATCAATTATTAATTTGCTTCCAGAGTTATGTTTACACATGGTACCTACTGCACTAAGTAATAAATACAAAAAACCTCATATTATCGTATTTTGATCTAACGCAGGAACAGGATACAGTCACTCTAGTGGTAGAAAGCGCTCCTTGCGGCGGCTTTGTGAACCTACGTCTGGCGGGCTTTTCTATTGAAATATATTACAAATTAAACCCCCACTTTCCGATTGACCGATTCAGCTCATTTTTACAACACTTCTTTCTCATGAGTTACCCACGACGTATACCGCGTTTCGTTACAATACAGCAGAAATTACGGCCGGTATAAGTATATTAGTAATTTGGGTCCGGAATAAACCCCCCCCCTTCTAAAGAACCGATTTAGTTTATTTTTACAACTCATATTTACCTGTAGACTACCACTACGAATACCGAGTTTCGTCGAAATATACCAGAAATCACGGCTGGTAGTGGCGAATTGGTATTGTGGGTCCGGAGTAAACCCCCCCTCCTAATGAACCGATTTAGTTCATTTTTATATCTCACTTTTCTCTCTATATTACCACTATTACCAAGTTTCGTTGAAATATAACAAATATTACGGCTGACATAGTCATATTAGTGTTTTGGGTTCGGGGTAAACCCCCCCCTTCCGGTGGACCGACTTTGGTGGTTAACGAACTCGTTCAATCGTTTGCTAATTGAATGCTATATACCAAGTTTCGTGACGAAAAAAACAAAAACTCTGGCCGCTATCGTGTTAACAGACACACATATATATATATATATATATATATATATATATATATATAGCTGACCCGGCAAACGTTGTTTTGCCATATAAATAATAACAACGGGTGCATTGAATCTACGAATATGCTCTCCAGCTGGTGTTTTATCAGGATTAATGACGATAGCGTGATTATCCCTTTGTAATTGGTGCATATGTGATTTTAATATATTCAACAACTCGTTGTGCTCCTTCAAAAGAGCATCTAGCTCGCTGACGATGCGCCTGGCATAAAGTGAATCAAGGTTATTATAATCACAACGTGCATTCACGCGATTGGCAAGTGCGCTTCCGGAATCCTCGCCGCCCATAAAGTAGATTTGTAAGAATTTATGTGGTTCGTTTGGCATTGGCAGCAGTGAGCCCATTTTATGATAAACTTGGCCTCTGATTTTGAATGTAGAATTGAATTGTTGACCATTTGCATTAGTATTTCGAACTATTTCTGTTGCACCGAACGATGTCATTTGAAAGCATGAATTGAATCTTCGAATTGACTTCAGGAACACGTTAGAATCTGGATCCGTGCCGATAAGTAAGCCGTTCAATGGTTCAGGTGGTGTTTCAATTTCAGGTAGTTGCACTTTTCCTGACGCGCAACACATCCCAGCTGGCTCATTTTTGAATTTCAGAGCATGACAATGCGGATATTCCTTGTCCATAGCACCAATTACCACTTTTGAATGAGCATAATATTCAATATCGGGCTCATACTGGAATGCTACACGCAGGAATGAATCAGATATAAATGCTCGATGTACCTGTTGTCGTTGTTGGTCATTTGTTCTTCGTCTATTGACTGTGAAACGGCGTGATTGTCGTTGTTCTAATCTTCTGACTTCATTGCGTTCAGCTCGTGTATCTTCTGGCTCTTCTTGATGCAATTAGGCTATTCTGACACGTGCATCAGTATTTTGTTGCTGGAGTTGTTCTTCTGTTCTTTCGGATCTGCTATTTCGCAGCCGTTGAAAATTGAGGATTGTGTGTATTTTTGTATGTTGTATCATAAAAAAATAGAAATTAAAAATTTTGTCTAAAAAATAAAAAAAAAAATTTCGGGGTGGACTACCCCTAACATTTAGGGGGATGAAAAATAGATGTTGGCCGATTCTCATAGATACCGGATAAGCACAAAAAATTTCATCAAAATCGGTCAAGCCGTTTCGGAGGAGTATGGCAACGAAAACTGTGACACGAGAATTTTATATATTAGATATGCATATATATATATATATATATATGCATATATATATATATATATATATATATATATATATATATATATATAAATTTTAACTGGGGTCATTTTCGGTGTCTACTAGGTTGGATCGATAAAGATTTGAAGAAATTTTTCAAAAATTCCGTCATGAGTCCAACCTCAATAGCTACTTTCCTTCGGAGGAAAGTGCTAAAAAGTCCGACTCGCAGGAACTGCAGCATCTTAGCGCGGTTCCGTTCATGTCCCTAGTGCCATTTGATAAGCTTAGAAAAAAAATAAACTTATTTTTTTTCTATATCTTGTGAAAATTGTCAAAATCCTCTCGAACATCTCGAATAAAAGTGATATTAAGGCGTCAGGGACACCGACAGTAGCTAACTTTTACACAGAAGCGGAAATTACAGAATCTGGCTCTCATTCTAAAGCAAAGCTCTATAAATCAATACAAAATATGCCTAATAAAGCCTTTCTAGAGGATACAGAAGCATGGGCGTATATGAGGGGGGGGGGGGCTGAGGGGACTGCAGCCCCTCCCGAAATTTTGAATTGATGATAAAAACTTCTCGTAAAACCCTTAAAAATAAATTAAATAAGATCACTTAGTTCATAAAACATATTTTATTTTACGTGTAATAGCGTTTTAGTTGCCTAAAACTATTCCAAGCTCTAAATATTTAGTATTCCATACCCTGGAAATGGTCTCAGCCCCCCCCGAAATTGTTTTTATATACGCCCATGTACAGAAGGATCAAGAAGAAGTACACAAGATTGAGTAGAATACCCTGCCTAATATAGCCTATATAGAATAATATGTTGAATAAAACCTATCTAGTAAATACACAAGGACAAATAAAAGTCTTGACGAATAACAAATCAAGAAAAAAAACTTTATTTAACAAAATAAAACAAAGTTTAGTTGCCCAACTACAATAGAATAATATACCTAATTAAGTCTATGGAGTAGACACAAATGGACCAAAAACAATTCTTGTGGAATATTGTTTTTAGCGCGGTTCCTCCCTCCCCCATAGGGAGGAACCCCGCTTATAGGGTTGATACAATGAAACAATCCGGAAGTGCCGACTAGAAAATTTCGCGTTTCAGAACCCCTAGAGACCGAAAATAACGGTGGTTCAAATTTGTATATATATATATATATATGTATACATTTATTTATATATATATATATATATATATATATATATATATATATATATATATTTGTCTGTTCGCTCTCTAGCTAGAAGACGAATGGTCCGATTTTGATGAAATTTGGTACAAAAATCCTTCGTCCAATTTGAAAGGTCAAGTTCGTTAACCAGCAAAATCCGCCTACTGGAAGATGGCGTTTGGGGCGAAATTCGCGCAAAAAAAATCGTAACGCTTACGTTTTTGAGTTCATAAGCTTCTAAGTACTCGTTTTATATGATTCCTGGGCTAGGAAAACGAATGAAACCATTTTCAAGGCAATAGCTTTAACCGTTTTCGAGAAAATTGGAAAAATATTTTTTGAATACCGTTTTTGGTTTGGGTACTTAGAATCATGGGATTCAGTTGAAACATTTTCTGCATGTTCTACTTTCATCAAAACTAATATGTTGAAATTTTGGTTACGTTTGGAGTTAAGGAAGGGTTAGAATAAAATATTTTATTAACAGACTTAAAAAGTTTTGGTAACTTTGTATATTTTCCTTAATATCTCGAAAAAGGTTGAGAATCTTCGTAAACGAAAGAATACCATTAGAAAGCTTACTAAATGCTCTCCAAAAAAGGTTCTGATGAAAGTTTTGATTAGGCGATGTCAATCGGAGAAATAAGAGCTTAAAACATTAAAGTAATTGATTTTGCTTATTCGAACTGTTCTTTTTGTCTGTTTTTATTCCTTGTTATATTTTAATTGCTTATAGTTGGATAATGTATTTTACAATAAAACAGATTAGGCAAAATAAGAAAAACAATTCATTGTTAGAAATATAGCTTGCCAAGAGAAAAAGATTCGTTGACGTCTTTTGAATATTTTCAATTGCCTTTATGCTGTTGGTTTTTTTATTTTATTTTTTAATTGATTTTATCTGTAGAATTATTACTATAGTAAAAGAACACAGGAATGTGTGAAAATATTTGATATTTTCCAATTCATTGAAACGTATGAAATGAAGTATCGGTAGAAGAGGATTCTAGGGTCTTGCGGACCTGACCCCAGGTATAGCCATAGAACCCTTTGTACAAAGGCCGAGGAAAATATTATCTGTTTCTATTCTATGCTTTTCAAATGAGAATAGGGATATGAACAGGAACCGGGGTCTCCCGTGGTCTAATGGCTAGCGCCTTGGATTCATAAGCGGGAGATGGTGGGTTCGATTCCCAACCTCCGGCAGGAATTTTATCATCCCACGGCTCGCTGGTGAAATTCCTCGCTGCACCCTGGATGTCGGCGCTAATGACCTAGATGTAGATGTGCCGTAAAAAAAAAACAAAAAAAACTGGAACCGCGCTAAGATGACGCAGTTCCTGCGAGTCGGACTTTTTTTTTCTAATTAAATACTTTTTATCAATATTTAGTATATAACCTTTGTTAAAAACTATTGATTGCTAATTGATGAATCGGTTTACAACTAAGTAGTCTTTATCAATATTTAGTATATAACCTTATGTTTGGATCTGAGTTTTTGGGGTGCTCTCCGCCTAGGCTTTGTATTTGTGTCGGCAGATACCTGGGGTATATTTACAGCTCTTGAGGATTAACTCTTAGCAGGTAAATTTCCTGCGGCCCCCTGGTTTCTACGGGCATTGAACTTTAGGAGGATTGGATTTAGGACTTAATATACGTATGTAGACTAAATCATAGCAAGAAGTAATCCGCCGTCGTCGGTTCTTAATTATGTAGACTCGCTAATGTTATCCAATCTTAGATACATCGTATTTAAAATCCACAGCAAAAACACGACATTTCATCAGAATCCCCTGCTGAATAAAACTTATATAGAATAATATGCAAAATAAAGCCTATCTAGTGGATAAAAATAGAGGAAAAAAGCCGTTCGTGGTGGTAGAAAATCTTAAACGTATTTCGCTCAGAAATCTCCGAAATATTGTCACTAATTTTACGTATCCTGTTTTATAGCCAAATAGATTTATATTCTATAATCAATAAGAAAAACCTACTAACAATAAAAAACTATGGGTAACAGATGAAAATAGGGAATACCAAGAATAATTCTAAAGAACGAAATCAACACCAGTACTGTAATCTAGATATTCATACGGCATCTTCGAATTCTAACAAACAAAATATTGATTCTAATTATACGTATCCTGTTTCATTGACAAATACATTTGACTACTATAAGCAATTAAAAACACTAGGGAATATGCCAAAGAACTCGGAGTAGGAGCCTCGACAGTTTCAAGACATTTGAAGGAAATCGACAAATCCAAAACTGACATTTCATACGGTATTTCTCCGATTGACATCGCCTAATCAAAACTTACATTAGAACCTTTTTTGTAGAGCATTTAGTAAGCTTTCTAATGGTATTCTTCCGTTTCCCAAATTCTCAACCTTTTTCGAGATATTAAGGAAAGTATACAAAGTTACCAAAACTTTTTTATGCCTGTTAATAAAATATTTTATTCTAACCCTTCCTTAACTCCAAACGCAACCAAAATTTCAACATATTAGTTTTAATGAATGTAGAACATGCAGTAAATGTTTCAACTGAATCCCTTGATTCTAAGTACCCAAACCAAAAACGGCATTCAAAAATTATTTTTTCAGTTTTCTCGAAAATGGTTAAAGCTATCGCCTTGAAAATGGTTCCATTCGTTCTCCTAGCCCAAGAAGCATATAAAAAGAGTACTTACAAGCTTATGAACTCAAAAACGTAAGCGTTACGATTTTTTTTGCGCGAATTTCGCCCCAAACGCCATCTTCCAGTGGGCGGATTTTGCTGGTTAACGAACTTGACCTTTCAAATTGGACGACAGATTTTTGCACCAAATTTCATCAAAATCGGACCATCAGGGAAGTCAGAAATGAGCGAACAGACAAATATATATATATATATATATATATATATATATATATATATATATATATAAATATATACATATATATATATATATATATATATATATATATATATACAAATTTGAACCACCGTTATTTTCGGTCTCTAGGGGTTCTGAAACGCGAAATTTTCTTGTCGGCACTTCCGGATTGTTTCATTGTATCAACCTTATAAGCGGGGTTCCTCCCTATGGGGGAGGGAGGAACCGCGCTAATAAAAAGCAATAAAAACCAAGGGAAAGAGACAAAAATTACAAAAAGGACGACAAAAACCCGTTCATAAGAACAAAACAGACGTATTTGATGTTTTAAGCATTTATTTCTCCGATTGACATAACCTAATCAAAAATAGTTTTAGAATCATTTTTGTAGAGAATTTAGTAAGCTTTCAAATAGTTTCAATCCACTTACCACGATTTCCCAACCGTGTTCGAGATATTAATGAAAGTATACGAAGTTTCCAAAACTTTTCATATCTGTTCATAAAATATTTTATTCTAACCCTTCCTTAACTCCAAACGTAACATAACTTTCAACATATTAGTTTTAATGAAAGTAGAACATGCAGATAATGTTTCAACTGAATCCCGTTATTCTAAGTACCCAAACCAAAAACGGTATTCAAAAACTATTTTTCCAATTTTCTCGACAACGGTTAAAGCTATCGCCTTGAAAATGGTTTCATTCGTTTTTCTAGCCCAAGAAGCCTATAAAACGAGTACTTACAAGCTTATGAACTCAAAAACGTAAGCGGTACGATTTTTTCTGCGCGAATTTCGCCCCAAACGCCATCTTCCAGTGGGCGGATTTTGCTGGTTAACGAACTTGACCTTTCAAATTGGACGACAGATTTTTGTACCAAATTTCATCAAAATCGTACCATTCGTCTTCTATTTAGAGAGCGAACAGACAAATATATATATATATATATATATATATATATATATATATATATATATATATATATATATATATATATATATATATATATATATATATATATATATATATATATATATATATATATATATATAAATAAATATATACATATATATATATATACAAATTTGAACCCCCGTTATTTTCGGTTTCTAGGGGTTCTGAAACGCAAAATTTTCTAGTCGGCACTTCCGGATTGTTTCATTGTATCAACCTTATAAGCGGGGTTCCTCCCTATGGGGGAGGGAGGAACCGCGCTAAAAGTGTTATTTCATTAAAAATAACAATTAGTTACGGTAATTTTCTAAAGTCACAGGCATAAAAATAAAGGTAACGGGCTAAAATACGCGTTTTTATCTTTCTTAGGAGATTTTCTCTCGGTGGAGAGTTAAAACGTAACATTTTGGCATGTGAAATTTCTAAAACAGAACGTGCCGTATTTTTAGCTCTCAGCTCGTGTTCAAGTTGCATATAAACCTCTTCCAAATCCCCAGCAGAGCTTGTAGAAAGCAACGACTTACAAGTTATGCTCCTTACTTTAATTAGTGCAATTTACAATCTAATGATCACAGGCGAAAATAACTGAATTAAAATCTTCATTCATGATAATATTCATAATAACTTCTTCCAATTATTTATCAGTCCTTAGGATCAAAAAGTTAAAAGAGCAACCTTGATTTTTTTCTGTAATCTTAAAAATTATTAGATAATGCTAACCACTATTAATTTTTTTTCCTTAGGTGGAGAGGGAAGGCGGTTGAATAATGACAATGTATATTTTTGTTGACAATTAAAAATTTAAAAAATGCCGCTGAGAGGTTCATTTTTTAATAAACTTATCATTTTTTATACTAGAAGATGCTTTTTTTTTTTTTTTTTTTTTTTTTAAAAAAATCAATGTAGGTATTTTGCGTCAGGCAATGTTAGTAGAAACTGTAAAAAAAAATTATCAAAATAGGCCACCATTTGTCAACGGAATGGCCCACGCATACATTGTTAATGGTCATTTTGACTACAAGGAGTAATTTCTGACCTAAGGCGTCGTTGACTTTATTCTTTCTCATGATTCGTAGATTCAAAATATGCTATAAAAAAATTTGACCTTGAAAAACATTTCAAGGTCAATTTTGCTGGGGTCAATATGGGGTTTACATAAGTTTCATGTACAGCATTGAACAATGAATCTGCAGACGTAGCGTCTATGTCATAAACACGCTACGTGCCTTATGCGACGCTAAGACCGTCGCGAATCTCGATAAGCTGTTACATTGGAACATGATTTTTGAAGCGAAAATCGCGTGAACAAAATCGTACCGCCTACGTTTTTGAGTTCATATGCTTGCAGGTACTTGTTTTATAGGTTTCTTAACATAGGAAAACGAATGAAACCATTTTTAAGGCGATATCTGTAACAGTTTTCGTGAAACTGGATAAAAATAGTTTTTCAAACTAATTTTCTACATAGAATCGTACATAGAATCGTTGGATTCAATTGAAATATTTTCTACACGTTTCAAATTCAACTAAACTAACAAGGGGAGTATACAGTGATGAGTTCACTGATCTGGTCCATTTTTTTTTTTTTTTTTTTTTTTGGTGATTCTGCATCCAAAAATAGTCGACACGTGTCCAAGCGTTCCGTCCAATGCGCCTTAGGAGCCGAGAAATAAAATAAAATGGGTTGAAATTGCTTTATTTTTTATATCGAGTTTTGAAAATGATATCGACATGATTCTTTTTGCCAATTCATTTGTTTTATAGAGTACACTAAAGGGAAAATATAATCGTTAAACAATAATTTATATTTCGTCAAATAAATTCAAAAATATGCTCACCTTTTCAGGTAAACTAGTATTATACATTTTTTTTTACACCAAAAATAATAGCAGATTTAAAATCAGCACACCAAGAAACCCTAATGTGGTGAATATCATTGAAAACAAAAAATAATGTTTTTTCCCTGTTGGAAGAGACTAAAAATTTGTAAGCGAAAAAGTAACGTAATATTTTGAAATCCAATATCTCCCCTTGAGATAATCCGATTTTTACATCATTGAAATCTTTCGAAAGAAGAAAGACTCCTTTTTCTAACCATATAAATGACTGTAGTATTATCTCAAAATGTACTTGCGAAAAATGGTTCTCAAAATAAAAATAAAATGTAAACATTTTTGCATATAACGTCAATTCCAGAACACGTAGAAACACGACGATTGGAACGAAATGTGTGACATTAAGGCCTTTATTGACCCTCCAAGTTTGGTTTGAATCGGGTAAATATGCTTTGAAATATGGCCGGATTGTTTGTTGAATCTTTAACAATATTTTAAGGGCCCCCTATGCAAAATTTAAAATACATTGTTTTGTTGTAATATTCCCAAAATTTGAATTTAGGGGGGTTTCAATGTGCTAAAAACGAATCTGACATTCGTTTATAAATAAAAAAAAATTTATAATGGATAACTTTTTAAATATATGGAATATTTTGGCAGAATGGTATTCTATAGAGTCGAGTATGTAAAACCATTTTGGATACTGCTTCTTATCCTTTACTAATAACACTAGGGATATGAACAGGAACGCATTAAGATGACGCAGTTCCTGTGTGTTGGACTTAATTTAACATGGTTCGGATATTAAGTGAAATCTAATGTATACATCTAACCACAATAGTTACTAATTGGAGGGCCGGTGGCCGTGAGTGATAAGGCGTGGGCACTTAACACTCCGTTGCCAAAGGTCGTGGGTTCGATTCCCACAAGGGGGTGGTGACATGTCTTTAGAAAAAAGAAAAGGCATCAACCCTATCCTGGGTAGATAAGGGTGGTAACCTATAGATACGCTTGTCATATGTTTGGTGAGTGAAACCAGGAGACATGTAGGATGGGCATACCCGGGGGGGGGGGGGGGTGAATAAAAATGGTACAAATTAGAAGCAAAAAATTGGGGGCGAGGTTAGCTCAGTGGTAGAGCACTGGACTAATGAACTGGAGGACCAGGTTCAAAACCCGAGCAAGCACTTAATATTTTTTCTTCTAGTGTCTTCGTTCATGGGTTGAATTCGGCCTCCCTGACCGTCCCTAGGCCGACCCAGCCTTTAATTAATCTACTAATGGGTACCTTGATGCTAATGACACTAGCAGTCGAAGCAGCAAGGAGAAAATCAGGCGGCCGGAGCATAGTACTGACCACTCGATCTCCCTAGTGTGCCTTATGGTCACAAATCATATACCTCTACAGTATCTGCCCCTCGGGGCCCTCGTGGCCTGTTACGGGACTGATTTTTTTTTTTTTTTTTTTTTTTTAGAAGCAAAATAGTGTGTTTTTAGCATCCCTAGCGGAGTGTGGAATCTGGTACTCTGGCCTACTCGATTTTTAAAAATAAAAAATGAATTTTTAATAGTTAATTTACTTTAAAAAAAAAAAAAAAAAAAAAAAAAAAAAAAAAAAAAAAAAAAAAAAAAAAAACCCTAGCCGTTTGGGCGACTGGCCGTTGACAGCGCTGTGCAAGTATTTCCATCGTTTGCTCATATATTACAGTTAAAATAAAAACATCTCAATTCTTTGACAACGTGTGCGGTAGTCAAAAATATTGATTGTAGATAAGTAAGCGATTCATAAAAGATTCTTAAAAACATAAATTCATTACTTTTTACATCTTACGGCCGTTTCCGGGACATTGATAAAACGGAGCGGGACACCGGGAAAATAGCAAAATACCGGGACTTATGGCAAGCGTACATATAGATAACCAGTCCAAAAATTCTTAGTCAATAATAATAAACGTTAAAATTTAAATAAATTACTAATAAAGAAAGGAAAATTCTGTTAATAAACAAGTTTTTTTGATTACCTTAGAGAGCAGAGACTGGTTCTGTCGGAAGGTCGAGCGTCTACTGATCCCTTGGCTAGGGGTTTCCCAATATTCCTGAGACCTTTCTCAATTATTGAACACACCTTTCAGACATATTCACTCTCCAATATGGAAATACACCTTTTATCTCCAGCCTGTGAAGGTTATTAATCTTATCTTTTGAGAAACAAAGACTCATCGTAATCAACTCATTAGTAGTGAAGCCGGTAAAATATCAAGCCAGACATTTCCACCATCAAACCGTTCCCATGATTGGGCTATCTTAAACTATACAATGCCAATATCCTCAAAGATGATTGTGTAACACAAAACAACGGGGAAAAAACAATATCAACTTCATTCCATTCTGTTCAAACTATGGCACATCTATACAGGGTGATTCAGGTCTAAGTAGCTAATTATGGCATATCTATACAGGGTGATTCAGGTCTAAGTAGCTAACTATGGCATATCTATACAGGGTGATTCAGGTCTAAGTAGCTAATTATAGCACATCTATACCGGGTGATTCAGGTCTAAGTAGCTAATTATGGCACATCTATGCAGGGCGATTCAGGTCTATGTAGCTAATTTTCGCACATCTATACAGGGCGATTCAGGTCTAAGTAGCTAATTATGGCACATCTATACAGGGCGATTCAGGTCTAAGTAGCTAATTATGGCACATCTATACAGGGCGATTCAGGTCTAAGTAGCGAATTATGGCATATCTATACAGGGTGATTCAGTTCTAAGTAGCTAATTATGACATATCTACACAGGGTGATTACGGTCTAAGTAGCTAATTATGGCATATCTATACCGGGTGAATCAGGTCTAAGTAGCTAATTATGGCACATCTATACAGGGCGATTCAGGTCTAAGTAGCTAATTATGGCACATCTATACAGGGCGATTCAGGTCTAAGTAGCGAATTATGGCATATCTATACAGGGTGATTCAGTTCTAAGTAGCTAATTATGACATATCTACACAGGGTGATTACGGTCTAAGTAGCTAATTATGGCATATCTATACAGGGTGATTCAGGTCTAAGTAGCTAATTATGGCATATCTATACAGGGTGATTCAGGTCTAAGTAGCTAATTATGGCATATCTATACAGGATGATTCAGGTCTAAGTAGCTAATTATGGCATATCTATACAGGGTGATTCAGGTCTAAGTAGCTAATTATGGCATATCAATACAGGGTGATTAAGGTCTAAGTAGCTAATTATGGCATATATATACAGGGTGATTCAGGTCTAAGTATCTAATTATGGCATATCTATGCAGGGCTATTCAGGTCTAAGTAGCTAATTATGGCATATCTATACAGGGCGATTCAGGTCTAAGTAGCTAATTATGGCATATCTATACCGGGTGAATCAGGTCTAAGTAGCTAATTATAGCACATCTATGCAGGGCGATTCAGTTCTAAGTAGCTAATTATGGCACATCTATACAGGGTGATTCAGGTCTAAGTAGCTAATTATGGCACATCTATGCAGGGCGATTCAGGTCTAAGTAGCTAATTATGGCATATCTATACCGGGTGATTCAGGTCTAAGTAGCTAATTATGGCACATCTATGCAAAGTGATTTAGGTCTAAGTAGCTAATTATGGCACATCTATGCAGGGCGATTCAGGTCTATGTAGCTAATTTTCGCACATCTATACAGGGCGATTCAGGTCTAAGTAGCTAACTATGGCACATCTATACAGGGCGATTCAGGTCTAAGTAGCTAATTATGGCATATCTATACAGGGTGATTCAGGTCTAAGTAGCTAATTATGGCACATCTATGCAGGGCGATTCAGGTCTAAGTAACTAATTATGGCACATCTATACAGGGCGATTCAGGTCTAAGTAGCTAATTATGGCACATCTATACAGGACGATTCAGGTCTAAGTAGCGAATTATGGCATATCTATACAGGGTGATTCAGTTCTAAGTAGCTAATTATGACATATCTATACAGGGCGATTCAGGTCTAAGTAGCTAATTATGGCATATCTATACCGGGTGAATCAGGTCTAAGTAGCTAATTATAGCACATCTATGCAGGGCGATTCAGTTCTAAGTAGCTAATTATGGCACATCTATACAGGGTGATTCAGGTCTAAGTAGCTAATTATGGCACATCTATGCAGGGCGATTCAGGTCTAAGTAGCTAATTATGGCATATCTATACCGGGTGATTCAGGTCTAAGTAGCTAATTATGGCACATCTATGCAAAGTGATTTAGGTCTAAGTAGCTAATTATGGCACATCTATGCAGGGCGATTCAGGTCTATGTAGCTAATTTTCGCACATCTATACAGGGCGATTCAGGTCTAAGTAGCTAATTATGGCACATCTATACAGGGCGATTCAGGTCTAAGTAGCTAATTATGGCATATCTATACAGGGTGATTCACGTCTAAGTAGCTAATTATGGCACATCTATGCAGGGCGATTCAGGTCTAAGTAACTAATTATGGCACATCTATATAGGGCGATTCAGGTCTAAGTAGCTAATTATGGCACATCTATACAGGGCGATTCAGGTCTAAGTAGCGAATTATGGCATATCTATACAGGGTGATTCAGTTCTAAGTAGCTAATTATGACATATCTACACAGGGTGATTAAGGTCTAAGTAGCTAATTATGGCATATCTATACAGGGTGATTCAGGTCTAAGTATCTAATTATGGCATATCTATACAGGGTGATTCAGGTCTATGTAGCTAATTATGGCATATCTATACCGGGTGATTCAGGTCTAAGTAGCTAATTATGGCATATCTATACAGGGTGATTCAGGTCTAAGTAGCTAATTATGGCATATCTATACAGGATGATTCAGGTCTAAGTAGCTAATTATGGCATATCTATACAGGGTGATTCAGGTCTAAGTAGCTAATTATAGCACATCTATGCAGGGCGATTCAGTTCTAAGTAGCTAATTATGGCACATCTATACAGGGTGATTCAGGTCTAAGTAGCTAATTATGGCACATCTATGCAGGGCGATTCAGGTCTAAGTAGCTAATTATGGCATATCTATACCGGGTGATTCAGGTCTAAGTAGCTAATTATGGCACATCTATGCAAAGTGATTTAGGTCTAAGTAGCTAATTATGGCACATCTATGCAGGGCGATTCAGGTCTATGTAGCTAATTTTCGCACATCTATACAGGGCGATTCAGGTCTAAGTAGCTAATTATGGCACATCTATACAGGGCGATTCAGGTCTAAGTAGCTAATTATGGCATATCTATACAGGGTGATTCAGGTCTAAGTAGCTAATTATGGCACATCTATGCAGGGCGATTCAGGTCTAAGTAACTAATTATGGCACATCTATACAGGGCGATTCAGGTCTAAGTAGCTAATTATGGCACATCTATACAGGACGATTCAGGTCTAAGTAGCGAATTATGGCATATCTATACAGGGTGATTCAGTTCTAAGTAGCTAATTATGACATATCTACACAGGGTGATTAAGGTCTAAGTAGCTAATTATGGCATATCTATACAGGGTGATTCAGGTCTATGTAGCTAATTATGGCACATCTATACCGGGTGATTCAGGTCTAAGTAGCTAATTATGGCATATCTATACAGGGTGATTCAGGTCTAAGTAGCTAATTATGGCATATCTATACAGGATGATTCAGGTCTAAGTAGCTAATTATGGCATATCTATACAGGGTGATTCAGGTCTAAGTAGCTAATTATGGCATATCAATACAGGGCGATTCAGGTCTAAGTAGCTAATTATGGCATATCTATACAGGATGATTCAGGTCTAAGTAGCTAATTATGGCATATCAATACAGGGCGATTCAGGTCTAAGTAGCTAATTATGGCATATCTATACAGGGTGATTCAGGTCTAAATAGCTAATTATGGCATATCAATACATGGCGATTCAGGTCTAAGTAGCTAATTATGGCACATCTATACAGGGTGCCCTGTATCTGTGCAGAAACTAGTGTTCTCTCATAATTCTGGAATAATCGCAGAACCGATTAGTTTTCCTTCTAAACAGATAGTTACTTGGAGATTCCTTATAGAGTTGTTCCTCCGCCATTGTGAATGTGACAACATGCCTGCGATGACAGTATTATGTATAGGACAGTAATATGTAGAGTATATTTCCTTTCAAGTGCTTACCGCACCTCCTGCCCCGCCTTCTCCCTAAACAGGTATCCAGTCTGTTACCACACACACATACAGTGTCGGCATCTTATTACTATCTAATACAGTAGCGGGTCTCCTTTGGCTTATCCCATTCATACCTAAGGAGACGGGTTCGAGTTGCGCTTCTGGCAGGTTGAGTTTTCACATCTTGCTGAAAAAAATCCCCGTGCTAATGATCTAGATGCAAATGCATCGTAAAACGAGTCCGACTCGCAGGAACTGCGTAATTTTAGCGCGTTTCTGTTCTTATCCCTAGTGTCGTTTAGAAAGGTAAGAATATAAATAAACATTTTTGTTGATATCTCGTGAAAATTGTCATCGCCTACTTGAACATCTGGAATAAAAGCAACAGTAAGGCGCCAAGGCACAGGAAACTGACAGTAGCCAACTTACTGAGAAGCGGAAAATACACAATCGGGCTATCTCTCTCTCATTCTCAATACAAAATCGCTTCTAATTTACTTGTCACGTTTTATTGGGGGGGGGGGGGATGCAATTGAAATAACACCTGCCATGGGCGTATATAGAAAATAATTTCGGAGGGGGCTGGGAAAATTTTGGGGGGGGGGGGGCTGAGACCATTCCGGTGAATGGAATACAAACAATTTAGATCTTGGAAGAGTTTTAGCCAACTTAAACGCTATTACACCCAAAATAGAATATGTTTTATGAACTAAATGATCTTATTTAATTTATTTTTAAGGGTTTTATGAAATTTTTACCGATCAAATCAAAATTTCGGGGGGGGGGGGGGCTGCAGCCTCCTCCCTTATATACGCCCATGACATCTACCAATTAAAAACTAAGGCAAACAGGGAAAGAAAATGTAACGAACAAATTCAAAGCACTTATTTCTTTGATTGTGCCGTCCCGCCGAAAATTGCTTGAGAAACTTTTTTGTAATTTATTAAGTTTCTGAATCGTTACTGTAGATTTACTACGATTTTACAACCGTTTTAAGGGTATTTAAGAAAATATACGATGACCTGAAAACTGCTCATGTCTTTTAATAAAAATATTTTTGTTTTAATACTTCCTTAACTACAAAAGTAACCATAATTTAAATATCTTAGTTTGGAGGAATTTCAAACATGTAGAAATGATCTCATCTGAATCTAACGATTCTACACGTACCCAAACCGAAAATTAGTTTTAAAAAAAACTTTTTTAACGAGCTAAAAGACAAATTTATATATACTCACAAATTTGAACCTCTGTTCTTTTCGTGATCTATATATGGATTTTGAGGCATGAAATTTTCTATTCGGGACTTCCGGATAGCGCCATAAGGTCGACCTTATGAGCGGGTTTGCTCCCTACGGAGGGAGTATACGCCCTAAGAATGCATAAAAATGTCCTACGTGTTTTTTAGAAAGAGAAAATAAAAACCACCTGTAGATATCCCGGTGTTAATATCCCAGAAGTCTAAGCGCCGTAAAAAAAATGTACAATTTATCAAGAAGCTTCAAGGAAATGTGTAACAGTAGCACAATCTACGTCGTCGTCAGCAGGCGCGTCAATGTTCATGTTTTCGCTAGGGTTCCTCGCTGAGGCGTATCTAAAGCGATTTAGACAGAATAACACACTCGCTCACAGCCTTAGCCTGTTGTGTTCGTGCTCTTTATTGCGTTGTTCGTTGCCTCTTCAGGTCCTGACCTGATCTTTACTGCGATGTTCGTTGCCTCTTCAGTACTCTCTACTGCGATGTTCAGTTCCAGACCTGCTCTCTACTGCGATGTTCGTTGCCTGTTCAGTTCCAGACCTGATCTCTACTGCACTGTTCGTTGCCTCTTCTGTTCCTGATCTGCTCTCTACTGCGATGTTCGTTGCCTCTTAAGTTCCTGGCCTGTTCTCTACTGCGACGTTCGTTGCCTCTTCAGTTCCTGACCTGCTCTCTACAGCGATGTTCGTTGTCTCTTCAGTTCCTGACCTGCTCTCTACTGCGATGTTCGTTGCCTCTTCAGTTCCTGATCTGCTCTCTACTGCGATGTTCGTTACCTCTTCAGTTCCTGACCTACTCTCTACTGCGATGTTCGTTGCCTCTTCAGTTCCTGACGTACTCTCTACTGCGATGTTCGTTGCCTCTTCAGTTCCTGACCTGCTCTCTACAGCGATGCTCGTTATCTCTTCAGTTCCTGACCTGCTCTCTACTGCGATGTTCGTTGCCTCTTCAGTTCCTGGCCTGCTCTCTACTGTGCTGTTCGTTGCCTCTTCAGTTCCTGACCTGCTCTCTACTGAGATGTTCGTTGCCTCTTCAGTTCCTGACATGCTCTCTACTGCGATGTTCGTTGCCTCTTCAGTTCCTGACCTGGTCTCTACTGCGATGTTCGTTGCCTCTTCAGTTCCTGGTCTGCTCTCTACTGTGCTGTTCGTTGCCTCTTCAGTTCCTGACCTTCTCTCTACTGAGATGTTCGTTGCCTCTTCAGTTCCTGACATGCTCTCTACTGCGATGTTCGTTGCCTCTTCAGTTCCTGACCTGGTCTCTACTGCGATGTTCGTTGCCTCTTCAGTTCCTGGCCTGCTCTCTACTGTGCTGTTCGTTGCCTCTTCAGTTCCTGACCTGCTCTCTACTGAGATGTTCGTTGCATCTTCAGTT
This sequence comes from Gonocerus acuteangulatus, assembly GCA_946811695.1. Classification (NCBI taxonomy): domain Eukaryota; kingdom Metazoa; phylum Arthropoda; class Insecta; order Hemiptera; family Coreidae; genus Gonocerus; species Gonocerus acuteangulatus. Next base: position 7,780,625 of record OX328125.1, read on the forward strand.
CCTGGCATGCTCTCTACTGCGATGTTCGTTGCTGACGTGCTCTCTATTGCGTTGTTCGTTGCCTCCTCAGGTCTATTGTAACTAGCAGCCTTTGTCCAGTCCCTTTCCAACTTGCAGCTCCTCACATAATGCTTGAGCTCCTTGGGAATAGCCTCAGCTATTTCTTTGGGCGTTAAAATTGCAGCGCCAGTATGCATTAACCTAATAGAGGCCAATGCCTCAAATTTACAGGGTATATTCTGTGAGATTTCCTCCTCTTCGAGGCACCAGCGGCAGGCGGGATCATTTATTAGTCCCATTGTAGAAAGGTGTTTTCTTATCGGTCCATGTCCTTTTAGGAGTTCCATTATCCTTCTTAAGACATTCCTTGACCGTCCTTTAACAGACCGACATATATCATTGCCTGCAACATGCCTGTCTGATTACCTTCCGGACAAAGATTTTTGATATTTTGCTAAGTGCCTCAGACCCATAGAACAACTGTTTCAATCCTTTCTTGGTCAGTTTGTCAGCTTTTTCGCTACCATCAATACCCTCATGATGAGGCACCCATACAAACTTGCCCTATACCATTCAAAGCATTGCAGCAGTCCATTAGAACTTTAGAAGAGCAGCTAGCTAATGCTAGTGTACTCAGCACAGCTTCACTGTCACTATTTATGTATAAGCTTTACCCTTTAAACCTTTTTTGGGGTTCTCTCGGACTGCAATTTCAATTGCATGAACCTCTGACTAAAACGCAGTGCTATATGATCCTAGAGTTTTAACAATTTTGGGTTTGGTACCACAAATTCCAACACCACTTCTTATCATTAAGAGATCCAACTGTTTTCCACACTAGTGAGCCTCTTTGGAATATTTCCTGTTTTACGACTTGGTATGGTCACCTTAAAATTGTTTTGTAAATAAATGCATTCTTTCTCATTTTTCCAAGTTCCTGAAATGTACATCTCTTCCTTATTATAATTAGGGTCTTCATTCTTAGGGCACTCATCAAGGCTTCCCTCCTTATGTGAATTGATAAAAGATGAGTGCTTCCATTGTGGCAGTGGGTCACTTACTCATTGCCTTCGCTTTCTCAATCTCTTTGTTGACGTGCGAGTCCAGGTGCTACCACCACCATAATGAGTTACATATTAAGACCCCTCTTCCTGAAGAAAGCAACTACTTTAGTCTTTCCAGGGTTCACCATAATTTCAAGATAGATGAATTGGTCTAAAGCTTGTGTCCGCTATTCACTTGTATTTTTTTGTTGAAAGCACTAATTCACAGAGAAAGCACATAGTGCTTTCCTCAAAATCAATGCTTGTAAATCATTCTTTAAATAAAAAATTATTACTTACATTCATCAATGAAAAAATATTTTAGAATATGAAAAGAAACAAATTGGAGCAATTTATGTAAAAAAACAAAACAAAAAAACTTAAATAATTTATTAAAAAAAGTATTATAAAATAATAATGTTAGTTGAGGAACTAATAATTAGAGAGACATGATAATACTACAATACTTAACATTATTATCGATGATTTCTTAAATCTACACATTCATTGGATTACGGGAATTTTCAGTTTGTTAATCGTGTAATTAATGGTAGATAAACCCAACTCCAAATCAATATGTTTTCTCAATTTTCTAAAGGCATAATACATTTTATCATTACAACAGTTATCATGAATAGATTGACTTTTAAACATTTCATTTCCTCGATTTCTGAAGGAGTAAATTTTTTTTTTATATTAATCAAACTTATAAACATAAAATAATACAAGAGCAACAATTTGAAGGAGAAATAACTATTCGCTTTTATAACTAACAACAGTGTCCATCCTGTGAACGGATGTCGAAAACGATCTCAGCTGTATTTCCTGCGAGTTTGCAATAAAACATGGTCCTGTTTCATCCCAGAGTTCTGGCACTTCGACATCAGGCAGAGTGTAGATCAGAAGGTCAAAAGCGCCTAAAAACACACAACATTATTTTATAAGATTATTTTTTCAATGTGAGTTAGAACTTTTTTTAATTTTTTTTTAAGTCATCTTAATCCTTCGGGTCATCAACACCTTTTCAGGTATTTTGTGCAGCAAACGCTCTATGATGATTATTTATTTATTCATTTGAGGAGCTTCGTAACACAGATGACTGGCTCCACTCTATGATGATTATAACTATCAAAGATTATTCACTTACATATGCACACATAAACATTAATAAACAATATAATATGATACAATTCAGTTCATGTCAATACACAATAATTATTTTAAAACCAGTAAAGTTCTCGTCAGGATCGCAATCCTCTCTAATGAACAAACTAATATTAATAAGGGAAAACAAAAATTATGAGCTTGATAACAGAGTAATTTCATTTTGCTGATTGGTTTTGGTGAGTCCAGAAAGAAAAAAAGTCCAACAACTTGTTTTGGATCACCAGATAATGCTAATCTAACCTTAAAACGCAAGTTAGAAGATACACAAAAAGAAGACATAAAAGGTAACAATAAGAAAAGAAGGGTCATGCATCAATTTTTGCAACAATAGAGTATGTGATACCATAATTGCAAATAGAGTTAAAATTGACGAATGTATAAAGAATATACCTACATATTTATGAACAGAACAAGGATATTAGATTATTTTATTTGATATATTATGTAGGACGGATAAAAAATAAAATATCTAAAAAAACACATTTAAATGTACAATGTTTATCTGTTTGTCGCAATCTTCGATCTTCCAGAACTGCCTGAGCATATCTATGTAGGATATCTCAGTGTAAGACTGAGACCTTACATTCCACAGCCTCTCAGATGCAGTCAGTGCCATGGGCTGAGGCATGTTGCCTCTTCCTGCAAGAAGTCGCCGATGTGTGGAAAATGCGCTCAGGAAAAACATGAAGGCCCTTGCACTCAGGTGAAATGTTGTCTTTGTGGCTCAGAGCATCATTCGTGGGATAAATCCTGCCCGGTTTACGTTAAAGAAGCCGAGATAATAAAAGTAATGGCCCTTAAGAAGATTCCTTATTTTGAGGCAAGAAGACAGGTGATAGCCAAGAAGGAGACTGTAATGATATAAAAGGGGGTGCTCAAGAAAGGGTCAGTTTCTGACATAGCAAAGAGTAGCATTCCTATTCAAAATAAAGGCTAACTTATATTTCATAAGTCCATCACAAATATTATCATTTGTCAATCAATAAAATAAATAAAAGAATAATAAAAGAGATAGCATTTGGCAGTGATTAGTTTGGCAGTATTTATTTTTTCAAAAAGGCAGTGTTAAGTAGATAGAAGAGTCCAAATATCTCGGCTAGGAGCGATAAGGTATACAAGTTCCCAGAAAGATAACGATAGAGGTGTTTCCAAGTATGAACAGGAAAATCCAGGGAAGGACGAAGAAGTCAGACACCCTTGGTGTGGTGGGAGTACGCCTCTATAAGTAGGGCCTTCCCCCACCACTCATTCTCACTTCGACGCCAGCCAAGGGCGAGAGAGCACCCTTTGCAGAATCAACTGGTCAGCCGACCCCAAGCACTTCACCTGGACATGATGGGGAGACACAACTCCAAGATCTAACAGCCGACCATCCATCTCCTCAACACGACTACAAGCAGCCTGCCTCTTCACTTCAAGAACATCATCCGTAAAACAAGCTGAGTATAACTCACTCACTGCCAATCTTTAATTAAACTCTTAAAGCTATCTAAAATTTCACAATGGCCAATAGTTATATTTTAATGTATAAGTTAATATTTTAAACATGTTCTGATTTTTCTAAGATAACCCAACATTGATACAAATATGTGAGTCAAGCACTATTTTTATATTCTTTTTATATCACAGCCATGCAAAATCTAAAATTATATCTTTTCTTCAATATAAGTCAATTATTTCCAACCCTATTTTATTTATAATGAACCTTTCTCCTGGTATTTAATATGGTCTCAACACATAAAATGACAAATGGTAAGAAATGATTCTAATCATATATTTCTCATGCTTTTCTTTCAGGAAATTTATTAAATTAATTTAATTATTCAAATGGTTATTCATAAGTCCGTATGTGGTGAGTTTGGTAATAGATTAAATGAACCCTGAGATTTAATGAAAATAATATATCAACTTTTCTAAATCAACTTTTCCTAGAATAACTTTTAAATATAATTCAAATTTCCTTTTCTTCCCAAACAAAAACACCACAAGACATAGGCTCAGAAAACAAGCAAGAAACCTTTAGTTTTCAGACTATTACTTTTCTGATTAATAACATGATGCAGAAAATCGATAAATTGGAGAATATGATAATACATATGACCAATAATAAAGGCCTAATAGAAGAACATAACAACTCAGTCAACATAAGTAAAGAGAAAATCTCAAAACTCCATGATGAAGAGATGACCAGTGGAAACTCACAAGAAAAAGTACACAAGCCAGTTGAAGACAAATCACCATCAGGTAAAACAGATCGCCTTCCCAGATATTCCAAAGTCGAAACGGAAGAAATGTTGGAAGACACAGAGGGCTGCACAGCAAAGGATAAATCAGAATATAAATCAGGTAACAGAAACAATAAAAAAAGCACTTCTAAGACAAAATTCGTGAAACAAAATGGTTAGTAAAGTTCTAAAACAGTCATTCACATCTTTAACCGATTGTACTAACCACATTTTCATATTGTTTCTGTTACTTAATCTTAGTGTTATACATGCTCTTATAATTTCTATTTCTCCATATATTTACTTTTTATTTAATCTTATTATTTTTGCGTACACATTCAAATCAGTATGGCTTCTATAATCCAATGGAACATAAATGGCCTTCAAAGACACAATGGAGATTTAAAACTCTTGTTGCAAAGTAATAACCCACACATAATAGCACTACAGGAAACACATTTGAAACATGGTAGAGATGTCCGCCTTAGTGGCTTTAACCTGTACAGGAATGATTATGTTTTGGGAGATAAGGCATCCGGTGGTGTTGCTATTTTTGTAACTGACAGTATGTATTCTGAGCCAATTCGATTATATACTAGCATACAAGCAGTAGCGGTCTCAGTACGCCTACCTTTCCGAGTTACTGTCTGTTCTGTATATCTTCCACCAGGCGAACCCATTGACGTACACATGATGGAGGATCTGATCATCCAATTCCCAAGTCCTGTCATGATATTGGCTGATGTCAATGGACAAAGTTATACTTGGGGATCGACTACCACAAATATAAGAGGACAAATAATTGAAAACATATTTGGACACTTTGACTTGATCCCTTTAAACCCTCACTTACCAACACACCTTTGCCCCCGTACAGGAACACTATCCAACATCGACGTGACTGCTTGCTCAGCTTCCATCTTCACTCGATTCACGTGGGATGTCTGCGAAGATAGTCATGGGAGTGACCATTTCCCAACTGTCATCACCATTAACTCCGATATACCAACCTTTTGTTCTAATCCAAGATTTAATACAAATAAAGCAGACTGGAAGGTATATCAGGATTACATCGAAGACAAACTAAAGATAACAAGAATTGCTTCTATCGATGCTTTCCAGACTCTAATACTCGAGGCAGCAGTGCAAAGCATTCCAAAAACTCCAAACACCTACAAAAGACTTCCGGTGCCCTGGTGGAACGATGAATGCAGAACGGCTGTAAATGAGCGGAAGAAAGCTCTCTGGCTTTTTAGTAGGAATCCATCGCAAACGTATCTTGGGGATTATAAAAAGAAGAAAGCCAAAGCTCAGTGGGTGATAAAATCTTGTAAGAAGAAATGTTGGATTGACTTTTTGACAAACATTAACGAAAATACGACTTCAAAGAACGTCTGGCAAAAACTGAACCAAATTCAACACAAAAAATACAACTCACCTGTAACTGGACTTAAACATCAACACGAAATAATAACAGACCCTCGAATGATAAGTAATATTCTAGGAAGTCACTTCAGCAGAATATCTAGCACTGCAAACTTTAGTGAAGACTTCCTAGACCACAAAACTTACACTGAGAACATAGAAATACCTATACTTACTGACGTAGAACATCCACTGAATGACGACTTCACGCTAAACGAATTGAAATGTGTTCTTTCAGGCATCCATAACACTTCTCCAGGAACAGACAACATTTCTTACGAGCTGATTAATAATTTACCCACTAGAGGTCTGGCTACTCTTCTCATGCTATACAACAATATCTTCAAGACAGGTACCTATCCTAGACCCTGGAATGAATCTGTTGTCATTCCAGTTTTAAAGCCTGGTAAGGACAAGTATAGCCCGTCAAGTTATAGGCTCTATCGCTGCTTTGCTGCTGTTCTAAGATTATGGAAAGAATGATAAATAAAAGGTTGGTTTGGTTTTTAGAAAATTATCACCTTTTGTCAAAGTTCCAGTGTGGATTCCGACCGAACCACAGTACGCAACACCATATTGCCAGATTAGAGAGTGACATTCTCAATAGTTTCATGCTGAAAGAAACGGTTATTGCGGTGTCACTGGACTTGGAAAAGGCATATGATCGGCTTTGGAGATGGCTAGTCTTAGCTCAAATGAATGACTGGGGGATGCAAGGAAATATCCTAAGATATATTTCCCAATATCTTTCAAACAGACGTTTCAGGGTGAGGATAGGTATCACGCTTTCCGATGAATTCCTACTGGAAAATGTAGTGCCTCAAGGAGGCGTCCTGAGCACCACTCTATTTAATATAGCAATCAATTCCGTCGGATGCTTTATCCCTCAAAATATATCTTACTGTCAGTACGCTGACGACATCCTTCTGTATCACTCATCCAAAAGCTTTGAAACTGCTGAAGAAATAATGCAAGATGCAATCCATGCTCTCGAATACTGGTCCTCAAGGAGTGGCTTCCAATTTTCAGAGGAAAAATCGAAGTGTATTGTATTCTCTAAAAGACGCAACCTCCCAGTACCAAATTTAAAGCTTAATAACATGAACATTAAACACAGCGACACATTAAAATTCCTTGGCATGACATTAGACAAGAAACTAACATGGGGACCCCATATCAAAAGTATTCTTAACAAATGTTACAAATCGCTGAATTTCTTAAGAATTCTTTGCAATACTAAATGGGGAGCTGACAAATGTACCATGCTAAAGTGTTACAGAGCCTTCACCAGGCCTTTGCTGGATTACGGCTGCATAGCATATTCATCTGCCAGTTCGACAACTAAAACCATTAGACTCAATACACAACACAGGTATAAGACTTGCAACAGGAGCTTTCAGGTCGAGTCCAAGAACTAGCCTTTATTCAGAATCTGGAGAACCTTGGATTATCGACGTCAGATGATCTGTCTTAAATTTATCGTGAGATCAAAAACTTTGAACACCCCATGCGTAAACATGTTTTTAAACAACCCTTACATGAACAACTATATACAGGAACAACCAAGGCAAAAACCACTCCTAATCCGATTCCATGAAAACACAGAAAATGCTACATTGATCAATACACCTACACATCCTTACAGAAACCTCTCAATCCCACCTTGGAGAGTAAACAACCTAAGAATTGACTTGACTATGACAAAATTTAAAAAAGCCGACGCATCATCTCAGAACTACTACAGGGCTTCATTTAACAAGTTGACAAGGACTAATGGAAATACTCCAATAATATACACGGATGGGTCCAAAACAGCAAATGTGGCGTGGGTGCAGCTGCTGTTTTAGGAGAAAGTATATACAACATCAGCCTCCCAGTAGATGCAAGCATATATACAGCAGAGCTGTACGGCATACTTTTGGGCCTATCCAACGTACAAACTACAATACCGCACATAATACTGGGTACAGACTCCTTAAGTTGTTTACTCTCCTTAAAGAACATCTACACCACCAACCCGATCCTCATTCAAATTTTACAAGAACTATCGAGACTAAAAGACTTACACACAATGGTAACAATGGTGTGGGTTCCTGGTCATGAGAACCTTGGAGAGACTTCAAAAGCAGACAAACAGGCAAAACTTGCTACAACTAGCCGACCACATGACCAGTACTTATTTACATCACAAGACACAAACAAAAATAACACACACTATACTGAATAGATGGCAAGCAACGTGGTACTGCACACAAGATAACCACCTCAAGGAAGTAAAGTGCAGTATAAAACCATACTCGTCAGGTCAACTAAGGACAAGACGCGACGAAGTAATACTAACACGACTTAGAATCGGACATACACGACTCACCCATTCGTACCTCTTCACAAGACAAGACAAACCACTATGTGAGGCATGCAACGTACCTTTAACTGTAAAACACATCCTAACAGACTGCCTTAAAAGAGACAACTTACAGATTCCTCGAAGCCTCAGTGAACTGTTATCTGATAGGAGCCCCCACATTGATACCATACTGACATACTTAAAGACGACAAAGACATACAATAAAATATAATTATACCAAACATAACTCCCAAGTCAAAGTTTCTTATTTCAGGATAATATTCCTCAGATATCAACTCCGCAAATATATTACTACTATTTATTATTACCGTTAAAATTATACGTTTAATTCTGTATTTATTTATTTTATTAATTCCTTACACATTTCTTTTTTATTTTTTATTATTATTCTTTTCTTCATTTCATTTTCCGTACCCTTTAATTTTGTTACTGATCCTTAGCTTATAATTTATTATTTTATTTATTATATTTTATATAAATTCTTTTAGGGCAGATCACCATTGCTGTGCAGCTCTTAAAGTAAAATAAATAAATGTACAATGAATATAACTGCACTTAAGTTATAAAAGAGTAACTTAGAACATGAAAAAAAAAAAAAAAAAAAAAAAAAAAAGAACTAACATAAAAGAGATAAATACATAAATCTGTAAATTAAGAACAAATATGGGATAAATTTAATATACCATTTCAAATAAAATAAAAATTATACTTTTTCTGCACTGTTTTGAACCATAATTACGAAAATGGTTAAAAATACTAACATGTTATGTTGTTTCTATATACCTTTGTAAGAAATGTAAGATAGTGGATTTGTATGTACTAAAATACATCAGCAGTTCATATATGTAGTGTGGTATATTCAAGTTTTCTTGTTTTCTCCAGTTAGTAAGTGTTTATATAACAATTGTTTACAGATAATGTCATATTGCATTGTGTGCTAAGTGGTAAGTTTTTTTGTCATTCGAGGCTGATAGCCACTTTTGTGACAACGGGCCGGCATGCCCCAAGGACTTTCACGACAAGGCCATTTCTTCTCTTTGTGACCGAAAGCCACAGCTGTGACAGCATTTTAAGATAAATAGCGGTATGTTTTGTAAGCTCTAGTCACTCTTGTATCCGCTAGATTTTGTTGTTGTTTGTTTGAGCCTATTGAATATGGGTTTGCCACTCTGTCCCTTTGCATAGTTTGGGTCCCTCTGAAGGAACTTATTCGTGTTTTAGCAGTTAATGTGAAAATAGAGATCATGGTCTGTAGATATTATACCAATGTCGAGATATTTTACTTGATATCATTTAAAAAAAAATCAAATATTTTTAAGAAAATAAAAACAAAATTAAAAAAAAAAAAAACTTCTTAAGCCAGCCATTGACTGGTGCATAGCTCAGAATAAGAAAACTTTTTAAAGAAAGAAATATCGAAAGCATATTGCGTCAATCCATTTGAAATGGTCCAGAAAAAAATAATCAGGTTGCTTGACCATTTTAGAAAAAATTGATATTTTTACCATCAATTACAAATGGAGTAGGTAGTTCAAAACAATTTTTAATTTGTTTTTAGAGTCATCCGTTTGAAAATGGCAGCCATCTTTGTTTCAACAACGGAAAACTCATTTTCACAGGACTGGTAAGTTATAGAGTAAAAATTCAGTCACCATTGTTTTCCTTGCAATCTGTTCTATATTTTGTGTCTTCTTCACTATTTGAATATTTTGAAATGAAAAACAAAATAATAAAAATTTAAAAAGAGTAGGCCTAGTTTCCAATTATAAATAAAACTACATTATTTTGCATTGCACTGGACAAAGATAAAACGTTTTAAAACAACTTAAAAAGAGTTATTAAAAGAAATAAGTACACATATAATAAAATTTTAATAAATTATTCAAGTTTACGCATTGCTAAATAGGCGCCAAAAGGACCATTTAAAAAAATTCATAGCTATGAAAGCACTTAAATATACAGATTGAACTTATTACAGTAGTTTTGTGTTACACCTAAGTATAACATATAAAAAAATTAGGTTTTTATCAAGTCCCCACCAGAGATATTAAAGCCTAAAGTTATCAAAAATTGCTAAAATTTGAAGATTAAAAATTCATAAAAAAATAACGTAACAAATATCAGGGTTAAGAGAATTTTAAATACAAGCTACTTAGTTAGGTTTATTATCGTGCCAAAAATCAACTTTGATATTCATCCCCTTATGCTGTAAAATTACCCTCAACAGTGGGCTTTTGAGAAATTACAGTTGTTTTCAATGGCATTTTTAAGGTATTGGATTTCAAAATATTCAAAAAATGAAGAAGACATAAAATATAGAACAGACTGTAAGGAAAACAATGTTAGTCTATAATTTACCAGTCCTAAGTATTGATATTTTTTTTTTTTTTTTTTTTTTGGTGCATCTACTGCTGAGGTCATTAGCACCAACCAGTCCTAAGTAAATGAGTTTTCCGTAAGAGCTCATAAAATCAAGAATCAGCATGCGCGGTGAATCAAAGATGGCCGCCATTTTCAAGTTGTTCAATCTAAAAAAAATTTAAAAATTGTGTTAAATTACTGATTCCATTTGTAATTGATGGTAAAAATATCATTATTTTCTAAAATGGTCAAGCAACCACCTTTGGTCCACTTGATATGGATTGACTCTACTAGGAGAAATAAGAAGAGATGGGCGGTGGAGCCCCAGCTATTTGAATGTCGTCCTGTGGAACCAGGAGAGTGAAACAGGCTCTGCTCCAGGGATATCTAAGGTCGTGCGGGTTGCTGCCTTGTAAGGATTAAGTGAGAACGGACAAGAACTTAAGATTAGAGGAATATTCAAGAGAAATGAGTACTTACATGGGCAATCTAGCAAAGGGATGAAAGTAACAGGCTCTACTCCAGGGATATCTAAGGTCATGCGGGTTGCTTCCTTGTAAGAATTAAGTGAGAACGGGCAAGAACTTAAGATTAGAGGAATATTCAAGAGAAATGAGTACTTACATGGGCAATCTAGCAAAGGGAGGAAAGTAACAGGCTCTGCTCCAGGGATATCTAAGGTCGTGCGGGTTGCTGCCTTGTAAGAATTAAGTGAGAACGGGCAAGAACTTAAGATTAGAGGAATAATGAAGAGAAATGAGTACTTACATGGGCAATCTAGCAAAGGGAGGAAAGTAACAGGCTCTGCTCCAGGGATATCTAAGGTCGTGCGGGTTGCTGCCTTGTAAGAATTAAGTGAGAACGGGCAAGAACTTAAGATTAGAGGAATATTCAAGAGAAATGAGTACTTACATGGGCAATCTAGCAAAGGGAGGAAAGTAACAGGCTCTGCTCCAGGGATATCTAAGGTCGTGCGGGTTGCTGCCTTGTAAGAATTAAGTGAGAACGGGCAAGAACTTAAGATTAGAGGAATATTCAAGAGAAATGAGTACTTACATGGGCAATCTAGCAAAGGGAGGAAAGTAACAGGCTCTGCTCCAGGGATATCTAAGGTCGTGCGGGTTGCTGCCTTGTAAGAATTAAGTGAGAACGGGCAAGAACTTAAGATTAGAGGAATATTCAAGAGATATGAGTACTTACATGGGCAATCTAGCAAAGGGAGGAAAGTAACAGGCTCTGCTCCAGGGATATCTAAGGTCGTGCGGGTTGCTGCCTTGTAAGAATTAAGTGAGAACGGGCAAGAACTTAAGATTAGAGGAATATTCAAGAGAAATGAGTACTTACATGGGCAATCTAGCAAAGGGAGGAAAGTAACAGGCTCTGCTCCAGGGATATCTAAGGTCGTGCGGGTTGCTGCCTTGTAAGAATTAAGTGAGAACGGGCAAGAACTTAAGATTAGAGGAATAATGAAGAGAAATGAGTACTTACATGGGCAATCTAGCAAAGGGAGGAAAGTAACAGGCTCTGCTCCAGGGATATCCAAGGTCGTGCGGGTTGCTGCCTTGTAAGAATTAAGTGAGAACGGGCAAGAACTTAAGATTAGAGGAATATTCAAGAGAAATGAGTACTTACATGGGCAATCTAGCAAAGGGAGGAAAGTAACAGGCTCTGCTCCAGGGATATCTAAGGTCGTGCGGGTTGCTGCCTTGTAAGAATTAAGTGAGAACGGGCAAGAACTTAAGATTAGAGGAATATTCAAGAGAAATGAGTACTTACATGGGCAATCTAGCAAAGGGAGGAAAGTAACAGGCTCTGCTCCAGGGATATCTAAGGTCGTGCGGGTTGCTGCCTTGTAAGAATTAAGTGAGAACGGGCAAGAACTTAAGATTAGAGGAATATTCAAGAGAAATGAGTACTTACATGGGCAATCTAGCAAAGGGAGGAAAGTAACAGGCTCTGCTCCAGGGATATCTAAGGTCGTGCGGGTTGCTGCCTTGTAAGAATTAAGTGAGAACGGGCAAGAACTTAAGATTAGAGGAATAATGAAGAGAAATGAGTACTTACATGGGCAATCTAGCAAAGGGAGGAAAGTAACAGGCTCTGCTCCAGGGATATCCAAGGTCGTGCGGGTTGCTGCCTTGTAAGAATTAAGTGAGAACGGGCAAGAACTTAAGATTAGAGGAATATTCAAGAGAAATGAGTACTTACATGGGCAATCTAGCAAAGGGAGGAAAGTAACAGGCTCTGCTCCAGGGATATCTAAGGTCGTGCGGGTTGCTGCCTTGTAAGAATTAAGTGAGAACGGGCAAGAACTTAAGATTAGAGGAATATTCAAGAGAAATGAGTACTTACATGGGCAATCTAGCAAAGGGAGGAAAGTAACAGGCTCTGCTCCAGGGATATCTAAGGTCGTGCGGGTTGCTGCCTTGTAAGAATTAAGTGAGAACGGGCAAGAACTTAAGATTAGAGGAATATTCAAGAGAAATGAGTACTTACATGGGCAATCTAGCAAAGGGAGGAAAGTAACAGGCTCTGCTCCAGGGATATCTAAGGTCGTGCGGGTTGCTGCCTTGTAAGAATTAAGTGAGAACGGGCAAGAACTTAAGATTAGAGGAATAATGAAGAGGAATGAGTACTTACATGGGCAATCTAGCAAAGGGAGGAAAGTAACAGGCTCTGCTCCAGGGATATCTAAGGTCGTGCGGGTTGCTGCCTTGTAAGAATTAAGTGAGAACGGGCAAGAACTTAAGATTAGAGGAATATTCAAGAGAAATGAGTACTTACATGGGCAATCTAGCAAAGGGAGGAAAGTAACAGGCTCTGCTCCAGGGATATCTAAGGTCGTGCGGGTTGCTGCCTTGTAAGAATTAAGTGAGAACGGGCAAGAACTTAAGATTAGAGGAATATTCAAGAGAAATGAGTACTTACATGGGCAATCTAGCAAAGGGAGGAAAGTAACAGGCTCTGCTCCAGGGATATCTAAGGTCGTGCGGGTTGCTGCCTTGTAAGAATTAAGTGAGAACGGGCAAGAACTTAAGATTAGAGGAATATTCAAGAGAAATGAGTACTTACATGGGCAATCTAGCAAAGGGAGGAAAGTAACAGTCGAACAGATTTGTACCATGACATTTCTTATTTCGTTTTGAATTACTTTAATATCCTTGTCACCAATCGGTTCCTTCGAGCCTTGGCATTCAGATCTTGGCTTTTCGTATTTCAATTTAAAATCCCATCGTTCGAGCACTTCCTTAGTTGTTATATTAGTGATGACAAGAGATAGTTTCTCGATTTTCTCTATCACGAGCCAATCTAGAACAGAACAATTTGGATATCAATCAATCAATATTTATTTGAACCAATATATAAAAGTATTATTTACAAATGGTTGAGGGAGAAAAAAAATATACATTAACTAAATAAATATAAAAAAAACAAAATAAAAATAAATAAATATAAATAAACTGAGAATGAATTAGAACAATTTGGAGCAACATACTAATATTATATGATTTATTTTAAACGCTTTCAAAGACTTCTTTAGAGCAACTTACTTATACAAAATTATATGAAATATTATTAGTGAGGTTAGTAATGTGATACAGAAGTTTAAAAAAATGATAAATAATATAACACACACACACACACACACACATATATATATATATATATATATATATATATATATATATATATATATATATATTCTATTATGACAAACTTTTACACAAAACAATTATTAACAGGACATGGGAGAGTTAAATCATATTTTTTTTGTAGATTTGGACTAAACGAACTAAAAAAAAAATTATTGTGGCTTCAATATGACACAGACATAAAAGCAACAAGATCAATGAAAATATACATATCATAAAAAAACAGGAAGAAAGTAGTAAATAAATCAGTTAAACATTATGTACATACGCCATGTGTGGTATATGCATAAAACCTAATAAACTTACTTCCTTAGGGGCTATTTAAGATGAAATTATTTATGAAATTTGACAAAAAAAAAAGTATAAAACGAAAGGTTGAGTTTTTTAAGCAACAGAACCTGCTCAAATTTTTTGGGGGGTAAAATTGAAGAAAGAAGTTGGTAATATGCAGCTAATTTCAGTAATGGGATAATTGGAGCAGCAAAAATCTGAAACTTTATTTGAATTGACATTTAAATTTAAAGAATAAAATGAGTTTATAAATGTTAATTTTCCAAGAAAAATTAGAAAAATTGGGAAAGATTTTCTATTCCTAGCTATCCAAATGATATTACGGATAAACATGATATGGAAACCCACTGATTTTCTCCCAAAACATCATGAAATACTATACAATAGTACTGAAACAATGAGTAGATCCATATTTTATTAAGCATAACTGCGTATATTTTTTTCACTTTTATGCCTTTAAGGTGTATACAGAATAAAATGTAATCAGTTTACAAAAAAGTACATTGAAGAATAGCCACAGTTCCTTAGGGAGAGTATATGCAAGGAGAAAGCAGGCAAGATGGGAGGACTAGGTTTGAAGCGATACGTATGGGCCCACTGTCATTTGATAGATTACCAATTGGTAATTGATGGCCTGTGATAATGTGGCAATAGTGGCTAACAACAAAAGAAAGTTTGGTAAACGCTGGAGAAAAGCAGAAGTCCTAAGTAGACATTAGAAATAAAGGTTTATCTGTAGGAGAGAAGGTGGTTCCTACATTTCAGTAGCCTTGACGAGGATGAAATCAGGAGGTCGATGAATGTCAGGCAGTATCTGCAGTTCATCAGAAGTTTAACGTAAGATCTGACCATTTTTAGGACTCCCATAATAGGGCAATGGCTAATGGACATCCGCTACTGCAGAGGGTGTGAGTCATGAAAAATCTAATCTAATATAGGAAGAGTATAAAGCAGTATCACAAGAATTTACATAGGCAGCAATAACATAGTTTTGACATAGGAAAGTAAATATAAACACCAATTTGATTTTCAACATGTCAAGATGGCCAGGATTAGAGACAAAGAGAATGATATTTCTAAAGGTAAAGCCAAAGAATATATTTATATGATAAAGAACAGGGAGAAAGCGGTGAATAAAAACAGTAAAATATGTTACAACTTCAATTGGCATATTGATATAAAAGATTTTATTTATTTTAATTTACATAAATAAATAACAAGGTAGAACATACTTCATTGTTATGTGTTATGATAAAAATTGGTTACCTTTAATCTGGGTTAGCACTGATTCCAGAAACGAATTAATTTTCTCATCTGTGGATACTAAAATAGCCAATCCAAAATGCTCCTCGCTTTTAAATGTTTCAGGGGGATAAATACCCCTCTGATAAAGAATACTATTGATTCCGTATTCTGTAAAATAAATAAGACATATGTAATCATAAGCTCACGAAATCATGTACATCATTAATGTTACTTACTTAAATAATCAGTAACCAATTCAGCTGATCCCTTTAAAGTAATAGCATTGCGAGTAATCTGTTCTGTCATCTTTTTCTTAACAATGTATCACTAATTATAACACTTATATTTTAATAATAAATGAATAAAACTATAAATAACAAATGGGAAAGCATTAAAATGAACTGATAATAAGGGTACAGGGATTAGACTCAAGAATTAAGGTTCTCCGAAAGCCCGCGAATAATCCCCAACCAGTGTTACCAAGTAGATATAAAAATATAAATTTTCTACTCTGCTTTATTTTATGTTCACCTTCTACCCCCTCATCTTTGTATTAATTTTATTTAAATGCAATGAACATTGTTTCGACTTCACACTATTTGATAACGAAACAAATATTTGAGAATGTTTAAGTAACATTAAAGGATAGTTTTAGCATGTGCCCTAAGGTCATGAATTTGATTCCTTCTAGGTATGGTGGCTTATCTTTCTAATAAATAAATAAATCATACCAGGCCTTTCCTGGCTAGAAAAGGTTGGTGATCCATTGATGAACAGTCCTAAAAATCTGTTGTTTAGAAATGGACGTTAAAATTCAATACATATATATATTCAATACATCATATAGGTGTTGAATTTCATAACGCCTTTTTTCCATTTTTTGCATCTATAGAGGTCCCTGAAATTGAAAGAGGAGATATTTTAATTTATAACGCCCTAAAACCTTCATAAAATCTAATTTGAATATTGAATAATGTTTGAAAAGACTCTGGTCCACCTCTCTTTGAAGCAAGATAGTAATTGTCTTGTGGAAGGATCAAAACGTCTCTTGTCCCACCACACAGTGCGGCAGCCTGTGGACAAAAGTCGAAAATGCAACTATTTTTTCCAACTTGTTTTGCTTTACTAATCCTTTTAGATTGACCTCAGTGATATGGAATGGGAGCTTTTATTCGAATATTATTAACACAAAGGATTCAAACCATGTTTGAACAAGTGGCAGTTTGCTTATCTTTCTAAACGAAAAAATTTCCATATAAAAGTCTTTTCGAATTTTTAGTATGGAAGGCATCGAAGAAGGTAAGAAAATGTCCATTGTCTTTGTTTTTAACCTTTTTCGTAAATTTTTTTAAATAACATTTTTAAAATAACTTCAGATACACTTTTTTCAATTTCGATTCAAAACATCCTGAGTTTCTGAACTATTTTGCTTTAATAACAAATATACTTCATGTATATACTAATTTTTCTTGCTTTGAACTGCTTTGAATGATTCTGTGTTTATTTTTCTCTTTTATAAAACATAAACCCCAAAAATGTTGACATTTTGGAAACAATAGGATCAATTCCAATGCTGACCTTTTAAATCGTCTTTTAATATCTTCGGACCTTTTAGTTTCTTTAAACAGGAAAATAAACCATTCAAATTCAAAGCTTAATTAAACTCTCTCCAAGTTGAACTGGACAACTTATCGCCATCCGAAGATAGTTTTTCGGACAGCGAATAATTGATTTTAATTGTTTGTACATTTTTGTATAATTATTTCTAATTTTTTTTTTTTGCATAATAATTTCTTTTTTCTTTGATTAAATTTGGATGGTCGATAAACCACTTCAAATTACGTGTAGTATCCAGAAAGGATGACATACGTAGTTAAATAAACTCCCACGCTGGAGGGTTACTCCAACGTGGAAAACATGAAAAAAAAACACTTCAAATAAATTTTTGTAAATATAATTTTAATTGGAAAAAACTTAGTTTTTATTCAAGGCCCTTAAAATATATGTGTTTTTTAGTGATCAACGTAGTTTACTCTTTAAATATCCGTCAAGAACGACTTTTGTCCACTTACTCCATTAGAAGGCCGCACTGTGCGCCATCATGAACACAGGTGCTCACATTCTGATTTTCAAATGTGTCTCTTGTCCAAAACAATTTTTGAATAGAAAATAGACGAAAAAGCATATTTTCCCAAGGTTCTGAGCGTTTTAATTGTCATCACCTCCTAATAGAATGTGCAATGTTGAAGTGTTAGCAGCCCTGGGTGATTTGAACGATAATTTGTTTATTTAATGTTTAAAGGATATTGTAACTAGTTAACCTAGCACCGTGCTTTGGCAAAATAGGGAAGAGCCTCGGGCCCTTATTATCTTTAAATTCAAAGTAAACATCGACTAACAATCGGTGCAGCAAAGGTCACTTTCGATAGTTGTAGCTTTATTACAACTCGTAATGAAATATACTATTCTAGGACTGCGCTTGTTTTGTCGTTTATGTACAAATATAGGCTATCCGGCATATATTTCTAAAATCCATTCTTTTCTCAAGCTCATAACCTATAAATTTTTCCAATTAGCGAGGCCCAGCCTGGGCCCCTGCGGAGCCCAGGCCTGGGACAACATTACCCAACGCCCCCCCCCCCCCCCGTGGCGGCCCTTGTGTTATCATTATTTCTTTATGTTATAACATTCTAGAATTCGACAAAAGTCTATTAAAAAAAAAAAAAAATGTTAGCAATTCTAGACCACCGTGGCATTTTTATGATCTTCCAAAAATTTATCAAAATGGACAAGAGACGTTTTGAAATTCAACTCCTCATATACATATATAGTTTTTGAGAAGACCAGGGCCACCACATGGACAAGTACTGAAAGTTGTAGTATCCTGTAATGGTAATAACCATATGTTTTGTTGCTTAGCAACCAAGAGTTAATTGTAGCTAAAAATAAAGGACAATCAGTCTAGTGTTTCATTTCAATGAGTATACATTAATTCAAGTAAACACGACATTTTGGCGCAGTCGGCAGTTACCGAATTGTTGTTCCTTACAATTGGAGGTCGGTGGTCCAACTGACCGGGTTGTGAAGGCTCTTGAAAATATTCCAAGCCTAGCTTAGTACTGTGAATGTAAAAATCATCTTCGGTAAGTCTATCTATTTTTTTTCCCCAATATGGAGGTTGCTGTAAAACCGGGGCCATTCGATCCTCATCTGGATGAAAATGCAGCGAGTCGCTGGTCCTCTTGGTTAAGCGAATTCGAAATTTTCTTAGTGGCGGCTGATGTTACAGTGGATGTACGGAAACGCGCACTAATGTTGAATTGTGCAGGTCGTGAAGTTCAGGAAATATTTCGAAATTTGCAAGACGTAGGCCTTTCTTACGAGGAGGCGAAGGAAAAGTTGACTAATCATTTTGCCCCCAGAAAGAATGTTTTATAAGAAATTTACAAATTCCGGAAAACCCAACAACAACCGTCTGAGTCAATTATGGAATTTTTTATTCGTTTAAGGAAAATGGCGGCAACTTGTGATTTTGCGGAAAGGACTGATTTTGAAATTAAAGTCCAAATTTTACTCGGTACAACGTCTGATAATTTGAGGAAAGAAATGTTGAAAAAAGAGAATATGTCACTTCAAAATGCTTTGGATTTTGGTAAAACGGAAGAAATTGTGAAAACTCAAATTTCTTCGTTTTCCGGGTCTAATTCTGATTTGGTGCAAAATGTCACTCGTTCTTGCTTCAATTGTGGTGGTTCTTGGCCACACAAAAGAGGGCAACATTGCCCAGCAAGGGGTAATCTTTGCAAGGCCTGCGATAGATATAATCACTTGCCGTACACGAAAAACTGTTCGTTATCTTCGAAGAAGAAATCGGAAAGGGTTAATAAACGAAAAAATCGTTCAATCAATCAGACTGTAGATAAAAATTCTGAATCATCTTCCAGTGATTCTAATGCTGAATTGTCCTTCAATTTGTTAAATATGGCCAAAAGTAGAGGCATTCCAACAAAGAGATTGAACATTTGTGGAAAGTTTATTGACTTTATAGTAGACACTGGGTGTTCAGTGAACATAATTAATCGAAAAAGTTATGAATCTTTAATTGATCCACCTCCATTGAAACGTACTCGCTGTTCTCTCAAAGCTTATCAGGGCCGGGCCGTGAAGGTGCTCGGTGAATTTAGATGTAATTTTGTTGTCAAACGTTGCACTGTGAGAGCTAAAGTGGTTGTCGTAGAGGAAGGGGACTCGCTATTAGGTTGTGATACTGCCAGAGATATGGGAATTGTATCACTGGCACTTAGAATAGCCGACAGGAAGGATTTGATCAAGAAACAATTTCCAAAGATTTTTGATGGGATTGGCAAATTAAAAAATGTTTGCGTTAAATTGCACGTAAATCCTGATGTTGAACCGTCCGCTATCATGTATCGTCGTACTCCTTTCCACCTCAGGGAGAAATTAGAGGAAGAGATTGATAAATTGATAAAACTTGACATCATTGAGAAAGCTGATGGACCAACATCTTGGGTTTCACCAGTTGTAGTTGTACCTAAAAAGGATGGGAGCGTGAGAGTTTGTGTTGACATGAGGAAACCAAACAAAGCGATTCAAAGAGAACGCTACCCCAATCCTACGGTTTCAGAAATTGCGGCACTAATTAATGGGTCTACTGTCTTTTCAAAATTGGACTTAAACAAGGGTTTCCATCAACTTGAATTGCATCCTGATTCACGCTCCATCACTACATTTGCTACCCACTTGGGCTTGTTCAGATACAAAAGACTAAGTTTTGGCATTAACTCAGCGCCTGAAATTTTCAACGCTGTTATACAAAAAAACTATAGCTGACATCCCGGGCTGTGTAAATGTTAGTGATGATATATTAATTTTTGGCGAGTCAGAAGATAAACACGATCGTACTCTGAAAGCTGTTTTAAAAAGGTTGCAGGACGCAGGCCTTACATTAAATGAGGAGAAATGCCTTTTCAAGCAGGACACAGTGCCTTACTTGGGCTTCGTGCTTTCACGTGAAGGAATTTTTGTGGACCCTAAGAAGAAAAAAGCCATTCTTAAATTGAAACCGCCAACTGATGTTCACGGCATTAAAAGTTTCTTGGGTATGGTAAATTTCCTTACTAGATTTATACCAAATTTAGCTAATCTGACAAAACCTCTTCGAAATTTGGAAAAGAAGGACGTTAAGTGGAAATGGGGAGAAAAGGAACAATCCTGTTTTGAGCGTATAAAAAAAGAAGTTAGTAATGCCATTTCTATCAAGTATTTTGATAAAAGGAAAATCCTACATTTATACACAGATGCTGGACCCGAGGGTCTTGGAGCCATCTTAGCACAACCTGGTAATAAGAAGCCTGCAATAATAGCTTGCGCGAGTGTCAGTTTATCGGACGTACAAAAACGATACAGTCAAATTGAGAGGGAAATGTTGGGAGTTTCTTGGGCAACTCAATATTTCCATGAATACTTAGCAGGGTCTCGGTTCGTCATTCACACTGATCATAAGCCACTAGTGTCGCTACTGACCAAATCGGGGCACAAGACCTCGCCCCGTCTGGAAAGGCTTATTTTCAAGTTAATGGGCTATGAATTCACAGTATCCCACATTTCTGGAAAAGATAACCCTTCTGACTATATGTCCCGTCACCCTTTCAAGAAGAGAGTCCCATCAAGTGAAGAAGACTACATCAATCTTGTGACGACTGCACACTTGCCATCTAGAATATCCCGGAAGGAAATTGCAAGTGAAACTCTCAGTGACCCCATTTTGAGAGAGGTTATTGATGCTGTTCGCACCGGAAACTGGTCAGATTCAATTTTGACTCAATACCGCCCAATCAAGGATGAGATCGCAGTAACAAGCGATAACATTGTGGTGCGAGGATCTCGTTTAGTAATTCCTCAAAATTTGCAACAACGGGTCGTTAGACTTGCCCATCGTGGTCATCAAGGGATCACCAAATCAAAGGAGTTGTTGAGAAGCAAAGTTTGGTTCCCCAAGATGAATTCACTCGTCGAAGAACTTGTCTCAAAATGCATCCCGTGTTGTGCCAACAATCACACTAAGAAAAGAGATCCAATTCGGCTCCAGCCGATGCCCTTGGGCCCTTGGGAGTCTCTTTCGGTGGATTTTTCAGGACCTTGGCCAAACGGGCGTTACGTTTGTGTAATCGTGGACGATTTCAGCAAGTTTCCGATCGTTGAAACTCTGAGTTCACTGAAAACTGATGTAGTGACTAAACTCTTATTCAAAACGTTTTCACTATTCGGATTACCAAACACTATCAAGACTGACAACGGGCCACCCTTCAACAGCATAGAATTCGAAAGATTTTGCATCAATCTTGGAATAAAACACCACCGAGTTACAAGCCATTGGCCTGAAGCTAATGGCAGGGCCGAACACTTCATGTTCAATTTAAATAAAACCATTCGATCAGCCGAAATCGAGGGTCGTAATTGGGAAGAGGCCTTACCCGAATATTTGCTGCAGTATCGGGATACACCGCATAGCTCGACTCGCATCGCTCCCGCCAAAGCTCTTCTGAGGAATAACTTCAGGTCTTATCTTCCAGGCATTCCAGACAACATTTTAGACGATGAAATCGATGAAAAATTAATCAAAAATGAAGAGACTAATCGCCAGAAAATGAAAGAGTATGCAGACCAGAGAAGACATGTCAGAGAGCATAGACTTGAAGAGGGGGATACGGTCTTGGTCAGACAGAAAAAACGGAACAAGTATTCAACACCTTATGACCCTTCCCCCTATCAGGTGAAGGATGTCAGCGGAACGAAGATTACTGCAAGCCGAGATGGATCCGAGGTAACTCGCAATTCGTCTTTCTTTCAAAAGATTCAGCCAGAAGAATCGTTAACAGAGAACAACCAGGAAGAGCAGTCTATAAAGTCTAATGAAGAATTGAGTGGACCAGAGCTTTCGCAAGAGAGAAGTACTAGAAGCGGAAGAATAGTGAAAACACCTGTCAAGTTCAAAGACTATGATTTATACAAATAATTTCGTAAGGGGGGAAAGATGTAGTATCCTGTAATGGTAATAACCATATGTTTTGTTGCTTAGCAACCAAGAGTTAATTGTAGCTAAAAATAAAGGACAATCAGTCTAGTGTTTCATTTCAATGAGTATACATTAATTCAAGTAAACACGACAAAAGTGACCTTAGCTGCACCGATTGTCGGCTTTTATTCTCATTTCGCTCAAAACTCAAGGTGAAAATAATTTGAAAATGTCCAAAGTCCTATAGCAAAGTACTAGAATTTTCAGTCTGGCTCTGAGAAGTGGGGGCCCGGCTCTGA